>NESQ01000021.1:0-423741 GCA_003070745.1 Tuber borchii | reverse complement strand
GGCGCTTCCATACCGTTTACTAGGACACAAAATTAACAGCCAGCCTAGGATGAATTACCGGATGGAGCAACACTCGTACCAATCATATGTTCCTCAGACGTTACTTGTTTGACCAATTTCTCGGGAGATAAGAAAGCCTGGCCAATCTACATGACAATTGGAAATATCCTATCGAGTACACGGAATAAACCCTCGAAACATGCAACCGTTCTTTTGGCGCTTTTGCCCGTCCCCCCAAAGATGCTGGGCATAGCAGCAAGAGATGCACGGCAAAGGCAGGTCAACATGAGATTCTTTGTGATTTGATGGAAGCGATCTTTGCACCAATTGTTGCACTAGGGAACTCCGGACTTGAGGTTGAATGCGCCGATGGAAAGGTCCGATTGTGTTTCTTACGCCTCTCGGCGTGGATTGCGGATCACTTGGAAAATGTAACATTGCACGGTATTCAACAAAATCAGTGCGCTGTCTGTGATGTTCGACCGAACAGCTAGGGTCCCATTTGAGACGTTCTGCAGCCAGACGAGATTATAGGAAATCCCAACATCTCTTCAACAAATACTGTGAAAACGACCAGCAGGCCAAGCAACAACTTACATATTGTGGTTTCAAATTGCTTCCTAGCGTCTTTTGGGGGCTTCCGAACGTTCAGCAATCCGATCTGCCCAAACCAGATATTCTCCATATCGTGTACCTGGGAATATTCGAAACACACCTTATGAAATGGGTTATTGGATTTCTAAAGAAATACAAACGGCTACAAGCATTCGATGCTATCTGGAAGATTTAGATGTTTATCCTGGCTATTCCGCGCCGAACAAAGAGTATAGTCGGATCTCTCAGTGGACCGGAAAAGAGATGAAGAATCTGGTTAAAGTGATACTACCATGTTTTGCAGCCTCCCTACGTCGTCCGAGTGCTGCAGAACGTCCCATATTCATCAAAGCTCTAACCTGTGTCCGGTCGATTGTCGACTTTACTCTAATGTCACAATATACAAGCCATACCGATGAGACGATTCAATACCTCGAACAGTTCCTTAAGGCCTTTCATGATCACAAAGTCGTTTTTAAGGAGTACCGAAAGGATAAGTCCACTGCCAGGAAAGTGAGAGAGGTCACAGCCAGAATTCGAGGTGAGCATAGTGAAGTACTTAATCAACACCGCCTTTTGGGGGCTACATTTGCCAAAAGACGTCGGATTGCGGACGAGCAACGTCGCGATTTAGATGGAATTGTTGCAGATATATATGATGAGGATGTAGACTTTAACTTTGTTAAGATACATCTGTTGAGTCACTTCGGGGACCATATACGGCGCTTTGGGAACATTCAAATGTATTCTACCGAGTCGGGTGAAACAAGTCACAAAACAATGATCAAGGAGGGCTATCAGCGGTCAAATAAAACGATGCAAGCCAACAAATACTACGATCATATTCTAGACTTGACAGCTTCAAAATTCATGAAATGAATATCCAAGCGGATCTATCGCGTCCGATTCGAGACGAAGTACGCGACAAACAGCACAAACGGCAAGTCGGTTCAGTAACTAAACAACCAATGGGTTTCACACCAACCGTGGAAACCATTTCCCAGCTCTACGAGAGTTTGAGAAATATTCCGGACCTTTTAATGGATTATTATCGACGGAAGTCGTCTGTGAGCCAACATTTTGATGTGGATTCGGTTAAACAGTTTCCACTTGAGATATGTCGGCTTTTACGTGTCCCGGTAGAGAACTTTCAGGACGAGAGAGAGGTCACTTGGCACCTTCTTCGGTGTACCGGAACCCAGCGTTGGAGGTCAACAGGGCAGAGCAGGAATGATTGGGTATGGGTGGATTCGGGTAATAGAAGTATTTATGGCGCACTAAAAGGCTGTTATCTGGCCCGCTTGGTTTCGATAATGAAAGTTCGAGACCCAAGAACGGGTTTAGTAGATAGACTGGTATTAGTAGATAGACTATATGTTGAGAACTCGGGGAAGCTCAGCGATATAACGGGACTTGTTACCGTTACTTTGGGGAAGGCGAAAGGCCCAAACGGAACAACCGAGATAGTCATTAGTATCAAACGGATCATGGGCATGGCGCATTTACTACCCGAGACTAGTGGTAAGGATAACAACCGCTGGTATGTAAATAGTAGGATTGATTTAGAAACATTTAATAGAATTTATTGAAAACTTTACAGTAGAAAGAAAGAAACAAAGAATGGTATGAAGGGGACGCGTAGCGGTGCATTTTGAGACATCTAAGGATATCGATGGTGAACTAACCGAGGCGGCAAATAAGAGTGGTACAGAAAGGCAAAGCGAATCATGAATGTCAGGAGAAGGACGAGAGAAGGCACAAAAGATACGGGCTTCAGTGAAATAAAACAGATTTGGCATGCATACTTTGGAAACAGAAGGGTGTGTGGGGCTGGTACATGGGTAGAGAGTAGATGTTATGACCTGAAGAACGTCCCCCAGGGGACGAAATCCATAACGGAGAAATCAAGGGGAAGAGAGAGAGAGCAAAGTGCGATATGGGACGCTGAGAGAGACGAGGTTGTTCCGGACGCGCACCAGGGCTAGAGAGTGCATGTTATGACGTGAAGAACGTCCCCAGGGGGACGAAATCCATAACGGAGAAATCAAGGGGAAGACAGAGAGAGCAAAGTGCGATATGGGATGCTGAGAGAGACGAGGTTGTTCCGGACGCGCACCAGGAGTAGAGAGTGCATGTTATGACGTGAAGAACGTCCCCAGGGGGACGAAATCCATAACGGAGAAATCAAGGGAAAGGGAGAGCGCTAAGAGCGTGATGGGGCGCTGAGACAGGCAAGGTTGTTCCGGACGCGTACAGGTACAAAGCGGACGCACAACAGCCAAAATGGCCTGGATAGAAATGCAAAAAAAAACAGGGGTCAGTTAAGCGAGACCTCCTCGCTAGTGGAGCAAGCTAGGGGCCACCTGCAAAAGAGGACGATAAATGGCGCCGAAGGCATGTATGGAGCTTTCAGAAGGCCTGTTGGGTCTTTAGGAAAGGCGGTAAATGTATGAGGGACAGGAGGGACCGGGGGAGGTGGTATTACTAGCAGATACAGGGAGATATGTAGGTAATACATGAGGGAGAATTTTTTTTGCTGATGCACCTGAGGTTACAAAAGGAAAAAGCTTGTGAAACGATCAGACTAAAAAATTATTTTTAATTGTTTACCCAAAAAGAAGTTACCACCTTTATGCAAAAGTTACACCCTATGTGCAAAATTATTTCCAACCCCGAGGGAAAGGATGGGGAACTTTCTAAGGCGAGTATCAACCATAGACTCTCAATACTCTCCTTCCTGCCTCCCCCGGTTAGTGTGATCTAAAAGAAGAACACCGGAAAGTCGATGAGACAGAGGGCATTCCAGCCAATTACTTTTCCAGGAAGCTGGGGAAAAAAGTCGACCGGTAAAAAAGGAGTGGGCTCACCCCCTTTTATGTTGCGCAAAGGTACCCTAAGGTGTGGGTAGCAATGGTGCAACCCCAGAAAGAAAATCAAAAAAAAAAAAAAACAAAAATAAGAGAGAAAAATCAGCTAAGTTTCCCACTCCTTTGTGAATATCTTTTATGTTTTTCAGGAACCCCTCGGCATGGGGTAAAGACTACTTGTAGTGGGCTGCCCTGGAATCATAAAGGTAATTTTTAATTATTATGTTCAAATTTAGTTTGTCTGAGGAGAGCTAAGTGGTCGAAACGACGCGGGCATTGTCACAAACACATTAGGAAAATGTCTACGGCCCTTCTAGTCCATCCTGGTCCAGATTTTAGTAAGATTTTAAAACGTGTAGTTCAAAGCGGATCAGTGTGGACAATGTGGACCACAGGATCAAAACCCCCCTTGGTGGATCAGGAGTGTTCAGGACTTCCCTGAATGAGTGTAAAACCTGTACCTGATACACCTTACGAAAACGAACCGACATGGCTTCTAAGTGAGCCAAGAAATTTTCTACTCCATCCGGCAAGCAGAAAAACACTATTGTCCAAGAACTCCTGCATTACAACTGTCAGGAAGGACAGGAACATATTTATATCCTCGGAAGTTGCTATCGGATTCCAGTCTTATTAGACTCCGGATTAAATATTTTCCTTATTAATGAACAAATTGTTCATGACCTTCATATACCTTATGAATCTTGATCTGACACAGTACAGATCCAGTGCTTTACTAGTGAAAACTATCTCCTCCGGCTGATCGCACTATACTCATCCTCTCTACCTGGAAATAGGAAAAAACTATCATCTCTCCCTGGTTTCCTGCGAAATAGCTCCAGCAGGGAAATATGGTATGATTATACTGTTCAGATGAGGACATCAGGAACACCCAATCAGCAATATCGCAGATCGGAATACTTGGTCGTTTAACGCACATGCTGTCAGATATATTTATTACCAGAAGATGAAGGAATTTCAGTTGAGTGGGACGAATACGTCCTTAACGAACCTAATATGGTAGTTATAGGAAGAATCGAAAGAGAACATGATGAGTAAGCTACTATTATTGATCGTCTACCTAAATGCTACCATGACTACCTCGATTTATTCTGCCTCGCAACAGCAGAGAAACTAGCTCCTTGTGGTACCTTTGACCATACGATTGACCTCAAACCTGATACGCAACTACTATGGGGTCCTATATACCCCTTGTCTGAAAAACAACTGCAAGGACTCTGTTCCTATATCGCTGATATGACGAGAGAAGGGAAAATTACCGCAAGCAAGTCTCCAGCGGAAGCATGTATCCTCTTTGTACCGAAACCTGACGGTCCACTTCGGTTGGTAGTACAATACCGAGGCCTTAATACAGTTACCATCCACAACAAATATCCAATTCCTTTAATGACGGAACTAAGGAATCAGGTTCGAGACGCAAGCATCTTCACGAAACTGGATCCAAAGGATGGATTCCACCTGATTAGAATCCACAAAGGTGATGAATGGAAAACAGCTTTTTGAACTCGATATGGTCTTTACGAATATAAGGTCATGCCTTTTGGTTTTGCCAACGCACTAGCAACTTGTCAGACTATGATGAACAAAATCCTCTGTGAATTTCTTGACCAGGGAGTCGTCTTTTAAATAGACGATATCCTAATTTATTCGAAATTATTCATCGAACATATCTCTCTCGTTCGACAAGTCTTACAACAGTTGTGGGAATACCAGATGGCAGTCTCATAAGAGAAAAGTAGTTTCCATGTTAAATCAGCTGATTTTCTTGGATATGTTGTAACAATGGAGGGAATTACAATGAATGAGAAAAAGGTAGAGATAATTAAGGCTTGGAAACCTCCGACATCAGTAAACTTGAAGGATATCCAAATTTTTATCGGATTCGCAAATTTCTATCGACGATTTATCAAAAACTTCAGAAAGATTTGCACACCGATCACCAATCTGTTAAAGCGAGAAAATGGCAGTTTTGTATGGGGAACAGATAAGCATGAAGCCTTCGAATATCTTAAGCTAGGCTTCGTTACAGCCCCGATTCTATGCCAGTTTGACCCAGAACACGATATGGTCATCGAGACTAATACAAGCTATTACGTCGTTGGCTGCATCCTCTCATAGTTTCAAGGGAAACGATTATACCCGGTCGCATTGCATTCCCGAAAACTCAACTCGGAAGAAATAAACTATGACATCCACGACAAGGAATGGTTGGCTATTCTCGTTGCCTTTATTGAATGGAAACATTACCTCCAAGGAATGGAAAAGCCAATTACAGTCTATACCGATTATCAGAATCTTCAATACTTTCTGACGATAAAGGCCTGGACGGCCCGCCAAATTCTTTTGGCGCAGAAATTATGCGACTTCAATTTTATAATCATCTATCCACCAGGCTTGAAATGATTTAAACCTGATCCTCTAAGCAGGTAGCCAGAGTACCCCCTTGAAGAGGGAGCTACGCATCGCAAACAGCAAATTCTACAACCCAAACACTTTGGCAAATACCAAATTGCGATTATTTGAAGTGAAACCTCTCCACCTTTTTATTATGAAATTCCTCAGTGAGAAAAAGAAAACAATAAACTAGTTCAAAGACTTTCAGAAAACGCAAGAATCCGAACTCAAGGATCTAAACTTGTGGCTGGACATGACCTCTCTAGTTTCGAAACCTTAATGATCCCAGCTAAGAACCGACATCTTGATAAAACCGGATTGGCAATTGGAGTTCCAAGTGGTACTTACGGTGGTATTGCATCAAGAAGTGGTTTGGCAACCAAAGCTATATCGGTAGCTGCTAGAGTTATCAATGCAGATTACAGAGGGGAAGTCAAAGTCCTTCTTATTAATAATGGCTCTTCAGATTTCAAGATTCAATAGGGAGATCGTATTGCGCCACTTGTGGTGGAAAGAATAGATGATTAAGACTGGATGGAGATGGATGAGATGGATGAAATAGAATGAGCTGGACAAGGATTTGGCAGCTTGGGATAAGGATTGGAGTTGAAAGAAACTCAACCAACAATATGCTTTCTCCATTCAAGCGGCATACAGAAATTTTATAATAGCTCTGATATAAACCACGACCCAACCCTTCGAAAAGGACAAGTCCTATTGTCTACCGCTATTATCGCAAAGACAAACCTTAAGAAGTTTGAAACTTATTTTTTCGAAAAGGTTCGACACATCAGCAAAAGTTAACATTTGACCCCGATACCTCATAAGGGATAGGGGGTATGTGGGGCCAAATTATAAAACTCAAGTTGTTGTAGCTCTCATCCATGCCCCATAACTCCAGAATTAATCCGGGGTTACGAGGCATTATTTTGGTTGGTAATTTCGTTGTCATGCAACGTTTTCTGAACACACTTTGTCCACTTTGAGCCTTTGCACGGGCTGTTCGCGGTTGACTCTTCTCCTTTAGTTTTTCCGGCATTACCTCTTGCGCCAGGAATTGTTCTGTTATGGATTTCTGCCCCACGACTAAATCATGCTTCCCGACAGCCCAAACACGCCGTTGGATAGTCCATTTCAGCATTGACCCTTTCCCCTGTATTTCGTCCGGCATTACCTCTCGTGCCAGGAATTATTCCGTTGAGGATTTCTGCCTCACGACTCAATCATGCTTCCCAATAGCCCAAACACGCAGTTGTCTGGTCTATTCAAGCTTTGACCTTTCCCCTATAGTTTATCTGGCATTTCCTCTCGCATCACGCATTGTTCACTTGTTGATCCAAACATCCTATTCTGGAAATCTGTTTGACAAACTCTTCCCTAATCTGAACGTCTGCAATGCACCGTTCCCTTTAGTTCTTCTGCTTTCCTAATTCTCGCTAATTTCTCCCCTTCCTCCTTGCCATTGGCCCATGACCGAATCCAGCCCCAATAATTTCTCCATGTATACAATATCTAAATGGACGCAATTCGTCGCTTTCGCGACGAGGACTGTCCATAATTTAATGATGTGTGGCCTTGCACTGGCTTATTCCTTTATTGTTCTCGCCTTCCTGCCTTCTTCATCGCTCTTTGGGACTTTCCCTCAGCCCCAAGCGACTTTCCTGTTAGGCACAGGGCTCCCCGGTACATTATTAGGGGCAAGTTACCCTACCTTGCGCAAAAATCTCCTTTGGAAAAATACAACTCACCCCCCTCCGGCCCGGACGTTGGACCGCTAAGTCAACACTGGTCGCCGCGGAAGTTGTGTCCCCTCACCAAAACTCACAGTCAAGATGACCCATCTTGTAACACCGAATACGTCACGGCCGTCCGTCTGACCGGTTCCTGTTCGCAGGATATATGAGAGGTGGTCTTCCTCTACCTTATGCAGCACGAACCATCTCCTCTACACCTCCGGCGATTGAAATCTCAACACCATGAGATATCATCGTGGGTTTTGGTGTCCCTCTCCCCTCTTCTGATGGCCTTTGTTGCCTAGGAGGGTGATGCTCCGCCACCTCCTTCCTCCCTCTGATTCCCTTCTGATGGCTTAGGTATTTGGGTGCCTTCGTCTATGGGGTTTCATGCTCTCCCCCCTCTTTCTCCGCACTTGCTTCGTTGCCCTCGCTTAGCATTTGCACGGTCGGCAACCCCTTCGCCTCGTCTTAGGCATAGCGCAGCTTCGGGTTATCGGTGAAGTAGTGGCCCCGGTGGCTCTGCTCTCTGGTATTGCACTATCTCCTGAGCGCTACGGTGGGTACGGTCGCATTGTCGAAAAACTGTGATCCCTTGGTGGTCCTTTGCCTCGTACTTCTCGGTGTTGGGTCTACCCCTCCTTTTTCGCCGCCCGGTCTCGTCCCGTTGCTCGGTTACAGCTCCACCACGATCTTTGGCTGGCACCCTACTGCTCTCCTCACCTGGCTCTGTGCCCTTACGATGGTCTTGACTTTGTCTTGTTCCTAGGGGATTTCAGCCTTCCGCCTCTGGCTCCTCCCCTTGGGGGGAGGTGTCATGCATCCTTGCTGGTCCGGGTTCCGGTGGCCACCGGGTCTCGCTCCTACGCCACACGTCTCCGCCGCGCTGGCTTAGATTTATGGATCTCCCGCTGGTCCTCGCCTCGACTCTTACGGCTGGGCTTCGTGCCCTGGTCACTATGGCCCTCGTGTATGCTGGAGTGGGTTGGTTCATCCGCCCTTTTGTCAATGGGGTTGGGATTTCTAGATGGGCTTGAAGTTTTCTTTGTTTGGTTCATAGGTTTCTCACTGTCGTTTGGGGCTTTTCCTTGGGGTTGATGTCTGTGGAGGTTTTTGGTTCGATGTTTTCAGGCTTTTGTTTCTCTCGTAGTTTATACCAGTAGTACCGGGCTTTCGCTTTCTACCTCTACTCAAAGTAGCTTAGGTTAGTCGGGCAGGGTCAGATGGTTTTAGCGAGGGGGATGGAGGATGGACTGTAGTTGGAGGTTTTTGGTCTACATAGCGTGAGCTGAGGTGACTTTGTACCTAATTAGCTGCCGGCTTAGCAAACAAATATAAACGGGAGATAAAAAAAAAAAAAAAAAAAAAAGAAAAAAAAAGAAAAAACCTCTACCTTATGCAGGTGGAAGCATCCGAATCGGAAGACGTCGTATAAAGTTACAAGCCCTCAAAGATATTGGATCGAAGAGTGGTCATTAAGTAACGGGACGAAAACTGCGTGAAAGTTAGACACTTCAGTCTGGAAAGTCGCCCAGTACTAGAAGAATAGTCTATACCCAGGAAGGGGGTCAGGGAACCCCCAAAGGATCTGTTAGCATAAGACCGATAACTATGATCGTAACCATTGGTTCGATTCATAGTCAAGAGTCGTATAATGCCGGTAGACGAAACCGCAAGACGCACATGCAGTCTGGTTTCCGACGGAGCTGAAAAAAGAAGACTGGCCATCTTCGGTTCAGCGGGTAGTCTCTCTGCGTTAGCAAACGTGGGTGATTATTCGTAACTTGATTCTCTTCGGATAAAAGATCGTACGAACACTACAAGAGGTGTCCGAACACCATCTTAGAATAAAAGTTCTTATGTGTCTACAAGTCGAGTATGGGTGCAGAGGTTTTCAGGGTCAGAAAGGGTTCGCACTTCTGTCGAAGTCAGAAAAAGAGTAAGAGATACTTAGTTATATAGAAAGATTATGTAGCCCGGGAACACCCAGACGCGGAATATCAATATCGAGGTGTCTTCGCAGCTTATATACAAAGGACAAGCGACGGAGAAGAGACCTTAACAATATATACACGTTACTACTTCAAACTTTATCGCACGATTACTTTACTTTGAAACATTCGTCTCCCTAGACGATTATCTCCAAACACTTTAAAGCGATAAGGGCCTTAGCGTGATAACATTCTTCTATTACGCTACCCCCATAACATTTCCCCCGATATCTTTTTTCACAAACCGGGTTGAAGTCTAACTCTAAGAGGCATATTCAAAATAATAATAATAATAATAATAATAATAAGCTCTTTTATTTGTTTATTTTAATTAAATCTACATTTGTCCAAAATAGGACTTTACGCGTCCCTATTCAACTCCTCTTCAGGCGTCTCAACTGCCTCCCCCCCTTCGGGATCTGAATGATCATCCACTACCTCCATTTCCTCATCGCCTGAAATCTGCAAATCCAAATATCCTGCAGCATCTCTGTCCTCCAGTGGGGCACGAGACTCCTGATCCGGTATCAATCCACCCTCCCGCAGCATTTTCTTAATATGTTTTTTATATCTTCAATGAGTTTATCTCGCACTCCTGGCGGCTGTCTTTGCCAGGTAGCACGCTGTCGAAGATTGACATCTAAATTTTCTAGTGAGTACGATAGGCTATACAATGGCGGATTTGAAACTTTAAATGAGTCAATACTAACTTTGTGCGATCAGATGGGAAAAATCTGAAGGTTGAACAAATGATCCGGAACTCCAAGCCATCCAAGAATGATACAAAGATGCCGTGGTAAGGCATATCAGAACGTCGTTAGTACGAATAAGAAATGATTTATCGGTCCTCTCTCGCATTCTTGAACCCGGGTACCAGTTATGAAATAAGAGTTTTGCTATTTCTGGTGCAGAAAAGCGGCAACCACAGTCCTGTCTTGGTAAGCCTTATCTCGTCTCACCGGGGACGATCTGAGTTTACTAACTTGTTGTTTACTTGGGTGGCATGTAAACTGATTATTTTCGAGGAAATAGGAAACTCGCGCCTTGATTTTGGCTGGTGGTTTTTGTGATAAGTCATACTGGTCCTCAATCATGTTCTTGCTCTCTGAAATTAGATGTGACCTGGTGCTAGACTGCCTCGATTTCAACTAAATATATCTAATTAGCCGTGATCAGTCTCCAATAGGATGTTCTCGGTCAATTAAAGGACTTACAAAACTCATTGACCGCCTTTCCATTACCCTATTTCCTCAATCTAACTTTCTAGCTGCCTTTACCCAATAACCTTGCAGAAGCTTATCGTTTTGAGCAGGCTTTACAAAGGTATTAACAAACCACATATGATACTGGACCATATTTGCAGCGTTCTCAAAGATTATTCTCACCTCACTGAGCAATGAATTGCTTTTTGCTGATAGTGCGATAGGGGTCCCAATATTAGACTCTGGAAAGTCTGGATCAGCTATACTACGTCGTGAATGGGATGGCATAATTTGTTCCTCTTTAGGCGTATCAGGAATATAGGGTGAGAATTGTGATAAATCGTCTCTGAGATGGCCGGAGTGTAATCGTGCTGCCTGCTCTTGTCATGCATGCCCCTGCGAAGGGCCGTTTAGAACCTCCTGTGAAGGGCCATTTAGAACCAGTGTTGGAGTGTCCTCCGTACTCTTTCTTATAAGCATGTCAATTGAAAAAATTATTAAATGTACGTACATATCTCAACCGGCTTCTGACTCTCCGTGGAAGTGGCTGCGGGAGTGGTTCAGCAGGACATCGTTCGTCCCATAGGTGACATCTAGGAGTAATGTCATCATTGTCAATATCTGTAGGTTGCTCTTTCTCAAAATGAACTCGTCCTTGTATTTCCTGTGCTGGCGTTGAAATATCCGCGAAGGCTACTGGAGGTCTGGAGGATAATGCCTGGGCTCGGGGAGCTAGTCCTACTACTCTGGTCAAGAATGGGATATTTAAGTCTTGAGAGAGCTCACATTGGCTTCCAGGAGGCGTGACTGACCTCTGCCTTTATTTCCATTTATAATTGTGTGTTTATATGACAGAACTAGAGAAGAAAAAGGAATTAGATGTAGAGATTAAAGCTCCGACAGGAATCGAACTCACGGTGTCGTATTGGGGACAAACATGGTCGTATTGCGGACGAACAACCTTTAAGTTATTGTTACTATATGCACTTCTAGCTATGACCCAAGATCCGTGAGAATCATTGGCATCGGCACGGACTATCCTACAGCCATTTGGCCTCCGTATGTCTCAAAGGCTACATGCACGGATAACTCTGAGCTGAATAGAGACTGACTATTTTAGGATTGCCGGGATAGGATTGTATATGCGGGGCTTGGATGAATATAACTTATCATTTCAAAAGATTGGATTATACATACTAGGATAGGATAAAGGATAATATGGATGTTTAGCGTCCCAGAACAGCTTTCTATTGCACTCAACTAATTTTAAAAATAAAAAGACTACTAACAACATAAAAATCTAAGACTACCAGGTAAAATCTAGGAACGTCAGATGACAGCGCAAACAAGATTCAGACAACAATTAATTGATAGAAGCAAAGCAGAAGCAAAGAGGCAAAGCCCGTAAAACTAAAGAACAATTACCCAAAGGGTCAAAGAAGATGCAGCCCTGCATAAAATGAGTCCTAGAAAACCCAACAAATAGATACAAACGGGAGCAAAACAAAGTAAGAAAAAACCCGTGAAGTGAGAAAGAGCCCACCTGAAAGACCCAAGAAGATTCTACCCGGCACAAAGAAGCCCCAACCCCCCCCCCCAGTGCCCAACCCATGGATAGTAATTAAAGCAAAACCTAAGAGAGCCAGTGAAATAAAAGAAAAAACCACCCAAAAGCCCAAAGAAGACGCTGCCCAGCGCAAACAAACCCTAAGCATTGCCCCCATTTCCCGCATCGCTCCCATTACCCCCATTACCCCCATTACCCCCATTACCCCCATTACCCCAATTACCCCCATTACCCCCACCATTATCATCAGCACCTTTCTTAATAGTGTCATGTACTGACACCCCACACTCAGGAGGTGGGATCTCCTAGGGAAGAGCTACCATTGGGACATCTTATCCTGCATATCGGCTCATATACGCCGGCCCCTGCCTCACTCAAGCGTGCCAAATCTGTTCCCACGAGTGGGTCTGGAACCTAACAACCCTACTATCATTGCTCAGAATTCTCCTCTGCCAGCCGTTGTGGGACATAGGAAAGGTGCTTCTGCGCCATGCATGGCGCTCCACATCCTCCTCCTCATCAGAGTCAGATTCTAGCTCATTGTAGAACTCGACGATGTCGGATTGACCAGAGAAGAGATAGTTCTAGCTGTGTCCAACAAGAGGTATATTGGGACGAACAGGGTCCCCACCAGCAGGAGGGGCAATAGCTGCGCGGTGGAGGAAGTAGGCGACAGTAAGGGTAGAGCACAAGGAGAGACGAAGCGAGGCATTGACCTGATCGTCGTCGATCAACTCGATCTGGTCGGCGCCATTGGGAGTGACATTCAGGCCTTGAATATTTCAGAGAATTCCAATGAACTGCCTGGTGCACTTGCCGTCCACTACGTACTGACAGGTAGCTTCGCCGAGCTCCTATCAAGTGTAGTGCCTGAGAACCGCCAGCAAACTCTTGTTTGGCATAGCGTTATTACCACGGTTTATCCATAGGAGCTGGCGAGCCTGCCCGGCTTGGTACCTGTTGTCGAAATGAATATTATTCGTACTAGTTTCTCCTCGTGAATGGTCAGTTGGGGACGAGCAATGGCCCTTTCGTCTCTCGATCCAGATCCAGATGCACTGCCAGCGCCCCTATCTCCGTCCTCTTTCTTGGTATCAGAATTAAATCTGGCATTCCTACGAGACTCAGCTGCCTTCTTCCGAACTTTCATGATGAGAGCATCTAGAGCAATGTGGAAGGCCGGATGATCGCCATTCCAGGGGGGAGTTGAATTTAGCTCGGAAGCCTCTGAGAGGAATGTGTACGATGGTCTCCATCCTAACTTCATTCCATAAAGTGTCCCTGGCCTACGTGCGAGAGGGGATATTCCTCTCATTGCACTTCTGGAGAATGTATTTGCGAATGGCACTGTATCTCCTCCCTTCCAAGGTTCGTCCCTCACAAGTGAGTTTGAGCTCAGTCCGGAAAATGGCAGTGGTGACACGCCCACGACCACGAAGCAGAGGTATGTTATTAACCAATTAGATTCTCTGTAAAAAAGACTAAATGAGATGGGCAGGAAACTAACCAAATTAGGCGAGGATATTCTTTGCGTGCAGAAGAAGACACGAAATCCCAAAGACGTCTAGCAAATAGCGATCAGTAATCATTTCATTTGGGAAAAGTGCAAATAAGACAATCAGAAGACTAACTATAGGGGGAGATAGAAAGCGAAAACGGAGAGCCGCTAGTATATCTAGAGAATGGTGGTCAGCTATCATTTCACATTAAGGCTTTAGAGGAGCTCGTACGAGCCATATACAAGTTCATTCAAGAACTTATACAGCGCTTCAATATACCCCAGAAGGAAGTGAGAAAGACCTGGCCTCGGGTTGGTATCTCTAGTAGGCGAGGAAGGAAGGAAAGAGATGAATTGTAGCCCAAACTTACTTTTAGGAGGTAGAGGAGATCGAAAAGCTTCGCTTCAATTAAGAATAAGTTACTGGTATTATATGAATATCAATTAGTATAGCCTACCAAAGGCCTAAGAATGGCTCATTTTGGATGTTAGGAACCACAGATCTCACTTGTCAGTATAGTTGGTGTGAAATATGAGTGAGACTGTATGATCGCAGAAAACAGTTCTCGTTTATATATAACGTATTGTTGTCAAGGGAAAAGTTGCTTTTGAAGGACTAAGAAGGACGATGAGAAGCTGTAGATTGATTAGAAGGTAATGAAGGAGTGGAGAAGGAAAATCCCGGAGTAGCGAGAGGTTTATATAAGGAAGAGTGTACTATTCAAGCCATTTGTTGTAGTATCAAGAGTTCTAACAACTCAGACCAGTTTGAAAGAGACTGTTAAATGTCCCAACTTGAATGTAGAACGTCCTTCTGTGCCTGTACAAAAAAGTACAGATGTACAGTTGCCGTAAGGCAAACATGTAACAAGGTAAGCTTGTATACTTGAAAAGGTGGGGTGAAGAAATATGAACAAGCTTTTCAAGAGTGCTTTAAGGTACAACGATGTAATAGGCAGGCTTGTGACTACCTCTGCCCGGTTGATACGGGTTCGGATAAGTACTCTTCGGGTATGGGAGATGAGCGCTTGCTATTAGGTTTGGCCCTCTGAAAGGCTGCAATACGCCAAATAAAGCACACCTGAGGTTTAGGGTAAAATTTACCTTGCTTATCATTTTTTGAACAGTAATCGTAGATATAAGTATTAAGTAATATTTTCTCGAGATTTGTAGGAGTCTGTCGTGGCCCTGGGCCGCCGTTCATCTTCATGCCCACAGGACCTCTAACGCCATATCTGGATTTAGTGTGAAATCTAATGTGAAAAGTGAGTTTTGGGTCGCAGAACATCATTCAAGTACGAGTACTAGTAGAATTCTGCTCAGGGGAAGGTGAGACCGACCCGAACAGTTATCCTTTGAATTACAAACAGGCCACACAACACACTTTGAAAGTTTTTCAAGTTCTCAAATTTTTTCTATCATCGAAATATCTCGAATTTACTAAACAGACAGTGTAATGACAAATTTCGTCCTATTTGCACCTTTTTGCATACAATAACATCTATCAATAGTACAGTTCCGGTCAAGAACTAGTTATTCAATTACTATATGCGTTTAAGCACAGTGAGATCAGTCTCGAAAAGTAAGTTTGATTATCTCGTCTCTTTTGTGCTGTATATCAAATCTAATTTCTTGTAGAATAGTACAAGAGTCTCAATGCCCGTACTGCGGAATAAAATACAAGTCAAGTACATGGTACCTGTCACAAACGGTGACTAGCAGGAGAGGTTTTCACATGACTCATATTTATGAGTGATTGGGTTTAGTATTTCACATGACTACGCAATAGTGTATCATTCTTTTGTTATGATTGGTTTATTGTTTTGACATGACTCACGATTGTGATTATATGATTATGACTTTCGTACATGACTTGTAATTACGAGTCATGGGTTTCAGGCATGTGGGGCAAGTTGCGCACATGATATGTTTATGATGTTTGATTGGTTGATTGAGTATGGCGCAGCAACTCATAGGAGTCAGCTGATGGATTTCACACTATGACTCACTTATGAGTCATTGGGGCGCGTGATGCGAAGGATGAGTCATGAGTGCAGGAAGAACGGTTATAAAAGAGAGCCCTTACGGCCTCTTGGGTGAGACACGAACCATCTCCTCTACACCTCCGGCGATTGAAATCTCAACACCACGAGAAATCATTGTCAACATCCTTTTTCTCCAACGCACTCTCAGTGAGCTGCACCCCCCCCCTATGATAGATTCGGACTTGGGCACCGGTTTCTTAGGGACCGTCCCATCCACCTTTTCGCTTTTGTTTCGCGTCTTCGCTTAGCATTTGCACTGTCGGCAACACCCTCGCGTCCATGTTACAGACGGCTGGGATTACGGTTCGCAGTAAGAGAAAACTTTTCACCAGGCCACGGTCGATTTCTCTATTCTCTTCGATTACGTTTCGTTCGAGGCTGCCTTGTCAGACACGCACACGTCTCCGATAGTTCCTACGATACTTGGGTCTACCCCTCCTCTCCTCCTCTCGGTTCGTCCCGTGGCTCGGTTACAGCCAAACGTCCTCTCATTAGCTGGCACCCTTACTGCCACTTCCCCTGGGTCTCCCCCTTCCCCGTGGCTCGGCTCGGCCACAGCCCTCGGTTACGCTCGGTCATGGTATTGCACAGCCTCCTTGGACGATGTCAACGCCTTGGGTTCCGGAGTAATGTGACGGACTTGCTTGGTTTTAGCGCCTTTTGTCCCCCCGTTCTGTGTTTTGTAGTTTTTGGCTGAATTTTCACGGTCGGGTTTCTGTTAGAGTACTCTGGGATATTAATGTGGTTTCTTTTGTTATTATGTCAAGGGGGAGTTTTCGGGTCCGGTTTTCCTGTTGTCTCCTGCTTGTCGTCTTGGTGATTTATTTCTGTTGTCTACTTAGCCGATAGGGGTATTTTTGTCTTCGCGGCGGGATCGTGCGGTTGGTTCCATACCAGAGGGACTTGGGATGATGGTTTTTTCCGGTGGGCCGAGGAGGATTTCTTTGGGGTTTTTTCCTTACCATAGCTAGCGCTGCACGTAGCCTTTGTTCCCCGTAGTTGATAAATACAAAGCGCATGATATAAAAAAAAAAAAAAAAAAAAAAAAAAGGCCTCTTGGTGAGACAAGCTTCTCGCCCTCTACTTTCCCCCCCCTAAATTTCTAAAACTCTTCTACAAACCCGTTTTGCTTCCGGGACACAGGCCAGCACCCCCCCGCCCTCCTCCGTCCCATGTCGGAAATACCCCCCATCCCCCAAGGCAACCAAGAGCTGGCAGCCGCCATCTCGCGAGCCTCCACTCCACGCAACGCCCAAATCCCCCCATCCCCCTCCCCAGTCCCCAGACCCTCGCCCCCCCTAGCTTTCCTCGCGGATATCTTTCGGCAGACAAGGGACGAACTTCGCCTCCCCTCCAATCTGGTCCCCGACCTCTCTGACTCAAGCCTCCAGTCCATCACCCCCGGTGAAGGCTCTACCCCTCCATCCTCTGTTCTACAGTCTCGGCATAGTAGCAATCACTACCCAGCTCGAGTCCATCTCCAAACAAGTCGACGACCTCAGAAATGAGAACGGCGAACTCCGCTCACAGATCCACGACCTCTCCTCTCACATCACAAATGCTTCCGTCACCCCGGAAGATCTCACCCCCATCACTTCAGCCCTTCGTGACCTGTCACATAGGGTCTCGGCCCCCACACCAGCCCCACCCACCCGCCCCCGGCCCCGGCTAAAATCACTCAGCCCCCCACCCACCCAAACAAGCTGCCCCACAAGGCCCCGCCGCCCAGCAAAAATCCCGCAATCCCCCCCCCCCCCCTCACCTCGCACCAATAAACCCTGCGATCCACTGCCCATACTACGATACAAGACTCGGCAAAATGTTCGGTAACCCCGAGCTGTATGCCAAGGCTTTCCCCCATTCCTGGGAAGCGGAGCAATTCCGCGCCGGAGAATACGACCTGTCTGCTTTCACAGACGCCACCCTGCACCCGGATTACAAACCCCAAAACCAACCAACGTACGCCCAGGCGGCCGCTCCGGAGGAAAAACCGGAAAAAAGAAACCCAAACATGCCAAAGCAACAGAGGTTGCGAGCAACGAGGACAGAGCCTTAAAAACTTCTGCCCCCCCCCTCCCCTTTGCCTCAAGGCGTTTCTTTGCCCCTCGCTCCTCCCATGCCCCCCATGCCCTTTCAAGACGTATCGCCCGCTCCCTTCCCGACATTGTCGCCAATGCCCTCACCGACTCAAACTGCCTCCTCCCAAAAGGTTTCTTCGCCAAAGTCAATGACCGAGGCGCAGTCTCACTCACCTGCACGGACCCGCAAACGCCCGCTTCTTCCTATGCCCCCTACTTCGATGTGCTCACAAGGCGCCTCAATCAAGCCTTCCCAACAGGCGACAATCCCTGGCTCCCTTTCTGCCTCGCCCCAACCGCTGTACAGCTGGTCATACACGGCATCCCACCGATGAAATGCCCGAAGAAGACGAGCAACTCTACCCCCATCTCAAACATCTATTGGTTTCGCGAAAGCGGTCCAAATCCAGTCGGCCAGGTACCTTAACCCTGACCAGCTACTCGAACCGCCAAAGAAGCGCTTTCGGTGGTTGTCTCCGTTGACCCCGACGACGTTCCAACTCTCACCCCCTCCATCTTCCTCTACTCAGAACGACGCAAGGTGGAGAAAGCTATCTCCGCCAACCGCTACACACAATGCTCCAACTGCTGCCGCTTCGGCCATGCCGCCGCCCGGTGCAAACAAAAACACCCATCCTGCCCCATTTGTGCGCTTCACCATACCAAGGCCGCCCACAGGTGCCAGAACCCCACCTGCCCCAAAGGAGGCAACGAAAGGCCCGTGGCTGAATGCTGCCCCACCTCACCACCCACTGTGCCAATTGTGGCAACGACCATACCGCCTACGCCAAAGAATGCAAGTCCCGCCCCATCCCCCCGCTCGCCCCGGCCCCCGCCGGAGTCAGTCGGCTCCGCCTCATCCTCGGACAGTCAAGAGTCCATGGATGTGGAAGAAGATGGCCCACCAGCACCCACTACTCCCAGGCCCGTCCAACCACCGATCCTAGCCCTGCCACCCCCCGCCCCGTAACCGCCGTTCATGTGCCACCTACAGGCGCGATAGGTCCTGCTCCCTCAGGCCCCCCCGCGCCCCCCGTAACTCCTGTCAACCGTCGGGGTCGTCCCCGCCATGATTAACACCCAATCCTTTGATAGAACCGTGAGGCCGGCCCCCACGCCCAAAATCACCCTCATTCAACACAACAGCCTGGGAAGCTGGGATGTGTTTCTTTCATTATTTTCGTCATTTTCAATGCGCCATCCCCCACAGTTGGTTTTTTTGCAAGACCCTCCATCCTCCAAAGGCTTTTTACCTACCTTTAATGGTACAAGTCATTTGCCCCCCCTCGCCCCTCCCCAAGGTGGCCTGCTATATCTCCATGGAATTTTTAAAGTCCAACCCCGTACTTCCAAGTTTCACGCCGGACGTGAACGACTTCATGCATATTGATATTTACACCCCTTCCGGATGCTTCGGCACCAGTTTCCCTCGTTTCCGCCTGGCGAATATTTATTCACGCTCCAGGTACCCGCAACTGCACACGGTTAAACCAGACCAAATTTTTGTTTCCCTCGACGTTCCCTACCTCGTAGTAGGGGATTTCAACATCCACAGCCCGCGCACCGACCCCCTCCGCCTCCCCTCCTCCCAGAAGCCTCCATCGCCGACCCCTACTTTGACAAAGCTGACGACCTCAGCTTCACCTTCATCAACATCCCAGGAGAGTACACCCGCTACCCCCTCTCTGGCCCCCACAGACCCAGCGTCATAGACCTGGCCTTCGCGAACCCCACCATGATTCCCTTCGTACACAATTGGAACACCACATCTCTACCCTCCACAGGATCAGACCACGTCCCCATCTCCATCTCTCTCTCTGCTCCCCTCCGTCAGGCCCCCCCCCCCCAGGCCAAATGGGACCTCTTGGACTGGACAGCCCTGGAACCCACACTCAAGGCCTTCCGCGTCCCCCCGCCCCCTCCACACCCCTCCCCCCAGCAGTTTGACTCCTGGTTTTCAGCCTCCCTGTCCTGCCTAACCTCATCTCTTAGAACGGCCGCCCCCACATCACGACCATCGGCCAAATCCAAGCCATGGTGGACACCTCTCCTTACTACGCTCCGCAAGGAGTACAACAAAGCCATGAGAAAAGCAAAGAAGCTACAAACCACACAAGCAAGGGAAACGGCCAGGCTCTCAAGGAATGGATACTTCAAAGCCATCAAGCGCGCCAAGTCCACGTACTGGGCTGACTTCCTCGCCAAGACCACCCCCAACAACATCTGGACCGCCAAGAAACTAGTCAACCCCAGACAGGCGGTAAGGTTCCCTTCTCTCCCAGATGCAAACAATCCCACTTCTATCAACAATGCCCTCCTCGCCCACTTCTTCCGCCTCGGCCAGAACCCCCGCCCAGGGGGAGACTCTCACCCATACCCAACACGCCCCCTCTCACGCAGGATGAAATCTCCCTGGCCCTCGCCAAATCCTCGCCCTCATCGGCCCCAGGACCAGACGAAATACCCTACTCCGTTTGGAAACACATACACAAACACTACCCCGACATACTTTTAAATCTCCTGAACCCCCTCCTGGTATATGGGTACCACCCTCCTTCACTAAAGATCGCCAACGGAGTCGTGCTGGACAAGCCAGGCAAGGCCTCCTACGACTCCCCCGCATCCTTCCGCATCATAGTTTTACTGAAAACCGTCTCCAAGATCTTGGAAAGAATCATGGCGACCCGTCTTTTTGCTCTGGCTAAACTATCTGGCCTACTCCACCCCAACCAGTGCGGTTCCGTGCCAGGCCTAGGCACCTTCGACGCCTGCACCACCCTAGTCCACGAAGTTAAAACCCTCCAACGCACCCACCGCAAGGTTTCCTCCCTCTTCCTTGACATCAAGGCTGGTTTCGACAACGTCGACGCCCTCACCCTCCGCAATCGCCTCCTAGATAAAAACACCCCCAAGTATATGGTAGACTGGGTCTCCTCCTTCCTCTCGGAACGGAGATGCACTTTAGTTTACCCAGGCTCTCCAAAAACCCCCTCCCCGGTCACAGTTGGCACCCCCCAGGGGTCCCCCATCTCTCCTCTCTTGTTCCTCATATACGTGGCGCCCCTCCACGCAGACATAAAAGGAGGCCTTATGCTTTCCTACGTCGATGACTTTGCGCTCACAGTCTCCACTCCCTCCTACCGGTCCAATGTACGCCGGCTACAAAGCCTGTTCATATCCTTATCCCAACGCGCCACAACTCTGGGTGTGTCCTTTTCCATCCCAAAAACAGAACTCATCCACTGGCGTACCCCAAGCCAAAGGGGCACCCTCAAAGCCAACCACCCCGTCACCCTCAACGACCAAATCTTCCGCCCCTCCAGTGAAGTAAGATGGCTCAGTTACTGGTTCTCCCCTGCCCTCAACACCACCCACCACTTCGAAAGACGCCTGGCTTTAGCCAATGCTGCGTTCTCCTTTCTAAAAAGAGTCGCCTCTCCAGGGGCTGGGGTCCGCCCCTTCCTCTCACACTGGCTCGCCATGGGACTCATCCTCCCAATCCTCACCTACGGCGCGGACCTCTTCGTCCCAAACACCCGCTCCACCACCCGCATGAACTCCTTCTGGCACAGGGTCCAGAGGTGGACCACCAACTGCTTCTTCGCCACCCCCATCCCAATACTTTCAAGGGAAGCATGCCTCCCGCCCCTTGGCCCTTACTGCAGACACAAGAGACGCACCGCGGCACTCAGACTATGCTGCTCACCCCCACCCTCAATCCCGCGGCCGCCCGCCTTCCCCCTTCTTTCCCTTCCCTGTCGAATTTCAGGGCCTCTGACTCGGCCCGACCACTGGCCGACAAGGCAGGCCCGATGTACCGCCCCCTTAGCTGGAACACTCCAGTCCCCACCCCCCCTTGAGGAGACACCTCCCCATCGACGACCTCGCGCACATAGCCTTCCCCCTTGGTCACGGCTTCCCACGCTTCCCCCAGATCGGACAAACGCCCCTCCCCCCGACAGAAGACATCCCGCCCCCTACCCTCATGGCACGAACCTATGCCGTACTCAAAGAAAGGGCTCACAAACTCATGATCCAGGACTGGGACGACTCCCTCCCGGCGCCCCCCTATTACACGTACCCCACCTCCACGACCCCCCACCCCTTCATGGGGCTCGACAAGTTCGCCGCCAGCCGCGTACATCAGATGCGCTCTGGCAAAAGCTACCTGCTAGCCCATCCCACCTGGCGCGACGACCCAGACCGCCCAACCACCTGCCCCCGATGTCTAGAAGCCCCAGAAACCTTCGAACACGCCGTCCTACACTGCCCCGCCAGGGCTGAAGCCAGACACTCCCATCTAAGTGGGGTCGAAAGCCTCTCGCCCGAGAGCCCAATCTGGAACCATCCGCCCTCCCTCTCAGCTCTCCGGAACTTCATCCT
The DNA here is from genome assembly GCA_003070745.1 of Tuber borchii. Taxonomy (NCBI): domain Eukaryota; kingdom Fungi; phylum Ascomycota; class Pezizomycetes; order Pezizales; family Tuberaceae; genus Tuber; species Tuber borchii. Next base: position 401,368 of record NESQ01000021.1, on the reverse strand, counting down.
AGACACCCGCACCGGGTTCCCCCCCGAGGACCCCTCCTCCTTTGAAGAATAAAACCCGCTCTCACTACCCCCTCCCGAAAACGCCACCCCTTGCCCCCCATCCTACGACCAATGCTTTTGTTTTTTTTTGTAATTTTCTTTACGTGAAAGTTTACGAGTTATGAAGTGTGTTGGATTCTCCCTATATTTTTATGTTTTTGACAGACGAGGCCGGTGGTTTTTGGTCTCACCACTTAGTATTATCAGGGCGTGGGAAATGGTTTCTTTTGTGATATGTTTTTGCTTTATAGGTTTTGTTTTTTCCATAGCCTCCGCTACATGAAGCTTTTTGTACCTTAAAACAATGAACGTATGATATAAAAAAAAAAAAAAAAAAAAAGGCCTCTTGGTTGAGACCCCCTCTCCAGCCTTCCCCCCAACAATTCGATTCCTGGTTCTCAGCATCCCTCTCCTGCCTCACCTCTACTCTCAGGACAGAGGCCCCCACATCACGCCCTTCCACCAAGTCCAAGCCATAGTGGACCCCCCTCCTAACTGCCCTCCGAAAGGAATACAACAAAGCCACGAGAAAAGCCAAGAGCCTCCAGACTGCACAAGCAAGGGAAACGGCCAGGCTCTCCAGAAATGGGTACTTCAAGGCCATCAAACGTGCCAAGTCAATGTACTGGAGTAACTTTCTCGCCAAAACCACCCCCGACAACATCTGGACTGCTAAGAAGCTAGTAGCCCCTAGACAGGCCACCCGCTTCCCCTCCCTCCCCGACGCCAACAACCCTACCTCAATCAACAATACCCTACTCGCCCATTTTTTTCCCCCAAGAACAGAACCCCCGCCCAGGGGAAGACTCTCCCCCATACTCGACGTGCCTCCTCTCACCCAGGAGCAGGTATCCGTCGCCCTTGCCAAATCCTCTCCCTCCTCGGCCCCCGGGCCGGACGAAATCCCCTACTCTGTCTGGAAAAATGTCCACAAACGCTGCCCAGGCATCCTCCTGGACCTACTAGGTCCCCTGATAACCTATGGATACCACCCCCCCTCACTGAAAACGGCCAATAGGATCGTTCTGGATAAACCTGGGAAGGCCTCCTACGACTCCCCGGCATCTTTTCGCATCATTGTACTGTTAAAAACCGTCTCCAAGATCCTGGAAAGAGTCATGGCAACACATCTTTTCTCCCTAGCCAAGTCATCTGGCCTAATTCACCCCAACCAGTGTGGATCGGTCCCAGGCCTAAGCACCTTCGACGCCTGCGTCACCCTTACCCACGAAGTCAAAACCCTCCAGCGCACCCACCACATGGTCTCCTCCCTATTCCTCGATATCAAAGCCGGCTTCGACAACGTCGATACACTCACCCTCCGCAAGCGCCTCCTGGACAAAAACACCACTAGTTACATGGTCGACTGGGTCTCCTCCTTTCTAACGGAACGGAAGTGTACACTAATCTACCAAGGCTCCCCCAAGACACCTGCCCCAGTCACAGTCGGAACCCCCCAGGGATCCCCCATCTCCCCCCTGCTCTTCCTCATATATGTGGCGCCCCTCCACACCGACATAAAGGGTGGCCTCATGCTCTCCTATGTTGACGACTTCGTCCTCACAGTCTCCTCCCCCTCCTACAGGTCTAATGTGCGCCGCCTACAGAGCCTATTCACATCCCTCTCCCAACGCGCCACTGCTTTGGGTGTTTCATTTTCCATCCCAAAAACGGAACTCATCCACTGGCGTACCCTAAGCCAGAGGGGAACCACCAGATCAAACCACCCCGTCACCCTCAATGACCAGATCTTCCGCCCCTCCGAAGTGGTGAGGTGGCTCGGATACTGGTTCTCCCCTGCCCTAAACACCACACATCATTTCGAGAGACGCCTAGCCCTCGCCAATGCTGCCTTCTCCTTCCTGAGAAGAGTTGCCTCGCCCGGCGCGGGTGTTCGGCCTTTCCTCACACACCGCCTCGCCATGGGACTCATCCTCCCAATCCTCACATACGGAGCGGACCTACTCGTCCCAAACTCCTGTTCCATGTGCCGCATGAACTCCTTTTGGCACAGGGTCCAGAGATGGACCACCAACTGCTTTTTTGCCACACCTATCCCCATACTGGCCAGAGAAGCCTGCCTCCCACCAATCGGCCCCTACTGCAGGCACAAAAGACGCACCGCGGCTCTTAGGCTCTGCTGCTCACCCCCCTCCCTAAACCCCGCGGCTGCCCGCCTCCCCCCCACCTTCCCCTCTATTTCGAGCTTTAGGGCCCCCGACTCCTGCCGTCCTCTGGCAGCAAGCGTGGCCCCAACGTACCGCCCCCTCAACTGGAGGACCCCGGTCCCCACCCCGCTCACAAGGAGGCACCTCCCAATCGACGGCCTCGCACATATAGCCTTCCCCCTCGCCCACGGTTTCTCACGGTTCCCCCAGATCGGGAAAATCACCCTCCCCAAAACAGAAGACATCCCCCCCCCAGCCCTTATGGCCCGAACCTACACCTCCCTCAAGGAAAGGTCCCAGGCACTTCTCCTTCAAGACTGGCAGGACTCTCTCCCAGCACCACCCCACTACATGTTCCCCGTCTCCATAACCCCCCACCCGTTCATGGGTCTCGACAAGTTCACCGCCGGTCACATACACCAAATGCGCTCTGGCAAGAGCTACCTCCTGGCCCACCCCACCTGGCGCGACGACTCAGACCGCCCAACCACCTGCCCCTGATGTCAAGAAGCCCCAGAAACCTTCGAACACGCCGTCCTATCCTGCCCGGCCAGGGCTAACGCTCCCTCCTCCTCCAGTCTACTCTCCTCTTCTAACTTGAGTTGGCTTGTGCCCTACTACCATCAAGTAGCACCTTACTATCATAACCTGCGAGAGCAAACCCCCTCTACCTGTATAAATAGTATGTACCCTCCTCTCACTTTTCCATCCCCGTTGTTAGGCCCTCTTTTCCCTATAGGGTAGTAACTAGTATCATACTAAATCCCATCACCTGATAGCAAAAAATGCCCAACAGCAGAAAGAGAAAAGCGGATGTGTCGTGGAGAGAGAGAAAGAGCTGATGTGTTGGCTCGAGGTCCCCAGCCGATTTATTGCTCACTAATCAAAATTACTACAATGTCATCATACTAATCTAGTAATAATAATACTAGGTAGGAATATTATTATTATTATCATTATTATTATACAAATAAGCAACTAACTTAACTAGTATCATAGTAACCCGGACTCGAGCTCTCCATTCCCCCCTCATCCATTATACACAACTATCTGAAGAGAGAAATGGAGAGACCCTACGTCCGACAGCCTATCTTACCAGCTTATCCTATCCTCTAATTAACAAAATGAAAAATTACGGCACCGAATGGCAACGAGGGGGTGGTTAGACAGCGAGCAACTCAGGTCTATTTGCCCCGCTTTCTAAACTGACGGTATATAAATACAAGAGTATACATATATGAAAAGCATAATGCTATCCTTAGCCTCCCAACGATCACCACTCATGTCCACTTTCTTCCACACACGTCTCCCATCACTTTGTCCATCCATCCATCCATCCCTCATAGTAACAAAAGAAAGAAAGAAAGAAAAAAAGAAACATTCTACGTTATCCCTTAAACAGAAGAAGAAGAAAAAATGCATCACAAAGTCTTCCTCTTTCCTCCAGCCTTTTAATCTCAATCTCTGACTCTTCTTCTGCCTGCTTTTCCATAGCTTCCATGATTTCATGGGACAAAAGAAACTACCGTATAGCCACAGCATGCCGAGCAGCATTTCCAACATCTTCTCCTAATTACTCAACCTAGTACTGACTCAACACCCCCCAGTCCCTAGCGCAACCCCCGTGCATATAAACTATGATACCGTCATACATAAATCCACCAAGAACCACACGCTCCCACCCACCCATCCAACGTGCTGAAGCGCAGACTTTTACATACTATTTAAGACGAGCACTAAGCTCGCCATCACATCACGTACACTACTATACACCAATACTGAATCCCCCCTTTAGGTTAGGCGGGGGAGGATGTATGGTCAACTGGTCAGTTTGACGTGGTAGCTTACGAGAGAGAGTATTCACGCTCGGTCGGTCGGTTAATGAGTGGGGGGATTCGAGGCGGAGGGGTATCATACTATGATAGTAGCGAGCGAGGAAGGGCCGGAGGCTTCTCTCGGGGGATTAGCGAAGGAAGTTACGGTATACGAAGTGGAGTGCTTTTATGGGGATGGGATGGGACGGGATGGAACTTTTTCTGGTGTAAAGTGTGATGGGGTGTGTGTAGTGAGCGGTCGGGGTAGGGTGGTGCACTGTGGTGTGGATAAAGAGTCTAGAATACAAGGGGTATCGGAGGCTCTTTTGGCAAAGGGATGGAAGGGTAGGTGTGTTTGCTTGAGCGTTAGAAAGCGACGACACGGTGCAAAGCCAGACTCTGGCGTCACTTTTTGATATTCTCAAATCCACGGCATTCAAATAAGCGAGGAGGCACCCCACTGACCCACAAGCACAAACACCAAACGTAGCAAGGTAAATAAATACATATCAATCATCGTATTAACTTTTAATTTACAGCGTACAAGGCCTCCGAATCCCAACCCTACGAGTGATTAACCATGCCCGAGTGACTCCCATGCCCACAGACAACCTACCCCTCCTTCCCCCTCCTAGCAAACAGCCCCGGCAATGCCGCCGCAGCCTCTGCAACGCTGGGTGAGTAATGCCGCCTAAGTAAGACAGCCTCCCATCCGGTCGCCGCGAGCGGATTACTCATCTCCGGCTCGTCGATGTTCCCGTCCCAAACGCCGTCGCCAACCACCTCCTCTGTGGAGAACAGCGCCGACAGCTTCTGCCCATGCTTGATCGCCAGCTTGTTCAGCATGCCGAGCACCGCCAGCGTTGACTTCTCAGGTGTCTGCAGCGAGGCCGTCAGCAAGCGCTTCGTGAACGCCGTGAGGCGCAGCGGGGTGGTGGATTTTTGGTGTGCTGTTGAGAAGAAGATTGAGGAGAGGGCACGAAGGAGGAGTTCGATCTCTGTGGAGAGGTTTATGCGCGATGAGGTGAGGGGAGAGGTGGGGAGGGGGGAGTGCGGGTCCGGGAGACGAAGGGATTTGGTGTTTAGTTCTAGGTCGGGTGAAAGACAGAGGGGGAGGAGGGTGGCGTAGAGGTGGTTTGTGAAGAAGGTCAGGTCTATGGTTATTCCCTTGCCTGTTTCAATTGTTAGCTCGGCCCGGATAGTAGTCAAGATTGGTAGAGGGTACCCTGTCCGGATAACAACGCAAAAGCGGTGATAATGCACAACAACGCCTCCCGAACCGTATTCCGATCAGCCTGCTCGCTTCCCTCCTCTTCCTTTACCCCCCTTTCCTCCTCGCCCTCCTCCTTTGCATCAGAGACCAGCTCCCTCAGCGCAACTAACAAATCCCCAAAGAAATCAAGATTTATCAAATGCGCATACTTCGCCAGCCCCTCCAACGTGGCCCCCATAAGGCCCGGCGGCTTTTCCTTCAGAATGCGAAAGTATGTAGCAAACACCAACTTGAGCGTCTCAGACTGCCTCTTCTCCCGCTCCTCGCGTGAGACAGTAACGTCGGCCTCCAACATTTCTTTCTCGGTCGCTTTGTGCTCCTTGTCCAATTTCCTAGCCTTCTTAGTCCTGAACTCACGGTCCTTCTTCTTACGCTTTCGGGGGTTATCAATGGCGGAATTGGAGCCTTTCACGTCGAGCTCGGAAAGAAGGCGTAGGGATAGGAAAGTGTTGAGCACGGACTCATCGACGTGGTAGTGCTTCGCTTTCATCATCTTGGAGAGTAGCTGCACCGCTTCGCAGGATGGGCCTCCATCCTCGTCTGCACGGAATAACTCACAGAGGGTGGTCCGACACTTGACAAACGTCTCATCGACCTTTCTTACGCTAACTCCCTCGACAACAATCTTCAACAATTCCGTCCGGAAATTAAAGTGCGGCACCGCAACCAGTAATCCACAAGCGCAATTCACGGCAACTTTCGCAAGAGCAACGATCTCCTTATCACTGCCACCTCTCCCGGCTATCAATAAACCCACAAAGTCAACCTCCCCCCCGCCCTTTTAGGAAAAAACGAAGGAAATCAAACCTTTAGCCAAACCCCCCAACAACTTCACAAACCCCGAATACCCACTCACAAGCGCCTGCTCAAACCCGCGCACTTTCCGCACTTCCTTCGTAACCTTAGCCTTCATCTCCTCCTCGCTCAGCGCACGGATACGGTACCCGGGTATCAGATCCTTATATACCGCCAGCATGGTCCCAATCGCCAGCATCCTAATTTGCACCGCCGCGTCATCATATACCTCGTTTAGCCTCTTCAGCAACCCCACGTTCTCTTCAGGGTCCTCGTTAATCAGTGTAGCAATATTCGCCAATTTCTCCTTTGCAATTATTATTCTCTTCCGCAGCGGCAGCGGCTTCACCGCCGTTGCCGGAGCCGCAGGCGGTAGCGATGTCTCTGAGGGATCAATTCCATCTTTTTCATCTTCATCCCCCTCGTCGTCGGAAACGGATTCGGTGTCTTCGTCGAGGATCGTTACGGAGGGGAGATTGGGGACCTGAACAATCCCCGTTGCCGTCTTGATGGGCAGCCGTGTGCGTTCTGGCTTCTCCTTTGTCTTGCGCTTTTTGTTGCCACTACGAGGTTGGCTTTCGTAGGATTGCTCCAAGTTCCAATGTGCCGCCGCGGAGAAAGGGTGACCGAAGTGCGAGTTTGCCTTCATCCTTCCCTTTTTCCCGCCCGTGCTGTGCTGGTGGTGGTGTTTGTGGCAGTGGTGGGGTGGGGGCAGAGGGGGGGACAGCTGGCGATGATTTGGGTCGGTAATTCGCTTTTCTTCAAAAAGTTTTTTTTCCGGGATTCAAGACTAACTTGTCTTGGCAGCGGACAGAAAAAACCGTTTCCGTACAACCAGCACTTCTCCGAGCCCTAACCCCACAGCCATTGGCTTCAACCACAGGCGACTGGCGACAAAAGACCGCCTCAGACAGGCGAGTTGGAATCCATGATTCACTCGCAAATACGGTAAGGATACAGCTCTTCCTTCCTCTCCTCCCATGGGAGCTCCTACTATATCATGGATCCCCCATCGCTTCCTGAGCGTTCCGGAAACTCCCTCCTTCGGTGAGTGGCGATTACTAGCTCCATCACCGCTAGGGATGCTAGAACCGATATGTTCACTACTTACTAAAGTAGAAAGAAGAATACGGTACATCACTCCGAGTTTCCGCATCTCCCAGTAAATTTGTACATGAAAAACTTTTTTTGTATTTTTTAGTTCTGAGGTCACAAATTTTAATGCATACAACTATGCCACAATTGTCCTCACCCATGGTATGAGAGAAATAATATCAAACAGAAGATGAGAGAACTATCGATACAGAGAGGAAAAACAAAAGTAGAAGAAAAAAAGGGAAAATAGATAATCAAGTTCGCCGCTCCCCTCCCAAGATCCGATGCGTAATATGCGGAAGAGAAAAAACACCAACAATGCTATGCAGCCGATTAAGAAGCAAAAGGAAAAAAGAGACCCCTCAACCCGCAACATGAAGAAAGAGGGAAGAGAAAAAATAATACAATTTCATACGACACCCCCATTTGTACAAAAAAGTCTCAAGACGAGAGACTATTGGTATCGCAAATCAGACCGGAGGATCTAATATCCGTATCCGTAATATCCGTAGATCCCCGTGACTTCGCCGTGCGCGACACCGATCTTTCGTCCGCCCCACCACTTTCCGCCCATCTTCCAAGAACGGGAGCCAGTTTCCTCCGCCAAAGGCCTGGTAATCTTCTCAGAGCCAGGAATGGTTCCAGGCCCAGCCCTAACGTACCATGCTCGTCGGTGCTGGCTTTTGACGTTCCATCCCAATTTCTTGGCCGAGATGGGTCGTTCCTTCAGACCATCGGTAACCTTCTCGTTAAGCTCCAATACTTGCAGTGGGAACGAGGAAGGCATGAGAAGTTGGCATTTGTTGGTATCGACGAGGATGGTTGGGTTAACGGAAGAGATTCCGGTAAGGTCTAGATAGTGAAGGTTCGACCTTGCTCCGTCATGGTGAGGCCCGTCTTGCTCGACGATAAGGTTCAAGTCTGCGATACTCAAATCGGCATATCCGATGGACAGCTCTTCAAGATGCTTGGAAAGCCTTCGAAGTTCAGGGACATGGTCTCCGATAATCTTTGCTCCGGAGAGATTCAGGGAGCGAAGGGTAGTGGGCAAGAATGGGAGAAGCACGTCTACATCCGTGGTAGACAGAAGACGGTACCTGCCCGTATCAAACAAAAGATTGAGGTAGACCAAATCCCGGGTGGCAGGATGGCTGACGAGGAAATCGGCGACCGCGGGGCCTGTCAAGCGGTTGCACTTTGACAGAGATAGATGGGTGAGCTTTGCAGTGTATGGTAGAGCATGCAGTGTCTCGTCGGTGATTTGAGTATGAGTCAAGTCGAGATGTGTCAAATTGGGCAATCGGGGCAACAAAGTAGCAAAGACCGACGAGGGGAGTGTATTACAACCGTGCATGCCAAGCCTTCTAATGGGAAGGGCCATGGGCAAACGTAAGTTGTTTGGGGAAATAACACTCAAAACACCATTCTTGAAACAACTCGCAGTAGCAGCACAAAAGTCCACCGCATTAAGCCGGGGAAGCTCGCAAAATAATTTCTCTAGCACTCTCTCATCCACATCTTCTTCAATAGACTCAGAGGCAAGGAACTCTCGCAAATTAGGAGTAATATCGAGACAATTGCGCAGAGTAGTAGCGGTCAATTTCTGAATCTCATAATTCATACGCCTGGTTCTACCCAAGCCCACAGACGTAAAGTGGGAGAAGTCCAACCTCTTGACCAAATGGCCCAACTCAGGATACTTGGAGATCTGTGCCTGGAACTTTGAGAAGATGGACGAATGAGGGAAGGCAACCTTAGAATACAAGGTCGACAGAGTGGCAATGTAGAAGGTCCGGGAGACCAGCAAGCACGATGCTAGGTCTTTGTTTCTAGTGCTATAGCCATTGGTAGGCACATCGATTGCTAGCTGTGGGATGATTTGATCTTTGAACAGAGTCAGCATGACGACAGCCAGTAGCGGGGGATGAGATGAATGACAGCACAAAGGACACACCAAAAATCTCTACGGGAAGGAGTTCTATCGGTGCTCGTCCTTTCCCGGAAACCATCGAGTGTTCATAATGGGTTCCCATTCTTCCAATATAGTGTGCAGGAGCTAGAGCAGATGAAGGGAAGGCTTGATCGATCAGTTGGCCAGTGGGTGGAATAGCAATAGTACAATCGAACGACTGGCAGATGTCGTTATGATTCTCCTTAAGGGTATGTGTAGCAACTTCTGGCATCGTGAGACCCGAGGGAAGGACAGGCCTTCTTTATAGCAGTCAAACTACAGGAGGCGCAAGAGGATCCAAGTCAGCAGCAGTGGGGGGGGTAGGCAAGGTCCAAGTTCTGACGCACGGCAGTTTGCTCCACACGGAGGATTTTTTTCTGAATTGAGTCGCAGGCGAAAATGGAAGAGATGATAGGTTACCAATGATTGATGGGCTCTGTTTCGCTCGGCGAGAGTCTGTGACACTGTGCGTAGGTTTGTGGTGCGTGGGAATGGGAAGGGTGTGTGGAAGAGAGAGCACCGGCACTCGTAGGATACATGAGTGCGGTGTGGATTTTCCCTTTTTTTTTTTTTTTTTGATGGAGGGGGAATAGAACGCACCGTAGGTTATGGTGTTGTCCACCATACCGGGCTATTATACCCATATAAGTTTGAGTGGTAAAGGGTAAAGGGAAGGAGATCACAGACGGGGAGAATAGAAGGGAAGAAAAAAATTGACCCGATCACATCCCACCAATTGATTGAGCCGGTTTGCCTAGCAAAGCTCAGAGAGAGAGAGAGCACTATGCCAGTATCATGTCCACTCTGCTGTACCAAGGACTAGTATAGGTCCTTTTGTTGATGTCTGACGCCATTCCCGTCAGGGATTGGCGGCTCCATCCCAGCGGGTCTGCACCTCTCAAACTCTCTCGGTCAACTTAGGCGATCAACTTCCCCAATCGCTTCTTTGACCCATCAATTGGGAGGCAAGTGTGAGTGCCAGAATAAACTCCAAAGAGCTGAATTTCCTGTCCGCCTTTCCCTTCCTCTTTGCGAGGAATCTGTGACTAATGGTATGCTGAGGGATACACCACGTGCTCCCCACCCAGAAAATAGCTTCCTTTCTTTCTTGTTCTTGTCTCCCTCTTCCAACTACCTGTCTTCCCACTTCTTTTCCCACCCCAGCCCGTCAGCCTGTTCAGTTGCAGCTTTTTTCCCCTGCGCATCCCATCTAAGCACAAGGACGCCCAGAGCTAACTTACGCGAAGGCGCAGAACAACGAACGAACGGTTCGAGTAGCATGGCCTTGTCCGCCTGATAGGTAAGGAAGCAGCGTAAAAAGTAAAGAACCTAAAACAGGGACACGCTAAACCCAAGGAAATAAGAAATGGATCCCTTCTCATAGCGTACCCCGAAATTTGCCAGATCCCTTTAGCTCCGTCATTGCTATTTTGCCCCCCCCCTTTGCCTCCTCGTCACGATGTTCTAGTCATTGGGCGGTTGGGCGGCTGGAGGGCTGGAGGAGCTCTCAATCCTTCGATTCATTTTTTTTCCCTTACGCAAGCGTCAAAGCCTTGTAGACGAAGAAGGGGAAGAAACACCATTCATTCTCGCAAGGACCTGAGAACTTGGGATTTGGAGTTTGCCGTTATACATCTGACCTCATTTCATTTCAGCTTTCCCAGGTACGGCACTTGATTACCGCACCGGTATTTTGTTGCAGGAGGAAGCCGAGGAAGGAGAAGGACGACGACGATGGGTCAGGAGCCACAGAGTTAGGGCGACTCAACATGTAGGAACACAAACGCCTAACCCCCTCGTACTGTACATCACAGGCGCGATATCGTTTGAATTGGAAAGAAATATCAACCGTATCTATGACAAGTTTCTTCTCGTTTATTTCATAAATTCCCGGTGGCAGAGTACGGCAGGTCTTATACTTGCTTTTCCTTTCCAGAATTAAACCTGATAATTGAGGCTCAGAACTCATGGGCACACACAAAAGAAACATGACCCTGCCATGCCCCTCCGCCCACCCCGCAGCCCTGTTCGTGGGAAGAAGAAAAAAAGGTTATTATTCCGAATGATAAGGATATGGATGCTCTTATCTTTAGATAAAGCTTTTTGGTGGTATTTGTGAAATCTAACACTTAAATACACCTCGTCTGCCTTCTTTTTTCACCTCGGGTCTCATCCCTCTCTCGATACCCGTCGCTTTGGTAACTCGCTATCTATCTCTTTGCAAAGAGCGGTGGAATCCGGCAGCACACAGGATTACACACATCACATCCCCAAGCCCGAAAGATAAAGGCGAACGGAGAAGGAATGAGAGGAAGAACCGAAGGGCACAGCTGGCACCTGATACGCCCGGTACTAGCATTGTTACTATGGATACACACAAGCATCGTTGCTTCCTAGCGAGCCAACAAGCGAACCACCACCACCATCACTGACCGCGGTCAACACCGGAGATCCACCGGAGATCCACTCTCTCATTCACCCTCGCTCATTCACCCTCGCTCACATTCCCAGTCACACATTCACTTTTCTTTCTTGCCGCCTCACAACACGGAAGGCTATTCGTCAAAAAGGATAGGGCGAAGAACGGCAGAGGAGGCGGAGAAGGTGGGGAAAAATGAGACATTATGGTAAGGTATTGGAATTGTATTTGGGTATCTACACGAGGTGGAGGAGGGGGGGGGGAAGAGGAGAGAATGAAAGTGCATCCGTTCTGCCAGAACGTTCCACCGATACATACTTTGATGTGCTCACGACCTGTCTGACAACTCCCGATTTATTGGCCGGCTGCCGAGGAAAATGAGTGAAGGGGGGAACATGGGGAAGGTTTACAAATCACTATAAAAAGCTAGGAGTTAACGTCAGGGGCGGGCGGAGGGGCGGATGGACAACAAAACGACCAGGAATGAATGCGGAGCGGGGTGGAACGAACAACGTGGAGGAGAAGGGAGGAGGACACGAGAGCGGATCTAATCCTGAGCATTGCGCAGGCTGGCCAGCTGTTTGCTGCCATTTTTGCCAACATACCGTGCAAAGAGCGCAAAGGCGGGAATGGTGGGAAGAGGATTCTTAGCTCACCGAAATTCCAACTTTACCCGACACAGGCAAATACAGTAAACTACCCCTTCCTTCCTTTCTTTCTTCCTTCCTTCCTTCGCGATGTCCGCTGTGCACGTTAGGTGAGGGGGTTTTTGCGGAAGCCAAAAATAAAAATAAAATAAGAAAAGAGGCAGAGGAAGTGATTTTATTGTTGTTTTGGTGCTCCGAGCCAAAGACGGGAGTTTGTTCCAATCACTGATAAGCCTCTTTCTCCCACAACTTTGCTCCCCTTCATGCACGAGTTGCAGAAAACCTGGACCTTGGATGCGTTTTCCCGACCCGGAAGATCCCGTTACGTAAATCATGCATCTCTTTGTCACACGAGGCGCACGGATGTTGGCAACGTGCATCGGGAGCGGACCTTGGATGAAAAAACGAAGGTGTGGTGGTGGCACCTCTACCGTATTGTACCACTCGTGATGGAGATTCATCTGAAGAATCTACCAACAAAGGGTTCAGTAATTGAGATTCAAACTTCTTCCCGATGACCTTGTCTCGCCCCTGCCTTTAAGCATTGTGTCGTGTCGACGGAGGAGATTAAAATAAGAATAAAAAGAAAAGTAAACCCAGCGAACAGCCTTATCGGATTACAGCCACTGACGTTTAACCCTCGCCCCTCACTCACTCGCTTATTCGCTGCGCTCACACTCTAACACTGTGCTCGAGATATTTGCACCGTACGGCTAGTAGAATCTAAAAAATAGAAATAAAATAGGAGGGGGAAGGGTAAAAAAGGAAAAATGCCATCTACGAGTAACATGCCCTACCGGCAAACTTGAGTGCAATGGGGTTTTGCTGGGGTAATCGTTTTCTAGATTTCCAAGGATTTCCTGCATGGGAGGCATCCTACATCTGGCCAATTAAAGCGGGGGGACCTCGAAAAAATTTTGAAAGGAAAATATTGAACGAACACGTTCTGGTACGGTACAGTACTAGTACTCTGCGCTACCGTCATGCCCAGCAGAGTAACCCAAGTAACCTATACTGTGCACCTTGGTGCATAACCCACCATAATATCATACCAAGGCCGCACTGCATAACCTGCGCTTCATTGCACAGTGCTAAGAGTGGGTGCTTGCTCCTGCAGACTTCTATCCATCCCGCCGCCTCGGTCGGTCACCGGCATTGTGGGCGGGCATTCGCTCAACATCATATATCCGGTGTACGCTGCTTACCATTGGAAGTGGGGTGCAGCGGTGACTTGTGCGAGTACCATCCAATGATAGCCACAACACCTCCTCTTCCTCTCCACTCAGGATACCGTAGTATTGCACTGTGTAGTCCAGAAAGCTCGGTATTTGTTTCTGGGGGAGGGGAGGGGGGGTGTTTTCCCCGACTTTTTGCTATTATACTTGCTCGCTTACTCACTTGATAGTCCACCCGCTTCTATCGCCGGTGTTGCTGACAGATGCCTCGGTTGGTCGGTGAATTGTGCGCTGGGAAAGGGAGGTAGGAGAGTGTTGGGTAAGGTCTGCTAATACTCGGGGGAAGGAAAGTCGGCGTTTACGGGTTTCAATTCTCCGCCCTCTCGTTTATTCACTGTGGGATGACTCTGGCCTCTTGGTTTTCCCCTTTTCACTCTTAGCAGGCAAGAAGTATTCGATATCAGTCAGGCGCTCGGATACGCACAGTGTTTTTTTTTTTTGTCATATATTCGTAATTTTCTGACGTTTGCGAACAGCTGCTTGTTATTGCATACCGGTATGGGCAAAAAATTGCCCGGAGCCTCAATATTTTGGTGGCATGCAATAGCAGTCGTGTTTGCAAACGTCGGGAAATTACGAGTATTTCGTGAATCCTTGCTATCGGGTTACTTCTTGCCTGCTATGAGCTCTGTTTGCGGTGAAGGTCTCGGTGGAGGGAGATTTGCCGGGCTCATGGTGCATCACTCGTGGCTGATTTCCTAAAACGGAGTGCACACAAAAGTTGATGACTCTCTCCATGGGTCGGGACAACACCATCCAAGGTTTAAGGAAGGCGAAATTTTGTTCCGGGCCAGGTTGCACATTCCCAAGCAGATTTTGACAGGTGAAAATAAATAACACATTTAGTGGTTTACATGAAATTGTGTCCTCTGCCATTACGGTACTGCCGGTAGTAGAGTTGGGCGAGTTGCATGAGAAGATTTTTTTTTGGATCCCGCTCACTCACTTTGCTACACAACTTGTGCAGTTACCGCACGCCCCAGACTCCCCAATTGCCAACTGTAGGTCTGACCCACCCCAAGCATGGTCATTTCCCCGCAAAATGAAGATCGTGCGTTACGGGTACCGCAGCAAGCTTGCTAAACGGTTGAGATTAGCTAAGACCTCGATCATGTCAAAATTTTTTTCTTCTCCAACTTTTTTTTTTCCTATTTCCCTTCCTAGACGCAACAGGTGCCGAAGTTGAGATATGGGCCGGAGGAGCCCAGCCCACGGTATGTCTCTCGGTTTGAGACTACCGGTTATGGATTTATCAGGGAGAGAAAGGAGGGAAATTGATCACGGGACTTGATTCTTTGTGAAACGCGGTGTGGTAAGTTACGGTACTGGGACATACAGGTACCGGTCTGGTGCTTGTGTCATACCGTGTATTTCCCACTCTGAATGAGAGCCGTATGATACTCTGTATCAGTTATTCGTGGCGTTTTGACATTCTTCTCTCGCGCTGTGCTTGAGGTTGGTTTTTTTTTTCTTGATGCGTCACCGCCAGAACGGGAGAAACACCAATCCGGCGACCCGAGTACTCGAGCACGCTCGAGCACCGGTACGAGGTTCACGACCCTCCTCCCTCAATCAATACCAGTGCTGAATCGTGTGACACTGTAAATTACGGTATAATAAATAAAAATTACCATACGATGTAGAGCCCACGTGACATACAGTGCTTTCCTCTCTCTCCCTTCCTTCCTTCACCGATTCATCAGCTTAAGTTATTCACAGGAGGTTCCCTCTCTCTCCCTCTTGCCACTCGCCAAACTCCAACTCCAAAAAAAGCCCTTACCCGAATTGTTCTGGAAAAAAAAAAAGCCCCCCAGAAAAAAAATGGTTGCAAAAAAAAAAGGGCAAACACCCCACCTAACCGAGATCTCCCCATCCATCCACTCACACCACAACACACACACCTCACACCCTCACACACACCCCCTTTCTCTCCCCCGCAAAACTCTAAACTGGGTGAGACAATGCTTTAAAGTGCTTTGAAGCAGGGCTTCTCGATTGCCGTTTTTTTTTTTTCTTTTTCATTTTTGTTTCTTTCACTCTTTGCCCCGGGGTAAATTTAGTATTATAGAAGTGGAATGTGTAAGTTACGGTGCTTTTACCGACCGGGTCACAAGGGAGGGCAGGGACAAGACACGACTGGACCTTGGCTACCGGTACGGTAGTCTGCTCCAAACGAGGGAGGGATGGATGAAGGGTGGGCAAAATGCACAGCGGAGTGGAACGCGCAAGCAATTTAGGTACATGCCAATCCATACAATGGTATGGGAACTGCACAGGACAGTGCTGTAATTTACTCTAGTCTACTCTGGCATCTGGTGACCTACATTTCGTCCCCTCGCTTTTTCTATCAGCCCCTGGGAAGCGGTGGTGGTGGTGGTGGGTTGACTACCATTTCCTCCCTTTCCTCTTCTCAATCGATCAATCAGCACTGACCAACCAACACCCCTTCCGTCCGCCTTACGAGCATGATACAACTAGCCTACAGATCTTCACTAAACTTTGTAATTATGGGGTAAAATTACACCATCGATTAGTCTACTAGTACTCATCACTCACCAATCCTCCTGAATTTCTTCCCCCCCAAATATAATACTAAATAAGTCGAGGTTTGTTTGTTTGCTTGCTTGCTTGCTTGTTTTTGGGTAGGTAAGTAAGGTGTGATAAATCTTTTGGTAGTTTATTGGCAGGGGTTGGGCTTGGCAGTGGGGCTTGATGCGTGCTTGCCTGTACGAGGGCTGGATCGTGGATGGATGGGATGGAATGCCGCTGGTGTGGTTTGGGTGGGATTTTTTTTGTTTTGCTAGAAAGGTTGGTGGGGAAGGGTGTGTTTGATGTGATGTGGTGCGGTCACTGGTGTTACAGGGAGGGTAGGAAAGGAGGGATTTAAAGATTGTCGATTGCCGTAAAATCTCGGGCATACCGAACACGCCTGGGCTGGTCCTGCAGTGAAACCAGATCATCCGATTGACGGAGAGCTTGCGAACAGGGCCAGATAACGTAACCAAGCGCCTTTGGACCCCTCTTGGGCGAATTCAAAGCCCTGAAAACTGCTGCACGATTAGTCCAGACGAGTTCGCTATATCTGAGGTTTTGCGGTGTGGTGCCATAGCGGGTGTCGCTGCAAATACCGCAGGTGGGTACAGTACCGTACTCGTAGTTTTTTCTGGCGTTTGTAAAAACGACTGGGTCTGCATATGCTGTCAGGGAACTCTGCTAGGGCCTAGGAAAATGTGAAATACTAGTACCTTTGTTTGAAAGCAAGAAGGGGAAGCTCTTAAGCAGTCTAAATAAATGAGTGGGTTAGTTGGATTTGGTCTTTAAAGCTGCAGAATATTACCTTTGAATTCCTGGATGGTTCCCTGGTTTTTTTTTGAATTTTTTAGGAGCATATTTTTTTTGCCTATTATGGGTTAAGTTAGGAGTTCATCAAGCACTTTGGTAAGGGAACTTGTTAGTGATGTATATTTTGGTCACATTTTTGATGTTTGTGGCTTGCTATTATATCATACTACTGATGCTATTTGCTCATCTACCATTTAAATGCAGGTAGGTACGGGCGTAGTCGTTTTTACAAACGTCAGGAAATTATGGGTATAGTATATTTTGATTAGCTGGGTAGGTACCGGTGCTGTAGCTGAGATATGGCATTTGTGGGGTAAGTTACAGGATAAAATAAGAATGTTGAATGGGGTACAGTAGCTAAAGTACAGTACCGGCAGTGCTAGAGAAGGATGTAATAGCGGCGGTAGGTGGGAAGGCAGGAAATTACATCGTGTCGCTCCAGTATAATATTGTATTATCGGGGATTCCGAAGCCGAGGCGTTCTCGCGCAAGTTAACTCCCAAACCCCTTCTGTTTACCTATCGCTGCCAAACAATACTACGAGAGCCACCCTACACCCATTGTATCTCCCTATCACCGCACTATAGAACCCCCCCACAGGTCCCATCAACAGGCAAAAAGCTCAAAACAACAACGCTCGACGTCAGCCGACCTCAGCCAGCCAAGCTAACCTAGCGCAACCTTGGTCCCCACCGTGCCAGACCGGTATTCATCCAATCATCATGTCCGATACCGGTATCGAACAGTAACGTGCCTGACCCCAAGTACCCTCCCCTATAATAGCTAATGATATATACTACAATCTCCTCGCGCAGTAATCCTATTCTTCCTACCGATACTATACCGGCGAGATCTCCATCACCGGGAACTCCTGATAGCTATGGTTGCGGTTTGGGGCGTTGCGGGGGGTGTTCCTTCCGCTTGCTTATCTGATAGCCGTGTATCCGGTTAGGCTACGGATACTATACTTGTACTAGTAAATTGACAGTTGCGGTTAATTTTGGATAGCTTATTATTAATCAAGTATCATAGTTGATAATTCCTTAATAATATTGTGGTGAAATATGTCCTATCTTCCTGATGGGGAGGACGATGTTAATATTTACTAGTTAGCCTCTTGCTTCCTGGTTGGGCCAGCCCCGTACAGTACAAACTTGAAATCGACCTAGTCCCTGGTTGAGTTATAATAGTATTTTCGAAATCCCATTTGGGGTTGTTTAGCTGCACGGGCTTGAAGGGTGGTTGAGGTGTTGATTGATGGGCTTGGCGGGGGACATGGATACTCACTCGGTGATTTGTTCGAGCCCCTGGGCTGGAGTTCGTGTTTTACTTGCCACCGGGGTAAACGTAGCTCCGACCTGGCGACTTGAGCGGTTACTCTATCTATCTATCTACTTAACCGTCGGAGTGTGTGTGATTGTGACTTTTTGAAGATAGCGGTACTGCGTAGTTAGCTCTCGCAAGGGATGTTTGACCCTGGGGTGTGACTCGCCTAGTGATGCATGGGATGGATAGTATGTGATAGGGGCGGCAATGGAGACAGAGAGAGAAGCAATCCGTCATCACCCGAGCACTAAGTTTTTGGCTGGTACGGAGAGGGGCATCGGTAAGGGGCCTTGGCATCGGGGAGATCTTTCCTGGGGGAATATGCTCTGGGGTAAATAAGAGGGGCATTTCCAATTGTTCGGGGGAATGGGGAAAAGGTACAGCGGTGCAAACGTTAAAATCTGTGTTATAGCATGTAAGTGCGCAGGGGATGTGTGGTGGCTTTGGTTGGTGTGTGCTGTGGGATAAGTGGGTATAGTACTGGGGTTGGATGGGCAAGTCGAGTGTTGGAGCCTTGTGTGTGTATTGGTTTGTGAGGTGGGTGCTGGGCCTCTGGATTCGTATCTATCATATTCTGAAGTCCTTTCTTGCCTCTTGGTTTGCTGGTAATAGATGGAATCAAACACACGCATATTTCTGTTTTTCTGATTGTCACTTTTCCTTCATAGTTAATCACTTTATATACCGTTAGTCTTAGGGTATTATTCGTTTGTTGTAGTTTCCTGCTAGGGATGGAGTAGAGTTAGTGAGAGAGTTTACTCTTACACTAACGAGACACTGGGGAGCTAAGAATTTTGTGGAGAAAGTATTAAACAATGAGACATCGCGGAGAGATCTGGGGTAGGTTATATCGTCCACGCGATGGGCGCATTGCACGTACCTAATAGGGGAATAGGGTATTTTCGCTGAACATGTAGATGATAGACATCGCACATTGCTGTTTCCCCTTGTCCCGACGAGATAGAAGGAGTAGCTAGCGGGCTAAATGGTTTCGAAATCCATGGGGTTTCTCTCTGTATCTCCACTATAGGATTGACTTGGTTCGTTAGATTTTATTTTCTCGGTTTGATGTCCGCTGGAGTCTTGGTCCTTCCTGGCCCCCGAGCCCAGCCCCTACAAAATCCCGCAGGGGCCGAGCCGATGGCGACTTCAACTCTAGACGCAGGTAATTAGTGCTCTCGGGGAAAGGTAGGCTTCGGGAAGTATGTTTACTGTCAAGTCCGTCTACTATTAGAATAGCGGAAGCGGGGGGGGCAGTCTTGTGCATGATGCATGCATTTCGCCAATTTACCCTTATAACCCCTTGCGGAAAAAGGGTTAGGGGTTTTTCCCCAGTTTATTTTTTTATTTTTTTCCCTCACAAATGCTCTCATGGAACGGCGCTCTCGACTATTCCCCTGCTGTCTGTTTTATCCCGATGTTTTGCTACTTTCTCTGATCCTTGGTAAGATAGTATTATATGTCCATATTAGCCGCCCCCTGCAGAATGGAACTAATTCTTGACCCGAAGAAATTGACTTGTTATGCAGTTGGTGATTTTGTTCCATCGTGGTTTGTGGGGTAGGGTAGATTTGATGCACTACACGGGAGCCGGACAGAATGCCCTGGAGGTGGGGAAGTGCTGTCTGTACCATGTACTCACCCTATCCTATATACCGCACCCGTTGGGAACTCGGTGTTGGTAGGCATTTGGGATGGTTTGTGAGGTAAATGATTATGCATTGGATTTCTTATTAATGCCTTATTCTGGATTGCGTTACATATATATAAATAAGACCAAGAAGAAGAGATGGGGCATAATCTATCGTAGGGTGGCTATGGATACGCATGGGCTTCTCTAAAATGAGGAATCGCACTGATGTGCTACATGGAGCCGTTCATCTAGATACGGATAAATAGCTTCGTTTCATTTACCCACAACAGATTCTCGGGCTAGGGATCTCGATGCATTGCAGATGAGAGGAAGCTATATAAATTTTGGGGGGTCTGTGAGTAGTATTATTGGTCCATTGGTATAATGGGGTTGTGGCCCTCAGCTCGGGGATATTTTAGCTCGCTGTGCTTAGCATAGCGCTAGGGAGGGCATTGCGATGTTGGAAAGGAGATAGCACGGTCTGCCCAATGATTTTGAAATTCACTCAATGCTCGTTTTCGTTTGCTCACAGATTGTATTACTGGCAGCCCAGATCTGGGGAACTGCCCCTGATTGTGGGCTGGATGTATTTTCGATTTAGCAGATCTTACTGAATTGCGGTATTGTGAGATTTTCGCTCTCGGTTATTTTGCTCGAGTCCTTGGTTGTCATAATTACTATGCATTGTTAAGGCGGTATCGCTTAGGCTCTGCGGTTTTGTCTGATATTTTTTCATGGTACGTATGCTGAGAAACACTATTCCCCGCTCAAAACTACATAGAATATCTTGCGAGAGGCGCCCAAGGAACCACAGAGATCTGCCCTTAACCTCTTAGGGAGCTAACAGCGCCTTTCATCTGGGGAGACAGGATCTACTTTCTAGCAGGACAAGTATTTCTTTCTAGAGTTACACTACGTGAAACCCCTAGCTGGCGGAGTGGCCGAGATGTAAAGAACAGATTAACGTCAGTCTCAATTTACAGGAGCACAGGTGTTCAATCCCCCTCGTTTTAGCAATTGTCGAACGATCTATTACGTGGGTAGGGGAATCGAAAAATCCTGCTCTATAGGGATTGAAAGCTTACAAGCCTTTTCCCAAAAAAGAGGTACAGAGCTGGTCAATCCTGCTAAGAGGTGGTAGAATTCGGCTCTGCGCTAATAAGCACAACGTGAGGTCTGAGATCGGCGAGGTAGCAGAAGAAAAACAATTTTTCCCCTTCCTTTTTGCTTCCTTCAATTTGGGGCAGCAGCTGCAGGCTCTCAGTCGTTATAGGGGTTTCTGTCCTTTGAATCACCGGCAAACTATCGGCTCAGCATTTGTTGCCTTGTAAACTTATTTTTTTCTAGTAGGTTGGATAAGGGTATTAGCTAAATAGTAAACTATCATATATCGGATTGATGCTGTGATGATTACATAAAATCTTAAGCTTTAGCTAGGGCTTGACTAAGAAGCTTATTATCCGAAATGTGCACTGTAACTTATGGTGCAACAACTCTCATATCGCAAGAAGGCCTGGGGAGGGAGGTATAATCATCAGTAGTGACTGGGGAGGAGTCTGAGGGTATTGAGAGGAGCGAATGTTCGCCATCCAAGAAAGTGAGTCGGGGAAGTTGCTATGTTTATAGAGGGGATTTCTGGCTGAGTGGGGGACATAATATCAGATATCAGGTACCGAGTGATCGCCGGTGACTTGGAGCAGGTGGGTTCTGTACCTGAATATCATGGTGCGCCCTCACCCGAGTCAGGGTAGCTCTTAAATTTGGGGAATCCATGAAGCATGAACAATGGGGCTAATATCATACTTGCCCTATCATAATGAACGACTTATTGCTCCTTAACTGACTGGTTTAGGCATTCCCGTCAGCCTAGAACCTCGCAGTGGACATGGGGCTTGCGTTTAATATCCCACGATCTTCTAGCTTCTGGAATTGCGATATGAGGCTGACTCAGGTTATCCTCGGGGCGTTGTTCGTGGGATGTCTCTTTTCCTGATGCTAATCGTGGAGAACTTTGTACTACTGGAAGGGCCTTGAGACTTTGAGGGGGGTGGAAACGAGCTATAATAGTCCGTTTGCCCACTATCACTTAGTCTGGGGATCTGATATAAACCCTCTCAGTCTTGCCTACTTACATTTCTTTTATGCTGGTCTTGGACTTTTTTGACTTGAGCTAGCCGATCTCAACGATAAGCTTTGCTTGTTAGCTGCGCTTTTGCACATTTTGTTCCTTGCTTTCTCCCCCATTGCGCCGACCTGCCAAAGGTACTTGGTTTTCCGGTGGGCGGGGGTTAGGGGGGCCATTGGATCGATCTGATACTTCTTTTAAGTAGGTAAATTGTAGTATTCTGGCTAGTGACCTAGCGCATGTGGCCTTGTTCTTGCAAAGGTTTCTGGCAGAAGTGCTGTACGTAGACTGCTAGGTACCATGGACTCTATTAAAGAATGAAGGCAAACTGGTGTGTGATCGAGCGATATGTGGTGATAGTCACTTGATCTTGGTTGACGCGCGAGGCGACCTGTCTAATAGTATGGAAGCAACAGAAAGTAACAAAGAAAATATGAAAAAGGCACCAACACACTGGGGTAGCTCTCTGTAAATATTTTTATATCCGATTCCAGGGATGACACTATCATCCCTTACTCCCTCTAAAATTACCCTGAGCCCAAGAAACTGTGGTTCCTGTCCCAACCACTGATCTTGCTGATAGTGGACAAGTTTCCCTGACCACCGTGGGCGGTTAGGGAGGTCAGGCTTCGCTTTGCCCCGGCGGAGATGGCTCATGGTAGAGGTGGTAGTTCCTAAAGTAGAGCCCTCTCTAATGCATTTTTTATGGTTTGAGAGCTGTAAGATAACTTAAGGGAATTAGGCGGAGCGAAAGGTGGTGGGTGATGGGATGTGATGCTATCGCGTTGCTTATGGAGCTGCGAGAGGGGAGACAATTTGGGATTAGGGAGGTGACAATGCATACGAGATATAAATAGTAGGCTACAGAGGAGAAGTGAAGGGTCCTCTAAGTTATGCTCTGCTATGTGTGGGGGGCTCTCACCTGCGCTTTGGGTATGTATGATATTATGGGGGAGGTAAATGCCCACAAGAAGCAGTGGGAGGGGAACTTTGAAGGTGGGGACGGAAATAGAACAAATACGATCCACCATGTGACACTCTCCGCTCACTCCCCATCACTCGCTCCCTAAGTAAATGTAATTGCATTCAAATCCGTGAAGGTTTCTCTCCACCAGTCTTGTGATATATACCAATAGGAGAGTAAAGTTGACACTGAGAGTTGGAAGGGGATGGAATAGGCGGAGAGGAGATCTGAAGAAAGATTGATGTAGTATTTGAAAACTATGGGAAATGGGGCGGGGATAGAGTGCTTACAAGAGCCTTTATCGCGGGAGAATTGGCATGTCACGGTACATGTTCTTTTCCTTCTTTCTTGTAACGGTGGGGGTGTGGTTCTTATAGTGAGTGAGGGAGGATCATGTCAGGGACAGCTGTTAGCATACCTAGCGTGTGTTTTGATGGGTTATGTTTGTGGTATGAATGGGGTGAGTATCAGCAGTATAGTAGGAATTTGGGTCGTCTATTTTGGGGACTTTTATGGGGAGGGATAGAGAGACGGACGAGAGTGTTGGATAAAATGGAGGGCAAGCGCAAGTAAAACTCTCTCACTCGGAAGAGTCCATAGCCCCAGCTAGAAAGGGAGAATTTCAGCATTGTATGAATACCAATAGAGAGGGGTGGAAATCTTTGGTCGTGGATATAAAAACCCCAGGATCCTTTTAGAAGGAGGCATAATTGGCTGGGGCTCCCAAGTTGGGAAGTCCCTTTTAAATGTAGCGGTGCCCCCGATTCGGGCCTGTTGGTTCAGGAGAGGTGCTTTGTGTTCTGATAGTAACATATTTACTCTTGAAATTTGCTATCTCCGTCCCAAGATAGGTTTAGATTGACAAGTTAGCGGAATTGCGCACACTAGTTAATGAGTCAAACACATCCTGAAGGCTGATATTTTACTACGGCGGGAGAGCATTAAGCTTTTTCAGGAGCTTTTGTCTTTGGATCTGGACATTAGAGGGGTGCTTGAAATAGCGAATTTTAAGAGTGAATGTGGAGGTACGATAGCTTAAGACTGGCCTACCTCCTCCTAAAGACCACTCAACTGAGCTTGGCCTCTGATGTCTTTGGTCTCAGGATCAATACCGTTCCGCCTTAATAACGTCCCCACGGCTCCCGTGTGTCGGTCCCCTACAGCCCGCTGGGGTTGCGTCTACCATCTCTCTCCTGTACATCTACCATGTAGGAAGTGATACTCCCTGCACAATTAATAGCTTTCGGGCCCCCTGATGCCCCCCGCTAGCATCTCACATGGTTTCGTGCTACCATTTAGATCGGTGTCATTGAGAACTAGTGCTACCGGTTTACTACGGCATTTGTTTCAGGTATTATACCAATAGGAGGAGCAAAACAGATGGTTATTGTGTATATTTGAAAAACATAAAGACTATCTAACAATGGCAAGATGGCCGAGTTGGTTATGGCGCCAGGTTAAGGTTATCTTAACATGCATCCTGGTTCGGGAAACTGAGCGTGGGTTCAAGTCCCACTCTTGTCACACCTTTTTTGCTCATTTCTTTTGTTAGAGGATACTTGTTCCCCAACTCTTCTAGGGAGCCCTAGCTTGAATATTTTGACCCCTTTTGCAGAATAGCCAGGTCAGGCAATAGTACTCGAGGAGGGCATAAGAGGAGAGTATGAGGCAGTATAACACGGGTGAGTTCGTGCTCTGGTCTTAAGACTAGTGAGATGAAAGGGATGTCTTTAGCATTATTGCATATTGATTGAGAGGCGGGAGGCTATCGTACCGCTCATGAATGCCACACCTCCGGCCACAATACCACGTCTCCTCAGTCATCACAGATTTGGTCAACCCCAAGCCCCGTAAAAATCGAAACCCTCTTTGCTTCCCTCCCCCGCTCTGCAGCAGATCTTCAGGTGTTCCAGAACCCAGCGTAGTCACTCAAGTCCCCCTCTACAGGATGCATCTGGGATTGACCTGCATATCTATCTGCGACTATCTGGCAGAAACCACGTTCCTTATGTCCGGTTTTACCTGAACTCTCACCCTCATCTCACGATCGAGTACGTGTCCGTTTCCAGTATTATGCTGTGCGAAGGAATTATGTGTAGCGTACAAGAGCTGGGACCACATGGTCATGGGGACTGCTCAAGGGGGAAAGAGAGGGAGGGTGGGGGGGAAAAGAGGGAGGGGAGAGGCACGATGTATGACGTTCGGGGCGATGAATCTAGGATGCGTGAGAGGGATGCCGAGAAACATGTGAGAGATGGAGCCTAGATCTCGGCTATTTGTTTTTTTGTGGTGTGGCATATTTTGTGCGCTGTGCAGGTCATAGAGAGCTTTGTTGATGCAGGTTGATGGGTGAGTGAGTGAGTGATTGTGTGTGACGGCGGGCAATAATGGAATTGGGACATCGACTTTTTCTAGCTATTTGTTATGTGAGGGGGTTGATTAGTTAGCACTAGGTTCCCTGGTGGTAGATGGTATTAGGATACTAAGAATGTAGCTGAAATATTGAGGGTTTCCTCCCAAGAATCGGGGGGGGGGGAGGAAAGAATTGGTTATTTACTGTAGTTGTGAGATAAATTAGGTGAACTCGGAAGCATTAGGGGTTTCCATGTCGAGTCCTGATCAGCCGACCACACAAATGCTGCCTCTCTATCACCAGATCAGACATGTTTCTACTGCTGTGTATCTTTCAGCTCTTTTTTTTTTTTCCGATTCAATAGCAGCTCACATGTCCTCTCGCTTTCGTCCCTGCAGCTTTTTGCTTCCTGTACGATAGCCCCCCGCAAGCTAGCCAAACGACCAACTCCAAAATGAGCCAACAAGCGAGGAAACATGTGAGACAACTATGAAGGTGCAAGTACAGTATGTACCCAACGAGACCACAGCGCCGGTTCCCTCACTCTAGACCACCCCAAAAAGAGATAGTAGAAGACTACAACTTTGTCGTAACACTAAGCAAGTCAGCAAGCCGCTCTTCCTTGGATAAATAGATACAAAATAGGTAACGAAAAGCACATTGATCCGGATGCGGAAAACCTCCCGCCCCTTTGTAACCCGGAAAGCGCCTCTCTATAAAGCTACTTATAATATAGAAGATATTGGTTCGCAAGGGCTATGAACTTGAATATGGCGTTTGCGGCGGCAATTTTTGTAAATGCGACTACAGTACCCACACTGCTAAGTTGAAGCTGGATACTACAGGTGGCTATCCTCGTACAAAGTGTCCGGTTCTAACTCGCCGTGCGAGTAAGTACTGCCCTCTATCGAGCTCCCGGCAGTGGGGCAAAAAAGAAAAAGGAAGAAAAAAACTGGGAAAGCTCCGATTCTCACCCCTTTATTCGGTCTATAGTTTGGCATGGGGACATATTCCTCTCTTTCGGAGAAGAGGGTTATACTGTGGTAGAGAATCGATGGCGATGAGAACGGAGCGAGGATAGCATTCCCTAAATGCGAGCTGAGGGATGTAATAGTACTGTATCGTACGGACTCAGGGTATCATCCCTAATCCTAGGTGTCTTTTGGTTCTTTCCACTTGCCACAGTACAACCCCGTAATTTTTTCTCTTCGTTGCTCTTAGCGACAGTCTCCAAGAAGGGCATGACGAATATAAGTATCAGCAGATAGCGAACAGGGGGTGGCAGTACAGATGAGCCAAATTTGAGTATAGGGCAGATCCATGGACACTTGATCTTGGCATGTAGTATTCGCGGCCAGGCTCATATGTGAGACGAAAAAATAGTAGAGAAAGGGGGGACCCTTTGAAACTTGACAAATTTTGTGTTAGGATATGGAAGGTGCTCCTAGAATAGGTGTTGGGTATACCCTAACACAAGCTGATGCCTTTTGCTGTTGAAGACTGATTTCCTGGGGTTGATCACAGCAATAATATATAGATATATTCATCTAGAGGGTAATTGAGTTTAGCTTTAAGCTATTATCGTGCAAGCTATACCCCATTAACTTGAATAAGAGAGAGGGGTCTTAGGACGTCTGAGTTTCCTATTTTGACGGAGACGGGAGAATATGCCAGCAAAACAAAACAGCACCTTACCTAAAAGGGAAATCTAGACATCCTGAGACAATTCTCTCTTATTCAAGTTAATGCATAAGTATAAGTAATGCTATATGGCCCTTGAAATTACCTCTGATAGCACTTACTCTATTAAACCTGAATCTGTCCTGACTAAACTTGGACCTTTAGCAGAATAAAATATATCACATGTTGTAAGGCATAAGGCTTGAGATCGTATGACAACATTTGGCAAATTACTGGCAAATGAGAAGCAGAGTGACACAGTGTTACTGCTTGTTTCCTATAACGCGATGAGGTCCTTGGAGGGATAAGATTCAAGTACAATGAGAAGAATACCGTAGCAGGGATATGCGGACAGGAAAGGAATAGTCTAGAAGTAAATAGTCTGAGGCTCTACAATAGAACAGAATATAGGCTAAGGAGAAGGGAGGAGGTATGGGAGACATGGGAGACATGGGAGATATGGTAGATATGGCTGTGGCTCATGCAAATGGTCGAAGAAGCAGTTCGGGAAATCTGCAAACTGTCTAAGCTACGGTAATTTCAACCATGTTTTAGCATTTTTGTTGGAGTTCGGCCATGTTGAGTCTAGCTTGTACACAGTTTGTGCACCAATGCTGTTCTCCTTGCCACCTGTTTTCATTTTAACCTTATCAGTATGCCCAGGTGGAATGCCGGAATTTTTCATTGGTACATTTCTCAGTAGGTGGTACCTGAGAGATACTACAAAAACGGATGGTATTGAACAGATTTCCCCATCGCCTTATCCTGGTCTCTCGTTTTCCGCCGATAGTACCAAATTTCTTTTCCAGAAGAGGAAACCTCGCATAGACCCCCCTCATCCCAGCCCAATCAAGATCCCACGAGAGCTCCTATCGTGAAAATATCACCAGTAAGTGGAAAATAGTGAAAGGAAATGATATTAGAGATAGGAATAAGAAGCCGGGAAAACGGGAAAGTAGTCACGGACCATTCCCCGGTGGCCGGGCGGGCACCGAGGTGAGGAGTAGGCAAGAAAATCCGATTTTCTCAAAAGAAATATTGGGCTTCGTCCTCCTCCACCTCCCTAGACGCTCGCGGGAACGCTTGCCCACTTGACTGTCTCTTTGCTCTTTACAGCCGCGGTTTTTGGGGCGAATACCCTTTTTCTCATGTGAAGTGCAATAATAAGCTCGGATTTGATATATTTCCTTTTTCTTCCTGCCCCTCCTTTTTTCCCTCACTTATCGCTTATCTAGCAGGGAATTTTATTTTCCCCCTTCTGGGTCTCTTTGCACTCGTGCCCCGCTACTCCGGATTACCCTGAATCAGGTACCTTGCTGAACCGTACAAAATCTGCAGCACCTCCGAACCATCAAAAGACATCGTCTGATGAACCGGATAGGCAGTTTTCGGGTTCGGATGAGTTTTCTCCAAATTTCTACCTTAGTCTTTATAGAAAGTTGACCTGCTAAAGCGGATGCTATGATAACTCATAGAAAAACTATACTAAAAGAGGGAAAAACACAGGATCCAGTAAAATACCCAAAGGAAGTCAGAGGGGCCAGGAGAGCGGCGGGTGACAGGGGAGGGGAAAGGAGTAAGGAAAGGGACAAGTGAAGCCAAAGGGGAAAGGGCATTATGGTACAAGTAATTACACAGAGGAGGACAACCTTGAAGAATAGGCCGCGCGTATGTCTACGACGACTAGAGGCGCTAATACTACATGTGAGTATTTGTAGCGATAAAACTTTTGATCTGGGTGGGAACATACCTTCTTTATTTTTCTTCAGATACCGGTAATGCAATTTTTCTCTCATTCCTTTATCCTGGATATCCCGTTGTCCCGGATGGAATTCTTCTCAAATTTGGCAATCTGGAACAGCGGGGTGCGAGGGTACTGCTTTTTTTATTACCTCTGCGCATTTTGTAGCTTCCCCGTGGGGATGAGGAAACGGGGATTCCCGTGCCCCAAAAATTGCTTTTTTGTGGGAACTTTACGATAGAATCTACTGTAAGCCACTCTATTTTGGATTGTTGGAAGACTCGAGCTAGTTTGTAAGGGTTGAAAAGTTCGGGTTCACAAATGGAGTTCTTGTCTAGTGCTCCTGCTGCCTGATAAATGTCATTGGATGCGCTTGGTCCTGGCATTTCGTACATGGCACTTTGTGGAGCTCACAAGGATGCTATAGGTTGCGATATGAGTACGGGCACAAGGCAACGTCATAGAGTCTTCGCACACGCTTAAGGGGCTTACTAGGCAAAATCTTTGAAAGCTGGTGAGTGCCTAAAGTGGTGCGTGCGATCTCTATATGCCTACCTTTAGACAGTACAGCCAGTTATTACTCTTTACTGGTCGTTTTACTTAAGATAAGAGCACTATCAAGCACCGTAAAAACTCGGCTATAACGAACTCCCCTACTCGAGTAGGCTGTCATGCAGCAGCTTTCAGTGCTTTGAATGGCCTAGGAGGTCCAAAGAGGATTGTTTATGTTATCTGGCCCTGTTTGCGAGCTCTCCATCAATCAGGGGGTCTGATTTGGCTGCACTACTAGCCCAGGCGAGTTCGTTATAGCCGAGTTTTTACGGTAGCCCAATGAGAGAGTTAGAGGCGTCCATTCGGCTCGTGATGCCCAACGGGAAATTGCGTGTTGGTCCAGGATTGCAAGTTGAATTTTCATGGATACTCACTCGACCAATTAGACTTCTCATAAGAGTTATTGGGCTCTCGCTTAACTTAATTCCTCATGGCGAAAGGGGACCATGTTAACGATCACTGTTTTAACTAATTTACTACGGCGCAATCATAATCTACCGATATCATACCTTATGGTGCTACCAGCGGGGGAAAGAAGACAATCGATTAGAACCCGAAAACTGTACTCTACTCGAGTACAAGGGTAGGGAACAGCTAACCTCAACGGACAGGGAATATTTGGCTGGTTAACCTTAAATAGCTATTCAATCACTTCTCACTGAACCCTGTACGGTCCGAACCGCAATCCTTCCCCCACGCCCCCATCAATCTCCCAGACATACATACAATCCCGATTTGCATTTTCATTGAGTACCGGTAGTACAGCACAGCTCACGCACTTCCCACAGCCCCTGTGATCGAGTACCAACCATTAAACAGGAGCATGGCCCGTCGATCCTGTTACCCATATGCAAAAAAACCTCCCGCCTCATTCAGGACGTGCAAAGACATTTCTTTTCCTTTTCCTTTTCCTTTTCTTTTTGCCCTTTCAGCACCGCCGAATTTCCCGCTACTCGAGTACCACTCTGTCGGGCGAATCACGATGCATAGGTACAAAGTGCGACACGGCGCTGTTAGTCACAAGGTGCTTGCGGGCCTTCGGCAATACAACTCTAAATAGGAGGTGGTATCAAGTTAACTAGTTGGTTCCTAGAGTGTTAATGTAATGTAGGCTACCCCACAATTATGGGCGGAAGCTAGGTAGTAGCGGAAGAGGGCTCCAGGAGATGATATAAAAGTAAGGATCATATTGCGGATTAACTAAATCATCCGCCTCCAGCGCATTTAGTGGATTAACTCCCCTGGCATTGTGCAGAGAAGACTAAAAAGAGATATAAGGAAAGCTATAAATATATAACCTGCTCCCATCTCTCCACCTCTCTAGGAGTTTCATCGAGGCTACCACCTATTTGGCTAAAACATTTCACACTATTTCCATATACCTTCTCTCTTTCCTTCACGATGCTTTCAAGGACTATCCTCGCCCTACTGGCGGCTTATGCCGCTGGGGCAGCGGGTTCCCCAGCAGGAATGCCACAAGACGCAGCCCAGGATCGCACTATTGAAGAGCTTTTAGCCATGGACTCAAACCTGATTCAGGGTGATGTCGTCACGTTTTCAGCCACGGGGAGTGTCCCTAGTACGTCCCCATAATATGTATATCTATCCCGACCCAAAAGCGGTGCTAACAATCCGCCTGGCAGCCATCAGCGGACCAACACTAGCCGAAATGTACTATTACGCTGAATTCGCGGCCGCAGCATACTGCGACCCGAATAATGTTCCCGGAACAGAAGTGACTTGCAAGGACAACATCTGCCCCGAGGTTACCGCGAATAGCGTTACCACGATCATTGAATTCGCAAAGTACTTTCTCCCCATTCTTCCTTGTCCCACGAATGATCAAAACTAACAAAAAAAAAGCACTGTCGTCGCCGATACAACAGGCATAGTCGCCCGTGATGACACCAGAAAGGCGATAACCATTTCCTTCCGCGGCTCCCATTCATTAAAGAACTGGTTCGCGAACTTCCAGCTCCTCTGGAAAGATGCTTCAGTCTACTGCTCGGGCTGCAAGCTCCACAGCGGCTTCTACAACGCATTCGCAGAGGCATTTCCGTCCATCCTTGCATCCGTAACGTCGCTGCATGCCCAATACCCTTCCTACAAGCTAGTTGCCACCGGACATTCCCTCGGTGGTGCGCTGGCTACTATTACCGCTACAGAGTTCAGGAGATTGGGATATACCATTGAGCTGCACACTTATGGTGCTCCTAGGGTTGGCAATAATAAGTTCTCCACTTTTGTCAGCCAGAGTTCAGGGAATTATAGGGTTACCCATTTGAGTATTACTCTCCTCCTCCTCCACCCTAGTATAGTCCGTTGCGGTGGTAGTTCCTAACATAATGGCTCTATGAAAAATCAGATGACCCTGTACCGAGATTACCTCCTGTTGCTTTGGGATACTACCATATCTCCCCGGAGTACTGGATTTCCTATGGCGACAGCAACATCAGGGCCAGCGACGTGAAAATCTACTATGGCATCTTGAATACAGGAGGAAACTCAGGGCAAGGTTTAATCACTCTCAATGTCACTGCGCACTCGAAGTACTTCCTCCCTGGTGGTATTAGTGCTTGTGCCCCGGGGGGCTTTGATATTGCCTAAGTGAAGCGCTAAGTCAGCTTATGAACCGTCATCCAGGATTATGCTAGGGATTGGGGCGGGAGATTCCCTTTTCCCTTCTCTTTCTATTGTAAATTGTTTTTAATTATAGAGTCCGTAGGGCGTTGGTTGTGGTGTGGGGTTTCACGGGATTGGACCCAAGCGGATTGGCGCGGGGCGTGGATAGGTTGTATAATACGCCAGGAGAAAAATAATTTGTATCTGTCCTTCACAAAGTGTGACAAGTTCCTAGGGCCAGGGGTGCGAATGCAACTCCTCCTTAATTTTTAGGGTGGGGGTGCTGATATGTAGAGCCTGATAAGTGTTCAGCAATCTTTGTTGCTTGTTTGCCTGGTATGATCCTAGGGACGATAAGTTAAAATGTATCTAATATATCGCTGTGCCAGAGCCTAGTGGGCCCCTAGCTTTGGCAGAGGGGAGAAAAATAGAGCCTAGTAGACTGTACCATTAGACAAGTATACCTTTTCGAGTGCCGGCAAATTTAACTCTTGAGAATTGTGACTTTGTGGTAGTATCTTGCTGCACTAACGCCATCTCCCCATAGTAGTACCCTGAGGGGGTGAGAGTTGGTATGTAAGACGCTTAAGTTAGGGCCTATATCAGTGTTGGGAGATTTTGGCAGTGGGGGTATCCGTAGGGAGGGATATTACCCCTACTAATCAGGTTGAAATTCCCCATCCTTCTGTGGCCTACTGTACCATAGCCTACGGCACCAGTCCCAGGCCGGAAGCGCCCGAAAACAGGTGAAAATTTGTCTAAGGGGGTGTCTGGCACGCCATGATTTGAGCTCTTCGCTATCCGAAATTATGATTTGAAATATCATAGTGTTTGACTTGGTATATTATAATAATATACCTTTTTCAAATCATGATTTGGGAAAATTTCATAGTGTGTATATGAATATCTAAGGCTATAATGTTTTGGTTTGTACCTTTAAATATTTTGTTAGGGAGTCTTGAGGTCTTCTCCTAGAGTTATGTAGTCCCAAATTATGATTTGGGGGGTTGAAGGTTGCACTCGCATTAACAGGGGGCTGTTTGCGGGGCGTGGTTTTGAATCCTGTTTGGGGATCATGATTTAAGCCCATGACTATCTCAAACCACAGCGTGCCAAACAACCCCTAAGTTCTTCAGAGCTGGCAGACTACTCGGCCCAATTTCCTACTACTCAAAAATACTTATTCTGGTTATGACATCTGTATCTTCAAATTAAAAACGTCTCATCAATAACCAATCACCACCTCATATTATCTCTATGTTCTAAACCGTTCAAGTGGGAGTGTCTAAGTAGCTTGCAGTTTCGTCCACCAGTATGCAGGGCATATCAAGAAATCGTAGGCAGCAAACCTTAACCTATCACGAGATATCACTCGAATATGGATTTCTCCTGGTGCTAAGGATGAATTAGTCGTGGTAGTGCTGCGGCATCTTACGTAGATGCCTACTGCACGGTCCGTGGGTAGAGAGGCTGGAGCGGAATTTTCGACAAGAGGAATTACCGCCAGGCGCCGAAAACATGCCTAAATTGTCCCGATTTTTCATCAATCCGGATGCCACCCCCCGATTTGGAAAAGTCTTGGCTGCAGCGACCCGTCTAGAACGGACCATTGCGCCAGATTATCGTCCCACTGCCAGCAAAAACTAACAAACCACCACTCGGGGTACATATAAGCCCCTACCGGGGATACTTTTCCCTTCTTTCCTTTCCACTCATTTTCCTTTCTCTTTCCCCCCTCTACTACCGAGCCTTAACATCCACCTCTCGTCTCTTCGTAGTCACGACCATCATGTCCACCGAGCCTCCGCCCGTGACTTGTCACGTTCTCGACACTTCTGTCGGTAAGCCGGCGGCAAATATCCCGTGCACGTTATCCCGGTTCCTGAAGTCCGAGGACGGCTCCCCGTCCAGTTCCTGCTTTGAAGTAGCGAGGGCGTCGACGAACGAGGACGGGAGGGTCGCAGCATGGGAGATGAGACAGAAGGGAGTCGCGGGGAAGTTGGTGCTCCAAGAAGGATTCACCTACAAGATTAGGTTCGAGACCTGGGAGCATTTCAAGGGGGAAACATTCTTTCCGTATATTGAGGTGGTGTTTACGGTCAAGGAGATCAATCAACATTATCATATTCCCCTATTGTTGAGTCCTTATGCGTATAGTACGTATCGGGGGTCGTAAGTTGGGTTTCGACGATGGAAATATTTGGGCTTAGGTATCGGAAGCAATGCACGAGGAAGTGGGTGGGGTGTTTGCTTGTACCGTTGTATCGGGAGAATAAAAGCATCTCTATCATTACAAAGAGAATATCTATTTGTCCGTGCATGGCGAATCCTACGAACCAATCGTAACCCAGGCCATCAGGATCCTCCTTCAGCCTTAACCTTCTTCAAAGAATTGTAATGCTCCCCAAGTCCAAAACTATGCCTATAATATCCCAACCAGACCTCCCCCTCCGCCCCCTCCTCGTTCATTCTCTCAACCCCACGCCCCTCTGCCTGCACAATATTAACAACAACCCCAAAAGCCTTCGCCAGGGCCAAAACCTCCGTCTGCCCTCCCCATTCCGCCGTTTCTCTAATCTTCCGGACATGCTCCTCAATTGACTCTTCGAGGAAGGGCTCGAACTCATCCCGGTGCGCGAGCATGTACTCCGCACACTTCTTTCTTGTAGTCTTGTATTCTGAGGGTGTAGGAAGCTGATCCGCAAACGCAGAGTAGAGGCAATGCCCATCGGGAGCGATCTCTTTCTCGCTCAAGTGTAGGTTTGTGAGGAGGGTTTGCATGGCTGCCATCTCGGCTTGTCGGGGGTTTGGAAGAGCACTTGCTTCGGCTTCGGCTGTTGCACTTGAGGCTGCAGCTTCGGCCGCGCGACGGGCTAATCTGGCTTTTTGGCGATTGGGCTTTTTTTGACCGACTAGAGATTGCTGTGGGGTATCTTTGGAGGCAGTGGTATTTGTTGCGGCATTAGTCATTGTGCCTGATTTTTCCTCTGGCCCTTCCGTATCCTCTTCTTTCTCCTGGCTCCGCAGCTTGCTTTCCAGATATTCTAAAGCTTTTGTAGATTCACCGTCAGGATTGTCCAAAGCGGCGATCTCGCGGGATTGCCGCTCTTTCAATTCATGCTCCAAAGATTCGCATTCTGAATTAATCCCCCGACGTGTCTTCTTTGTAGCGTTTTTCTTCTTCTGCGTTATCCGTGCTGTTAACTCTCGAATCTCCTTCCGATGCCGTGCAAGGATTTCTTCCCTATTTGCTTCTGACATTTTGTTCAGAGGTGTTTGCGTGAAGACGAAGGTAGTGAGGAATTGTTTGGGCGCGTTGCCGTGACAAACATTGAGGAGTAAAATACACTTCTCAGCGGGAAAAATAGAAACATACCTAACCCAGCCCCGCGTCGTCCCACCTTCCAAGTTATGAATGTAATAATAGCCGATGGCTCAACTCCAATCTCGATCCAATCCACCATGAGTCCCAACGCACAAACAAGACCAAAACAAAAATGGTATTATTCCTAAACCTCGACTCCTCAACACCTCCGCCACATAATAACTCTCGAGGGCTGCCAACAAAACCCCAGCCAAACCCCAACATCACCCACCCATTTACAGCCCTCCTGTCATCATACCCACTCTTGATATCCCTAGCGAAACACTTAGACCTAGGCGACCTCGCAACCCTAAGCAGCACCTGCCACCCCTTCAGATCCCTCCTCCTCCCGCAGCGGGAAAACCTAACCTCTACATCACTGGTATGCAAGAACTCTGGCCAGCAGCAACCTCGTAGATGTGTTAAAGATCTGGTGAATGAATGTAAGGGGTGTCTGAAACCTGTTTGCCGCGTACGATTCCCCTTCTCTCCCCTATAACAGTGATAATGCTAATGGGAGGTGGGTAGAATTGCGCACGAAGACAGGGTTCATGGGTACAATCTTTGCGCCTACGCCGCTTGTGCTCAAATCATAGGATGTGCTCGCTACGAGAATTTGACAAGGTGTGTGATTGTGCCGAAATATGGTTGTGTGCTGGGTGCTTGGGGGTGTATCCCTCGCTGGAACCGGCTATTGCTACGGCAAATAAGTTATTTGATGAGGAAAGGGGGTGCTCGTTTCGGAAACGGGGAGGTTATGTGGGGCATAGTGGTGACGGTGATTCTGGCACAGAAAGTGGTTGTACAATGGGTGTGGAAGAGTTTTCTGAGTTTCCGTTGAAGTTGGAGAAGGCGGGGGTTTTTAGGGGGTGGTGTGATTGGTGTGACGGTGTGGTGCTGACGGCAGAGGATAGGGCGGCTCTGGAGAAGGGAGGATAAGTGGGCGAATGAGGAAGTATTAGTAGGCAAGGGGCGGGGGGGCGTTTTTGTTGTATCCATGGTGGGTTGTTCATGATCACGTCTGAGATGGGAGATACTGTATTCTAGCGAAAAGTTCAACCCGCTATTACATGCTATCAACATGACAACGGTGCGGTTGTAGGGGAAGTTTGCTAGGATGCTTCTCCGTATGGGCTTAGAAGGAGAACTAGAGGAACGGATGTTAGGGGAAGCATCTGGGTTGGCTAGATGTCAAGGTAGAAGCTATCTTTTCTTAAATTTTGTCCAACAGCCGGGAAGCAAGTGCCCTGGTCTAGCACAAAAACTCGCTAGATTTCCCAATGTTAATCTCACGGAGCACCGGATTGCGAGAAAGGTTTGAGGTTGGTTTCCCTTCCTTATGGTGAAGCCTATTGGTGGGGCAAGTGGTTAAGGTTGTAGTTTGCAGGGCAAACCCTAAACTATTCCTATCAAGATAGTTTGTTTTCGTATCGAATGTCTCTAATGGAAAAATGCAACTTGAGAGGTGGAGACCTATCACACAAGGCAGAGAGATTGAGGAAATGGTGACGAGAGAGTGATATATTGAGACTAGGGTATTGGGGAGGAGATACAATGAAGGGCAAACAATAGACAGGAAGCAGGG
This sequence comes from Tuber borchii, assembly GCA_003070745.1. Taxonomy (NCBI): domain Eukaryota; kingdom Fungi; phylum Ascomycota; class Pezizomycetes; order Pezizales; family Tuberaceae; genus Tuber; species Tuber borchii. The sequence continues at coordinate 364,645 of NESQ01000021.1, read as the reverse complement.
AAAGGGGAGGGTGGTGGATAGTGTTTTATAAAAAATTGTGGTCGAGGCCCGGAAGGTTTCCGCCACTTCTGATGGCATAATAATCTTAGTATGATAGTAGAACGGTGTATTAGAAGCATCAGGGAGGGCGGGTACTGTAACAGGAAGCGCACATAGTATAGAGGAGCGCTAAAGTGTGGACGTGTGTGAGCGCACTAGGGCATGAACGGATTTATAGGGTTATATATGTCGAAGTTTTCACTACTTAAGCAGCTGTCAGCTAGCAACCTTCAAAAGTAAACAACACCCCAACATCTCCTCAGATCTACCCACCTGCGCGATGTTGTGACCACTATCAACCTCCTTTTATTTGCATTCAGTTCCACAAAGGTCCTGTCTATTCCTCTAAGTACGATACTCTTGTTGCTTATTAATGCCTTATGATATTACTTTGACTTGTCAAATTAGATTTACCACTAGTGACAGCTAATCTGGACCAGGCTACTAGTACCTCCAGATTTGGTTATACTTTGGGAAAATTGAACACATATATACCACTAGTTGAAAATGATATATAAGTCCAAGTTTAAAATAACATAAAAAAAAACAGTTGATAATAAAAAGAAGATGTTACGCACATGAGAATAGCTCGCCAGTATTATTAGTAGAGGCTGCGCCACCGTAATGGAGGAGCGTATGTCCAACCTCAGCTCACCGCGGTAGGAGCAAATGGAGGCATCTGTGTTGACTACTCGGGATACCGGAAGGACTTACGTTCCATGAAGATGAATTCTGATTGGAAAGATAAAGTGAGAATACTTTATTTCCGGTGCATATGCATATTATGCATTATGTATTATTATCTGACTATTCGAACTGATCACTCGATAGTTCACGATAAAAGACTATTGGTATGTTGGCATTGCGACCACATATATGAACTTAGTCTATTAGGACGAAGAGATCGAAGACTATCTACTGGTGGAGTGGGGACACCCTCAGATGAAATAGATATCGGGAGTTCTCTGAGTTCGAGTGGGGCAATTATTCAGGGTCAAAGAGTGTTCGCACTTCCTTTGACGAAGCTGAAATCTTAGAAAGATACATGATTGTTAGGAATCTGGAAGTAGCGAGAATTTAGTATAAGTAGTAAGGGCTATTCCCCGGAGTTTGAGAAAATCAAGCAACGGAGAAGAGACCTTAACAATATAACAAGTTATCAAATTTAAAAGATTCGAGAACTTCTACTTTATTACTTTACCTTTATCGAACCATCATCTCCTGAGCCTTCCTGACTTCCCTCCGTTACCTCGAATACGACCCGGCCTAACTTTCTCTATTCCTTTGAGTTAGTTACCCCGTAACACTATATTGTTACCCTCAAGTCACCAAGGCTCCTCCACGATACATTATCCCCTCACATGCCAAGGCAATATTACGATTGCGATAGCTTCTTCCAGTGCCCCTCTTGCAAGAAGTGCAAACGAGCTATCCCACACAACTTCTTTCCAGTCTGTTGTCCAAAATACGAACGGAACCTCCGGAATCTAGCACTTCAATCGATTTGGAACATTCACGATAAGAAACAAAACTACAACTTCCGAATCTACCGAAGCTATAGTAAAGCCTTTACCATAGCAAAACATTAACCCATCCTCTGCAATTATCGAGTGCTACTTCCCCTCAATATTGCGTACGTTCCATCATGTCCGATCAACGACAACCAGACTCCCCTGTTCCACCGCCTACCGATCCAATGGATACTAGTGACAACAGTTCCACACCGACAGGATCAGTACCACCCACCGATAACTCAGATACGCCTACTACCGGGTCCTTTGCCCTGAGTAGGACAGGTTCACATTTCCTTGCAACATCAAGTCCGAGTTCACGAAGACCTTCCAGAATTCGCCCCAACCCCTATGTGGAATTCAGAAACCAATTAGCAGAGGCTTTTCGGTTTATCCTGGGAGAAATTCAGCAAAGCCAAGATGAGACACATCTTGCTTTAAGTAGCTTCACAGCAGAGATTCAGGCAGCATATACCAACCTCCGACTATTTGATGGACGCTTAGCCAGAAACGAGGAAGTTACCGAAGCTGAATTCGCCGAACACCGACAATACCTACTTCAACTCCAAGGTGCGATGAAAGTAGAACAAGATCGGTTGAGAGAAGAAGTCCGAGAAGCGTTTAGACTACAACAAGAACAACGGGCTGGCGATAACCAGGACTCTCAAAGCCGAGACCTTGAATTAGCTGAACAACTGTTTGTTCTGAAACGCCGATTCGATCAGCAAGAGGCGAGATGGAAAAAGGAACTCGAGAAACAAAAGATCGAAGCAGCAAAAATGTTGAAACGACAGGACGAAATTACTGCCGCCCAATTCAATGATAATCACAAAAAAGCACAAGCGATCTTGAATCAACAAGCCAAGGAATCACAGACCGCGATCGACAATCTTGCTCGAAAATTCGAAGCTCAATTAATGGCTTACTCAATAGCTACTTCAGTTGCGGCAGATGACGAACCTGGACCCTCCAACCGAGGTAGATCAAAACCTTTGAAAACACATGATGTTACCAACAAAACAAAAAATTCGGCATCAACTCCTCAAGACAAAGGAAAGGGAGTTGAAGGAAGAGAAGGATTAAACCCGCCACCACCCCCGCCTCCGCCACGTAATACTGGTGGAGATCCAAACCCTGGCGACTCAGATGACGATGGAGAAGGCGACCGAGGCAGAAAGGGCAGCAGGCCGGCAGGCGCTCCTCGGAAAACGCCCATTCCCAGAGACGTTTCCCCGCGTACCAGAGCTATGCTAGAATTCTTTCGAAGCATTAGCGAACCACAGCGACCATTAAAGCAGATCGCTGAACCTCCTTATTTCTTTCAAGGAGAAGATAACCAGGACGTACGAAACTGGTTAACGGCTTGCGAAGATTATTTTGACCGCAATCCTGCGCAATGGGAAGATCATAGCCATCGAATTGTGTTTGCTCTCGGTAAAACAAAAGGCAACAAAGTCGCACCTTTTTCGGAAAAATACCGAAAAGTCATGGGGGGTTTAGGTGGTTACGCTCGAGACCCCGCCTATTCCACGTGGGAGCGATTCCGACAAGAAATAACCAAACGATATATCGGAATTGAAGAAGAACGAAGGGCCCTTGAGGAAATGGATAAAGTCACATACAAGGGCAGAATTGACACCTACCTTCTTCTTCTCGAAAACCTGAACATTAAAGCAGGCCTCACTGGAATAGCGTGGAGGGTAAGAGTGGAGAGTAAACTTCCCGAAGACATTCTTAGGCGACTTTCTCATTTTAAGTTTGCTGATGATGAAGAATGGATGGAAATTCTTCGGGATGTGGGGAGACAGGAGGAGGAACTTCTCGAACGGCGGAAAATATCGAAATCGATAATCACTCCACCGACAGCGACAACAAAACGAAAGCGAGAAGTCAACAATGATAAAGGTTTTAACTCGAGAAAAGGACCTGATGGTTTTACCGATAAAAGTCGAAAAGAATATGCTTCCAGATGGAAGGCTGTTCGGACGACACCTATGCAGGCAAAAAATAATTCCAAAGATGAACATACTGACTGGAAGGAGGCTCATAAAGGAATTTCCGACGAACTGGTAGCTCAACGAAAAAAGGAGAACCGTTGCACTCGTTGCCACCTTGACAACCACCGATGGCAAAAGTGTAGAAGACAAGCTGTCGTGGCAACTACCTTTTTAAACAATAAGGGACGGGATAAAACTAAACCTCCGTTCCGACGGCGAACAACAACTCTTGCCGTGCAGCAACCACCTCCGCATCCAAAACCCACCCCAAAAGTCAACCAAGTTCATCGATCCTCTCCTTCACTTGTTTGGGAATTATCGGACACCGAGATGGCATAAAACGATTTATCAATACCTATTGGTTTCCCTAAGTCCATAAGTCCGAGTCTACCTGACTTAGTGGACAGACATCGGAGCCAACCGACTAGTTAAGAATGACAACGAAGCGGCGCTTACCTTGATCTTGAGAAGCAAGCAGGAAAATAAATTGTCACGGCCGGCAGGAACTAACAAGGATTGATATAATCGAAAAAGACATCTACGGTTACCTAGGAAAATGGCTTGCGAAACCATCAAAAAAAAAAAAAAAAAAAAAAAAAAAAAAAAAAGAAAAAAAAAAAAAAAAAAAAAAAAAAAAAAAAAAGATTTTCAGCTAAGTTTCCCGCTCCTTTGTGAATTTTTTTTATGTTTTTCGGGAACCCCTCGGCAGGGGGTAAAGACCGCTAGTAGTGGGCTGCCCGGGAACATAAAGGTAATTTTTAATTATTATGTTTAATGTAGTTTGTCTGAGGAGACCTAAGTGGTCGAAACGACGCGGGCGTTGTCACAAACACCTTATGACAACATATCAACATGGCTTCTAAACGAGCCAAGAGCTTTCCTACTCCGTCCGGCAAGCGGAAAAACGCTATTGCCCAAGAACCGCTGCGTTATAACTGTCCGGAAGGACATGCACATATCTATATCCTCGGAAATCGCTATCGGATTCCAGTCTTACTAGACTCCGGATCAAATATTTTTCTTATCAATGAACAACTCGTTCATGACCTTCACATACCTTATGAATCTCGATCCGACGCAGTACAGATCCAAGGTTTTACTGGCGAAACTATCTCCTCCGGCGGATCGCATTATACTCATCCCCTTTACCTAGAAATAGGAAAAAACCATCACCTCTCCCTCGTTTCCTGCGAAATAGCTCCGGCAGGAAAATATGGTATGATTATACCATTTGGATGGTGGCATCAGGAACACCCAATCAGCAATATCGGAGACCGGGACACTTGGTCATTTAACGCGGATTGCTGTCAATCACATTTGTTGCCAGAAGACGAAGGAATTTCAGTTGAGTGGGACGAAGACGTCCTTAGTGATCCTAACGCGGTAGTTATAGGAAGAATTGAAAGAGAAGATGACGAGAAAGTTACTATTATTGATCGTCTACCAGAATGCTACCACGACTACCTCGATTTGTTCCGTCCCTCAACAGCAGAGAAACTAGCCCCTCGTCGTACCTTTGACCATGCGATCGATCTCAAACCTGATACACAACCACCATGGGGTCCTATATACCCCTTGTCCGAGAAACAGCTCCAAGCCCTGCGTTCCTATATCGCCGATATGACGAGACAAGGAAAAATTACCGCAAGCAAGTCTCCAGCGGGAGCACCTATTCTCTTCGTACCGAAACCTGACGGTCGACTTCGATTAGTAGTAGACTACCGAGGACTTAACAAGGTTACCATCCACAATAAATATCCAATCCCTTTGATGACGGAACTAAGGAATCAGGTTCGAGACGCAAGTATTTTCATGAAACTTGATCTGAAGGATGGATTCCACCTGATTAGAATCCGCGAAGGCGATGAATGGAAAACAGCTTTTCGAACTCGATATGGCCTATACGAATACAAGGTCATGCCTTTTGGTCTTGTCAATGCACCAGCAACTTTTCAAACTATGATGAACGAAATCCTCCGCGAATTTCTCGACCAGGGAGTTGTCGTTTATATAGACGATATCCTAATTTATTCGAAATCGCTTACGGAACATATCTCTCTCGTTCGAAAAGTCTTACAACGGTTGCGGGAATACCAGATGGCAGTATCATTAGAGAAAAGTACATTTCATGTTAAAAAAGTTGATTTTCTTGGATATGTTGTAACGACGGAAGGAGTTACGATGAATGAGAAGAAGGTAGAGACAATTAAGGCTTGGAAACCTCCGACATCGGTGAAAGAGGTCCAGATATTTATCGGTTTCGCAAATTTCTATCGACGATTTATCAAAAACTTCTCGAAGATTTGCACCCCGATTACCAACCTGCTGAAAGGAGAAAAAGGAAGTTTTGTTTGGGGAAAAGACCAGCACGAGGCTTTCGAATACCTGAAGCGATGCTTCATCACGGCCCCGATCCTATGTCACTTTCACCCAGAACGCGATACGGTAGTTGAGACTGATGCAAGCGATTACGCTCTCGGCTGTATCCTCTCGCAGTTTCAAGGGAAACGACTACATCCGGTCGCATTCCACTCCCGAAAACTCAACTCGGCAGAAATGAACTATGACATTCACGACAAGGAATTGTTGGCTGTTCTCGTTGCCTTTATGGAATGGAAACATTACCTCCAAGGAACGGAAAAGCCAATTACAGTCTATACCGATCATCAAAATCTTCAATACTTTCTGACCACAAAAGCTTGGACAGCACGCCAAATTCGTTGGGCACAGAAATTATGTGACTTCAACTTCGTTATCGTCTATCGACCAGGCTCGAAGGGAGGAAAACCTGATGCTTTAAGCAGGCGGCCGGAGTACCGCCCTGAAGAGGGAGCTACGCATCGCAAACAGCAAATCCTACAACCTAAACACTTCGGAAAATTTCAAATTGCGATTGTTTGGGGGGAAACTTCTTCACCGTTATATCAGGAAATTCCTCAGTCAGAAACAGAAAACCAGATACGAGTTCAAAGACTTTCAGAACATGCAAGAATCCCAACTCGAGGTTCCAAACTTGCAGCAGGACATGACCTCTATAGTATCGAAACCTTAACGATCCCAGCAAAAAATCGGCACCTTGTTAAAACCGGATTAGCTATTGCAGTTCCAAGTGGTACTTACGGTCGTATTGCACCAAGAAGTGGCTTGGCAACCAAAGCTATAACGGTAGATGCTGGAGTTATCGATGCAGACTATAGAGGTGAAATCAAAGTCCTTCTCGTAAATCATGGCTCTTCAGATTTTGAAATTCAGAAAGGAGATCGCATTGCACAACTCGTAGTGGAAAGAATAGATGATCAAGATTGGATGGAAGTGGATGAGATGGATGAGACAGAAAGAGCTGGACAAGGATTTGGCAGCTCAGGACGAGGATTAGAGTTGAAAGAAACTCAACCAACGATATGCTTTCTCCATTCGAGTGGCACACATGAATTCTATGATACCTCCGATATCAACCACCACCCGATACTTCGAAAAGGACAAATTCTATTGTCTAATGCTATTATCGCAAAAGCAAACCTTAAGAAGTTCGAAACTGACTTTTTAGAAAAAGTTCGACAAGTGGCAAATGAGGATCAAGATTGGCTGCGGAGAAAAGATGAATTGGAGACTATAATAAGAGAAGGAAAGGAATTGCCGAAACAATGGACTCTATCCGATGATCTACTTTACTACAAGAACCGACTATATATTCCAGCAAACGAAGACCTGCAAACACTTATCGCCAAAGGATGTCACGACTCGCAAGTAGCAGGACACTTTGGACAAGACAAGACACTCGAAATTATTACGCGAGACTTCTACTGGAAAGGACTCACCGACTGGATTAACGACTATGTACGATCCTGCACCACTTGCCAACAAGCCAAGTCTCCAAGACATGCACGATTTGGTTTACTTCAACCCTTACAAGTACCCTTTGCAGCTTGGGCTTCGACTTCGGTAGATTTTATTACTCAACTACCAAATTCGGCAGGATATACACAGATTATGGTCGTAGTAGACCGGTTCACAAAAATGGCACATTTTATCGGATTAGAAGAAAAAGCATCTGCACGAGATGTAGCAGAAGCATTCCTTAAAGAAGTATGGAAACATCACGGGCTACCCTCAGAAATCATCTCAGATATGGACGCGAAGTTTGCTGGCGAATTTTGGGAATCATTGTGCACAAAACTTAACATCAAACGAAAAATGTCGACTGCGTACCACCCTCAGACTGATGGACAAACAGAACGAGTGAACCAAGTACTGGGAGGCTACCTCCGAATATTTGTCAACTACGATCAGGATGATTGGTACCACCTCTTACCTCTTGCCGAGTTTGCTTACAACAACTCGACAACCACTGCACACAAAATGACCCCCTTCTTCGCAAACTACGGTTATCATCCTCAGACTGAATGGTTAAAAGAACGAGAAGCCCGGAATCCAGGAGCTAACATGTACGCTCACTGGATGCAAACGATACATCAACAAGCAAGAGAATCCCTCGAAAAAACAAAGGAAGCCATGGGACGATATCATGATCGAAAGGCTAAGCAACAACCAGATTTTAAAATTGGAGACCTGGTTATGCTCAACGCAAAAAATATTCGCACAAAACGCCCTTCGAAGAAATTAGCCCCCAAACTCTACGGCCCTTTTAAAATCCTAGAACAACGAGGAAACCTTGCCTATAAAATCGAACTATCGGACCGTTGGAAAATCCATCCGGTATTTCATGTATCGTTACTCGAACCCTACCGAACTTCCATTCGACCGGCTCGAGAACAACCGCCTATGCAACCCGAAGAGATCGATGGAGATCTTGAATGGGAGGTGGAAAAAATTGTTAAGAGTGAAATAATCTCTTATGAAAGACGGGTTAGAGGAAGACCCCAAACATTCCACGAAATAAGGTATTTCGTTAAGTGGAAAGGGTGTTCAGAAGATGAGAATACCTGGGAACCACCTGAGCATTTGGGAAATGCGAAGGAATTGGTAGATATGTTTCATAGAGAAAACCCGGAAATGCCATCATTGGGCTAAGTAGTATTACTCGGAAAGGTTTTCCTGCCGTGGCCAAGCAAACGCGGAAGGTTTTTTACCCTACCCTGTAGAGTACTAAAAGGATTTAATATTTAATGTTTATCGCTACTTATGTCAAGAAGGATTTTGGGGACAAAACCTTTTGAAGAGGGAGCTAGTGTTACGCACATGAGAATAGCTCGCCAGTATTATTAGTAGAGGCTGCGCCACCGTAATGGAGGAGCGTATGTCCAACCTCAGCTCACCGCGGTAGGAGCAAATGGAGGCATCTGTGTTGACTACTCGGGATACCGGAAGGACTTACGTTCCATGAAGATGAATTCTGATTGGAAAGATAAAGTGAGAATACTTTATTTCCGGTGCATATGCATATTATGCATTATGTATTATTATCTGACTATTCGAACTGATCACTCGATAGTTCACGATAAAAGACTATTGGTATGTTGGCATTGCGACCACATATATGAACTTAGTCTATTAGGACGAAGAGATCGAAGACTATCTACTGGTGGAGTGGGGACACCCTCAGATGAAATAGATATCGGGAGTTCTCTGAGTTCGAGTGGGGCAATTATTCAGGGTCAAAGAGTGTTCGCACTTCCTTTGACGAAGCTGAAATCTTAGAAAGATACATGATTGTTAGGAATCTGGAAGTAGCGAGAATTTAGTATAAGTAGTAAGGGCTATTCCCCGGAGTTTGAGAAAATCAAGCAACGGAGAAGAGACCTTAACAATATAACAAGTTATCAAATTTAAAAGATTCGAGAACTTCTACTTTATTACTTTACCTTTATCGAACCATCATCTCCTGAGCCTTCCTGACTTCCCTCCGTTACCTCGAATACGACCCGGCCTAACTTTCTCTATTCCTTTGAGTTAGTTACCCCGTAACAGAAGAAAACAAACATGAAATAACATATTAAATGTTATAATCCTCTTTCTCTCGGGCGATACTTGCAGCAGGTAACCTCTACCCTTGGTATCGATCTTCCTTTTGTTCGTACGAACAACGACAGCTGAGTATACAAACTCCTGTCTTGTACGATAGATCGCTAAGCTCGTGAGAGACACTATAGCTTTGGCCCGATAACGTAGTGATAAGAATATATTATAGGAAATTAACTTAGATGATTGCGTAAAGAACTCTAAACCAAGAGGCCTTTTTTTTTTTATTTTTATTTTTTTTATCATATTTTAAATTTTGTTTAAGGTACAAAAATAACACGAATCCACAAGGGATATGGCCGCAACAAACCTCCACTACAGTCCAGCTCTTCGTCGAGGCGGTGGAAACCGTGGGGCAAAACCCCTGGTCTAAAACCCGCACCAAGCGCCCGGGCGCTGAATACAGCAACAAAGTATAATACATGAAAACTACAAAAACCAAAAACATCTACCGAAAAACCCAAGAAACAACCCAACAGTGAGCAATAACCAAAAATACCAAAACCCGTAGGAAATCAAACCAAGAGAAAGCCCATCCGTCACCAAGAACGTTTGCCGATCCCAAGGAGAAAACCAAAGATCCGTAGCCATAACTCGAGGGTAATAGTACCGGGGCCATGTAGGCCAGGCAGTCGGGGCTAATGGAAAAGCGTGTGGCGGGGGGAGCCGAGGGAGTCCACGAGTCTAAGGCGCAAGTGGCGGAAAGGTGCCGGTGGCGCAGGCCGCCAAGCGTGAAGGGGGGAGGTGCGCCAGCCTAAAGTTAGGCCGACGGCGTGCGGGGGGGTGTTGGCTGTAACCGAGCCACAGGACGAAACCGAGAGGGGGAGAGGAGGGGTAGACCCAGGACAGTGATGCAGGAGACGAGGACCACCAAGGGGTCACGATTTTTCGCGATGCGACCGTACCGACCGAAACGTTCAGGAGAGAGTGCAATACCAGAAGGCAAGGCCACCGGTGCTGCTACTTCACAGATTGCCCGAAGCTAAACGACGAAACGCAGGTATGACGAGGGGTTGCCGACCGTGTAGATGCTAAGCGAGGACGCGAGACAACTGTGAAGAAGCCAGGAGAACACGGGAAGCAAAAACTTGAGTGAATGTAGGGACAGGCCCTAAGAAACGGGTGCCCAAGTCCGAATCTATCATAGGGAGTTGCAGCTCACTGGGAGTGTGGGAGGTGGATGTTGACGATGATTTCTCGTGGTGTTGAGATTTCAATCGCCGGAGGTGTAGAGGAGATGGTTCGTGTCTAAACCAAGAGGCCGTAAGGGCTCTCTTTTATAACCGTTCTTCCTGCAACTCCTGACTCATCCTTTGCATCACGCGCCCCTATGACTCATAATTGAGTCATAGTATGAAATCCATCAGCTGACTCGTACGAGTCACTGCGTAATAACAACTAACCAATCAAAACACAATAAACCTATCATGTGCGCAACTCGCGTCACATGCGTGAAATCCATGACTCATAACTATGAGTCATGTGTGAAAGTCATAATCATATACCCACAATCGTGAGTCATGTTCAAAGCAATAAACCAATCATAATAATGAAATGACACGCCATCGCGTAGTCATGTGAAATACTAAACCCTATGACTCATAAGTATGAGTCATGTGAAAACCTCTTCTGCTAGTCACCGTTTGTGACATTAAATTGGAAAAGGCTCTACAGTATTAATACAAATATTAAAAATATCTTCTTCATTCCCTTCAGCTTTAAGCTTACCTCTTGTTGGTATCTTAATCTTATATATAAATCAATTCTACTCAATATATTTATCTTATTCTAATGTGCATCAGCAAAAAAAGAGTTTATCTTTTGTACTCCATGGCAAGCCATATTATCAAGTTTTACATTTTGGCTAATCGCAAGTGACCCAAGTTAATCCTGATGCTTCTGATTGTTACACCTAAAGATCAGATACTAATCTTAATTTTGGCACAATATGAGCTATTTTTATCAACAACTCATAGACATTTTACATTACAAAGTTGTATATTATGAACTCAAATTTCTCAACTTCAGTATGTAAAAGGTCAGTGAGTTCTTCATAAAATTGCTCATATTTTGCAGAAAATAGAATTAATATTATCTTTTTAAGTTAAACTAATAGGAGTTTTAATATTGCAATCATAAGAGTCACAATAAGCCAGAACGTAAAACTCAACAATATGAGATACAGAGAGCATGCTGTTATTTTGCCAATGTCATAATTACTTTTAATGATACAAATGTAGTATCATACTATATATAGTTATATTTTTAAGAATTCTGCAATAATGGCAAGCATGTTTAATAACTTATATTTTTTCATATACTTAAATATTATAATATATTAACTAGCAAATTTAACTAGCTACTATGGAGAAACAGACAAATCACATTTCTATAAATTGTATGACAATTTTCTTAACTATCTTTTCTCAGAGGAGAAGTACCTAGTAGTACTTCAATACAAATGACCAGCACAATTGAAGGCTGTTGACTTTACAACAATATTCCTTATTAGGCAAGAAAATCATCCTCTATTATTCATAGAGATTATACCCTCTGGGAGTATTTATCTTACTACTATATCTATTGTATGCTGAGCAAGCCTATTACAGAGGAGTATAAGGTATTTGCTTTTTGTGATATAGATTATACTAATAATTAGGTTTTTGGATCTCAATGAGATTTATTTTCTGGTCTAGCAGCCTAAAAAGATATTACTCTTACTAGTTATACAGCATTCCAACTTGCATTCAACTTATTCTATATCTCTTGTCATATTTTAGTATCTATATAGACAAGTATTTTGCCTTCTAGCCTCTTATAATCAAGTATAAAAATTAAGGTATTGGTGCTTATGAAATAGTAAGAGTTAGTAGGTCAGCTTTTTATACTAATATGTATGAGCAACAAAAACATATTCGCTAGAATGAGACTAGTAGTAGATCTGCTAATCCAGATGGAAAATTACTAGCTTTGCAGTGACAGGATATTTATATTGTGTATTTTCTATGCATTAGTATCCATTTACTATAACAGTAGATTATTTCTAAGAGTAAGAAATCCAAAGATTCAAGCAGAAATGGTCCTGAAGTCCACTATATTCTTGGCTATTATAAGCTAGTCAATATTCTCATACCCTTAAGACTACAATCACTATAAGGTTGAAGTTGATATAGTAGACTAGTATTACAGTTACTGATTTATCCAGTTAAAAATCTACACAACTGGCTGTCTATCTTCTACTAGCTTTTAGATATCACTATCAGTAATGCCCATATTGTATTATATTTTCTACTTACTTTCTGTTATTCCTACCACTCAGGTTCATCCTGTATCTTTTAAGAAAATCTTGCTATATTAATTATTTCAAAATACAGTCAAAAGTAACATAGATTATAGAAATTATACTATATCAGAAAGACTACACCTTCTCTTTTTTTTTTTCTTTTTTTATCTCATGTATTCATTATTAAGGTACAAGAACTCGCATGCAGCGCTAGCTATGGCGTAAAGAAAACCTTAATTCCAAAAACAATTCCTCCCCAGACCAAGGAAAAAACCATCACCCCAAGTCCCTCTGGTGTAGAACTAACCGCACATCTCGCATATAAGAAGAGCAACCTGCCCGCCAACAGAAAGAAACCAATTTGCTGAAGCCGGTTCAGCAACCCCTGAAGACAGAAAGTGACCCTCGAATATGAAAGCAGGAAGCAACAGGAAAATATTCTCTATAGACTCCAACAATAAAAGTAAAACCCCTAATGGGTAAGAGAGAGTATACCACTATAGCAAAAAACCACAATAGATAAGGAACATATATTAAAGTGGGGCCGACCAGAACAGCTGAATAGCAAGGAACCAGACAATTATATTCGACCAAGACGTTAGACATCGGCCAAGGAGGCAGTGCAATACCATGACAGAGTGTAACCGAGGCATGCAACCATGGCAAAAGGACACAGGAGCGAGCGGAGCGACCAAGCTGAGAGGAAGCCAACCTTAATGAGCGAACACGTAGCTGTAACAGAGCAACTGGACGAAACCAGGAGAAGAGTAAATGGAAGGGTAGAGGAGAGTCCAAGGTCCTTGCAGGAATGATAAACAGATAGCCCTCGTGAGCGCAGAGAAGATGTGTTGCTAACTGTAGCTAAGCGAACAGTATCGCGAAGCGGGGTCAAGAAGCGAAGCGAAATGGGATGTTTAATATGATATAACTCTGAGGAAGGGACTCTTTAACTATAAGAGAAAAGGGGAGGAGGGAGGAGGAAGAGCTATGAACCCCTAGGCAAAAGAGCCATCAAGGGAGGATAGAGGAGAGGGTGAAGAATTGATGATGATTTCTCTAGTGTTGAGATTTCAATCGCAGGGTGTGTAGAGGTGATGGTTCGTGAAGACTACATCTTTTTTTTTTTTTTTTTTATATCAGTTTTGCATTTGATTCCTACAACTACCAGGAAAAACCAGACATGCAGCGCTAGCTATGGCCAAGAAAAACCTACACATCTCTTTCCTCATGGGAACAAAGCCACACCCCCAAGACCCTATAGTATAGGCCCAATCGCACATCTCACCCAAAAGAAGTAGCAAATACTCCTAGCGAGCAAGCAGGAAGACGCAGAAAACCCTTCAGAAAGCTCCCCTGAACAAACGAAAGTTTTACAAAAGAAAAACCCAAACACTCGGGAAAGACAGAAACTCCACTAAGCGAAAACCTAACAAAGAATGGAAATATCTGACTAGGGGCGGCCTCAAATGACCTTAAACAAAGGTCGGCGGCCGACATTACTCTAAGCCCAAGGCGTTGATATCGACCGAGAAGGCAGTGCAATACCACGATAGAGCGTAACCAAGGATGCGACCGTGGACAGCTGCGGGGGGCACAAGGCCGAGTGGTAGTAGAGTACCAGCCAAAGAGGGGAAGTGTAGCTGTAACCGAGCAAAGGGACAAGACCAAGAGGAGAGGAGGAGGGGTAGACCCAAGTATCGTAGGAACTATCGGAAACGTGTGCGTGTCTGACTAGGCAGCCTCGAGCGAAACGTAATCGAAGAGAGCAGAGAAATCGACCGTAGCCTGGTGAAAAGTTTTCTCTTACTGCGAACCGTGATCCCAGCCGTCTGTAACATGGACGCGACTCGGAGGGTGTTGCCGACCGTGCAAATGTTAAGTGAGAACGCGAAACAAAGGCAGAGAGGAGGATGGGACGGGACCTAAGAAACGGGTGCCCAAGTCTGAATCTATCATAGGGGGGGGGTGCAGCTCACTCAGAGTGCGGGTAGTGAAAAGTGACGATGGTTTCTCATGGTGTTGAGATTTCAATCGCCAGAGGTGTAGAGGAGATGGTTCATGGTGAAGACTACATCTTAGTACAGTTTTATTAATATATAATATCTCTTTCTACTCTAACTGGTAACCTAAGTCAATATATATACTTATCTGATGGTTCAAGGATGGAATCTATAGTGTCAATTTACTTTATAGAAAATGAAGTAAAAATAGTGATTGGTAGCCAAATCTCACTATGGTTGTATGAGGCCTGGGAGAGACTCTTCTCTTTGCAGAAAGTATTTTGATACTAGGCATAAGAAGCTCTTCCTTTAATAGTGCCATTATATTTTCCTTTTTCCTCTACTTTGTCTAATTATTCTTTGAGAATTATATTTAATCTCTTCCTTTATTCACTTATCTGGTTACAACCGCTATCATTTAATATTACTCAGAGTACTCATTATTAAATTTCTTAGAACTGCTCAGCATGCTCACTATTACTATCAGATCTTCACAGGTATGCACTCAGCCTATCCCATGATCATTCTAATAAAGAAGGCCTGGTCATGTGCCTGATAGGAACAAGTTCTTTGCTACTACTCAGTAGACTTCTGTTATTTCTCGACAAACTATCAGAGGAGGGCTTAGAACTAGCATAGCACTAGAATAGTATTGGAGGGAGGACTTAGATATTAGAGGCATAGAGACTTCAGCAGAAGCAGGAGTATTCTTTGTTTTATTTATTTTTCTTTTGTTAGCACGATGGCTATTGCAGAAGGAAAAGGAGAACTTGTATGGAAAGGTTGTAGAAACTGTGTAAGAGAGTTAAATACAGGAAGGGAAAATTGCAGAAGTTGTGAGCAGTTTTGTTTGTTTTTCCTGTTGTTAGCATTAAAGTTTGGAAAATAGAAGGAGGGACATATCACCTGAAAGGTATCTGATAATGGATATATACTTCTGTCTTATTCCGAGTTAGTTGTTGAGAAAGAGTATGTGTGAGTCTAATATTGTTAATAAGGTGAAGAGTTCTTTTCCTGTAACTGGTATAGGTTACTAGTTGGTTTCAAGTATCGTTTGATACTCTATATGTTTTATGTTTAGGTTTCAAGTATTGTTTGATACTCTATATATTTTATGTTTAGGTTTCAAGTATCGTTTGATACTCTATATATTTTATATTTAGTTTCGAGTATTGTTTGATATTCTATATATTTTATGTTTAGTTTCAAGTATTGTTTGATACTTTATATATTTTATATTTAGTTTCGAGTATCGTTTGATACTTTATATATTTTATGTGTTGTATTAAGATATCGGATTGATACCTGATTTGTTTTATATTTTATATCAGGATATCGATTAAATACCTGATTTGTATTATGTAACGTTTCAAGGCTACCACTTTGAAGCCTTATTGTTATTTGATTACAAGGCTCAGGTAGCCTAATAAGTGTATTTAAGACCTGCTATTCTCCGGACTTAGAGAGAGCAGACTTCGATAGATAGAGTTTTCAATATACTTGGTTGAGCTGTTACTTCTTCAGTTCGCTTCGAGAATCTTTAGTATTTCAAGTTGGTATACCAAACACCTTCTATTAGGAACTACTTAGTAGTTGCAATATAGTAAGAAGTTTATTACAACAACCTCGTCCAAGCCTCCAGTACTTAGTCTTGCTAGATAGCTCTCTTTGCTATAAAGCTAGTATCGTTACTCTTTTAGAATACGGTACTACCTGTAGGGCCATTACATTTCCCCTCTCCTCAGTATTGGGATCATTTTCATTGTGAGTTGCTTGACATTTTATCAACTATCGCTTGCTGTATTATCATCTGCTATTTCGCTATAGTCGATTTATAAAACTCCCAAGTGCCACTCCTATTCTTTTAGCATTGATCAGCTAGATATGAATTTTACCATTATATACTTCCTAAGAGATAACATATTTTACCTATTATTGGCATATATTATAGTGTTGGGATACTTTTAATTTACATTGTTCTATGCACAAAAAAACCAATAACTCAATTAATACTATATCAAATATGTTGCAACTCTCTTTATAGATAGCTATTAGGCCTGTAAACATGGTCTAAATATATATCCCTGTCAATGGCAAAACTGGGTAAGCTATAGTACAAAGTGTAGAGAAAGTACTAATTAGCTATATAGCGACTAATGTATTTTATAAAAAATTATTAGAAAATGGTAAAATTATTCTGTTTCATGGAGAAGCTAGAGCTATATCTTCCCTTGAATCTGCAAGTTGTAGAAAGTTGATTGAAGATCTAGAAAGCCCAAGTTGTTGATTTCAAATAGTGTAATCTTTAAAACCAATCATATCTTTTAGTTCTTATACTATAAGCATTAATATCACAATTAATACTAAGCCAAAACAGCTGTAAATCTTTATATTGAAATCTAATGGACTTATAATATGACTCTACAAGTATTTCAGCCTTCAAGTTATTAGAAATAATATATGCTAATTTTTGTAGAGATTATTCTAATTTACAATATATTCACTATTTTATATAATAGTGTATATTTTAAATTTTCAAGAATACACTTTTTGAAATCAACGACTTGGGCTTTTTAGATCTTCAATCTACTTTTTAAAACTTGCTAATTCAAGAGAAGATGTACCTCTACCTTTTCCATAAAAAAGAATAATTTTACCATTTTTTAGGAATTCTTTATAAAATACATTAGTCACTATATAGCTAATTGGTACTTTCTCTACACTTTGCACTATAGCTTACCCAGTTTTACCAATGATAGAGATAGGTTTTTAGAGTACATTTACCAGCATATTAGCTATCTAGAGAGATAGTGACAATACATTTGATTTAGTATTCATTGAGTTATTGGTTTCTTTGTATATAGAAGACTGTAAATTGAAAGTGTCCCAACACTATGACATGTCCCAATACTATGTTAAATATGTTAATCAAATATATTAGTTCAAACTTCATATTTATCATCTTAATTAATTAAATACTTTTTCTAAATATTTTCTTTTTTTGTTTTATTATACATTTTTACAACTGTAATACTAGTTTTATAACTATTTATATTATTTATAACTTTTTTTTTTCCACCTTTGGTTGTCTTATTACAAACAGGAATTACTCTCAACTAGTAAATATCTAGCAGACTAACTTGAGCATGTCAATACTAATATACATATCTTTATTGACTCAGAATATTTTTTATTACAGAATTTATACCAGGAACAACTTAAAGTTGTTCATTTTCAGAGAACACTACCCAGACATATCTCACATGCTTTAAAAAATATTGAGTAGATCCTTCCTGCCTCCTACCTCCTCACTAATAGACCAGTTTAATTACCCCCTCCCTCCCTTCCTCCTTGTCACAATACTGCACAAAGCCAACTAACATAAAGAAATACCCCTACAATGATACTGCAAACTATAACTTAACTGCTACTCCTTTTTCCTTCCTTTTCTTCCCTTCATTAAATAACAGTACCTATACTCTACAATTAACCCTAGCCCACAGCTCAAAGTACAAACACTTGTCTATTAACCACTCTAAGGAAACAACCATCATATCCAAGCCCCACCCTACACAACCTATCATAAGCCAAACAAATAACTAAATGACCCACTGATGGAAACCCAAATAACAGCACCAACCTTCATGAACTTATCCTCTCCTTAGATCATACCCTTACTTTCTAAGATATAATATAACAAGACATCATACCAGCAGTCATCTACCCCACCGAGTGAGATCCTATGACTGCCCATCATAACATCCGATTCTAATAATTATTATGATAGCAAAGTATTTCTTATCATTTTATTAATAATAACGAACGTTCCATTAAAACCTTGTGAAACAATCGATGACTTAAAGGTCAAAAACTAACTGAATTGGATGATTCAAGACAGGTGCGATTTATAGAAATGGGGGAGGAAGGGAGGGGTTTTAGCTAATCATAATAATTCAACTGCTATATACCTGTAGGCGATTAGCCCCGTTCTTGGGGTACCGGTTATAGTTGAGCACACTTATGGCTTTTAGTCGCCTCATTTCTTCGGTTGGTTCACAACAGTACTGTAGACCATCTACATTTTCCAAATTCGTCACGTATGGGTTGGCTAGGCTAATCCATGGCATTTATGAGAACAGTACCGGTGCGTTAACTTATCGTTAATTAACTCATAATAAAGACTTGAAGAGAAAGGAAAAACAAAAAATTGCGTCCCTCAATCGACTATCTGATAGAAATAATTCCAGAAGGAAATCCAAATTTACGAAACACAAAAGAAATCCGTAATCATAACTTCATAATGTCCATCCCTTCTCGCTCGCTCCCTCCAACTCGCCAGGAAAAAATGGAAAAGAAACAAGAGAAACAAACCACCCAGCAACGTCTAGTAAATTTAAACCCCCAAAGCTGCCCGAACAGCCGACACCACAGCTTCCCTATCCCCCTCCGAATAAAGTTTCTGAACCGCCTCCTTAGCTTTCGAAACCATAAACTCCCACTCCTCCGATAACTCCGGGAACTTCTTTTCTAGCGCAACAATAACCGCCACCGTCGCGACAAAGTCCCCATCGGCGTGTACGTTTTCTAGTCCACAGTTTCGCAAGCCCAGCAAATCGAATATCCTCCCGTCCGCTTTGAACATCCCGTTGGATTGCGGGAGGGTGGCTAGGTCGGAGACTGGATTGTGTGACCAGCTTGGAACCGACTGCCATTCCTGGTAGTGCTGTACGAGAGGGGATGATGACTGAAGGCTGTCTTTAAGGTCAAACGTGAACGAGTCAAAGTGAGAGTTGTCTAGAGGGTCTTGCGCGGAGTATAAAATTTGGGGTTGGGGTGTAGGGCTGTGTAATAGGGAGATTGCAGAATGAGAGTCTTGCACGGTGTTGTAAACTTGGGGTTTGGGTGTAGAGCTCTCTATTGGAGAGGTTGTAAGATAAGAGTGTTGCGGGGCGTGAATTTGGAGCTGGGGTGCCGGACTGTATGATGATGAGGTCGTGGAATAAGAGTCTCGCACAGTGCGGTGAATTTGTTGTTGGGGTGCGGAGTTCTCTATTGGAAAGGCTGTAGGATACGAGTATTGCGCGGCGTAGGGAACTTGGGACTGGGGTGCAGGACTGTATGATGGAGAGGTTGAGGAATGAGAGCCTCGTACAGTGCGGTGAACCTGTTGGGGTGCGGAGCTCTCTATTGGAGAAGTTGTAGAATGAGAGTATTGCGCGACG
Source organism: Tuber borchii (assembly GCA_003070745.1). Classification (NCBI taxonomy): domain Eukaryota; kingdom Fungi; phylum Ascomycota; class Pezizomycetes; order Pezizales; family Tuberaceae; genus Tuber; species Tuber borchii. Next base: position 344,614 of record NESQ01000021.1, on the reverse strand, counting down.
TGGGGAACTTGGGACTGGGGCGCAGGTTGTGGGGAGGTCGAGGAATGAGAGTCTCGTACAGTGCGGTGAACTTGGGGTTGGGGTGCGGAGCTCTGTAATAGAGAAGCTGTAGAATGAGAGTATTGCGCGGCGTGGGGAACTTGGGACTGGGGTGCAGGACTGTATTGCGGGGAGGCGGACTGAGATTCTTGCACAGCGCGGCGAACTTGGGGTTGGGGTGCGGAGCTCTGTAATAGGGGAGTTGTGGAATGAGAGCCCCGTGCGGCGCAGCAAGCCCGCCAGGGTGGGGAAGTAGGACTGTGTGGTGGGGAGGTTGCAGAATGAGAGTCCCGCACGGGGCGGTAAGCCCGGGGTCGGTGTGTGGGACTGTGTGGTGGGGATGTCGCGGAATGAGAGATTGGTGTGGTGTAGCGAGCTTGGGATGGGGGTGCAGGGCCACACGATGGGGAGCTCGCCGAATATCGCCTTGTGGCGTTCCGCGGCGAGGTTGGAGCGAATGCTTGTGATGTGGGGGGGCTCCCATGCGAGGAGGAAGGGCTAAAACCTGAAGATGAGCTAAAGGTTGGAGATGAGAAGTTTTGAGACCGAGATGGTGATGAGACGGAAGCTGAGGTTTCCACAACTAGCTTGAGGCTTTCCCCGTCTTGTGGGATCGGTTTAATTAAGGATCTTTTCCGGGGGGCCTGTGCTGGTCTGCTGCTCGGTTCTGGCGCTGCGCTGAAGGACCCACCTCCTGTCCTTGGTCTCCTAGTTGGGTGTCCCGAAGGCCCGCTCGACTGTGGCGAAGGGGGTACTGGCGATCCTCCGAAGGAGGCACCCCTAGCAATTTTACCATTCCCAGATTCTTTGGAAGGTGCGCCGGAGCCTTTGTTCCCTCCCCCGGGTAATTGCTGCTGCTGCTGCGGCATCTGTGCCTGTTGCGCTTGTTTCTGCTGATATATATAGTCCTGTGCTTGTAATCTCGGTGAGGTGGAAACACGTTTTGCCGTACGATCACTCCCCAGAGCCGATTTCGAAAGCCCAGCGGACGGACTTGCAGATCCAATCTTGGTGGCCCGTGTTTCTCCCGTTGTTAGCACATCTGTTCTCTCCTCTAACTGCTGGTTTGCTCGCTCTCGCCCCGCTGGCTGGTCCTCTTTAGCCGCCCCCCGGGAGGAAGAACTGGCAGATCTAGAGTTGGTTGTTTGTGTTTCTCCCTCGGCAGACACATCTGTTCTCTCCCCTAATTGCTGATTTGCTCCCCCCTTCCCTGTTGATTTATCCTCTGCGACTGCTACGAAAGAAGTCCACTTGCTGGCCAGCCCGAATTCAACACCGACCCTTGTGCCTTCTTTTGAGATGAGTTCGGTGTGCTTTATTGGCTCTTTTACCTTATCGTAGATACCTTCAAGGTATGAAAGTCTACCTTCTTCGAGATCTTGGAGGAGCTTGCGTCCAGCGAGTTGATAAAGCCCGAGCGATGCCCCTGTGGAAGTGATCGCTTGAACAGGAATTTCAATTTGAAGCGGACAGATGGTATTAGAGCTGGCGACGTGTGTGGAACCCTTGAGGAATACCTTTTCCGGTCGGTCGCCATTGGATATCAAAAAATAGACGGTTGTTCGGGAGTATGAGAACAATGCAGGGACAACTGTGGGGGCTTGGATGACCTTAGGTAGCGTGAGAGTGAGTGCACTACTAGGAAGAGCAAAGGGGGTATTGTCTGGGTCGCAGTTTGGGTCGAAGAGGGAAATCGGGGCAACGGTTCTGGGAGCAGGAGCGGCCAGAGTCGCAAATCGCTTTTCGGGCTTTCCCGCCCAGTCTATGTCCCAGTCATTGACATGAGGCGTCATTGCTGCCTTCAGCATGCGCATGACCTTCTTCTGGAGATTGCCTGCAGTGTTGACAATCTGCGAATACCCCCTTCCAGCTCGAGAGATCCCCTCCACGAGGCTATGTGAGACTGTATTTCCAACACCGAGTGAGAAAAAACGAACATTCCCGTCCTCGGAGGACTCGCCGATAAATCGAAACATGCTTTCACTGTTCCAGACTTCCCCGTCAGTAAGGATAAGGATCTCAGTCCTCATACCCGATCGCCGCGCCCTCATTGTGTCTATTATAGCCGCAAGTATCTCCGTTCCACCCATGTTGGAATCCATCCCCCTGACATGAGCCTTCGCCACGTTCAGTGACGCCTCCGAATATTCCTGCGATTGTGGCCAAAGGAATGAATGCTTGGATCCGAAGGAGCAAATATTGAAGTGCAAGCCCACTGGCAATGAGGCGAGGAAAAGCTGAAGAGCGTCTCGAACTGTTCCAATTTTATCACCCATCGATCCTGACCGGTCAACAACGAATATGATTTCATGGCCTTGCGAAGGAAGGGCGAACCTCGGAACCATCGTAACCATAAGTGTAGACGTATCTTTGAGGGTCGGATGAAGAGCGAGGAATGCTCTGGGGTCGCCGATATTGTTGGTACTGATGAGGAGGGAGAAATCCCTGTCGAGACTCGTCAGAGACGTAGAAGCAAGAGCAAGAGTTGCATGCGCCTTCATAGGATTAAAGTCTGCGTCATCAGAGCTAGAATGGGACCCAAGGCCGATAGAAATGGGGTGACTGGGCGAAGTAACACCCCTGATTGGCCCACTCATCGTCGCAGTGATGGAGAGGGAAATCCCTGCATTCTGCGCATTACCAATATCCTGAATATTTCTCGAGAAGGTGTCCCAACAAGTCCGCCATCGATCCCCGAAGTCCAAGCCTGGGGTAACGGGCGCAGTTCCGTACTTGGGAGCAATGATGGCAGGAATGACGAGTTTGACTCCATCGACCTCAATGTCTTGCTTCAATTCGTGCACATACTTGATGACCACCACTACTGAACCACCAGCTGGAATGTTTCCGACGCTGGTTGTAAATACTTCACTGGTGTCCTGAGAAAATAAAGCAGTGACTTTTCCGGCGGATTTGGCGGCTTCGTAAATGGCTTTCGCCTCGGCCCTCGCCTTAACTACTCCCCTAATTATCTTCTCCCCAATCAAAGCTTGAAAATCCGTGACAGAGGACGATTCGTAGAGAGGGAATGTATAGTGGGCTTCAGAGATATCCCTAGCTGAGGAATTGTTATACACCTGGGTGAGTGTATGGGAGACGGTGAGATCCACGATGTGAGACTTTAGTGTAGTCGAAACGAGTGGAAGGGATTGCAGGCAGCCATTATCAGCGTAGGAAACTCTGGTGGTCATGGTGGTGATGGTCAGCGCGGTCTGGGGGGTGTGTTTGTTTGGGAGAAGTTGAATCGACGAGGGGGTTGGAAGGGGCTCTTATAGAATCCTTCGGAGCTGAAAGTTGCCAAGGGGTAGAATAATTGATTCAAATTATCAAAAACCAAGTTACATTTTGGGTCAAATTCATGGATAACTGAAGGCACTGAAGGCATCACTCATACACGGTACCCTTTAATCTGGCGCTCGCGGGGCGATACCTCAAAGTGGCTTACTGGCGCTTGCACCGGCTAGCTGAACCATGCGCACCAGCTTGGAAGCTTGGTTGATTGGGTTTTAAGGCCTACAGCTAACACCAATGATCGGTGCGGCAGGATGGCGGTATCAAACATAAGGACAAAAGTGCAGAAACAAAAAATCAGTGTCAGCTGCCTCAAGGCAGACATCTCAAAACTGCTTACTAGCGCTTGTAGCGGCTAGCGCATGCATGTCTACCAGTCCGGAAGCTTGGTAATCCAGATTTTAAGGCCTACAGCTAACACCAATGATCAGTGCGGCTATATGGCGGTATCACAATATTATTACAATACATAGCATGGACAAAAGTCCAGAAACACAAAATCTGTGGCAGCCGTAGTGCCCCTACAGCCAATACCCCCATGCAAAGAAGGAAGCGATACGAACCGGAAGCGAAAGTCCGGGGTTTATCACACCTTAAAGGTCAGCCTTACCCTGAATAGTCCTATGTTATGACATCTCCTCAACGCGAGCAGGACTAGATTTTCCTTTATCATTGAGTATGATACCGTATCGGGATCGACCTTGCGATATGTACCATACTTATTCCAAGGCAACAACCACCTAGACTCTAGGCTCTGCTCTATTGTGCAAACAGAGCTACAAGGCGTGAACAAAAGACAATATGCCCAAGCTAGTTATGGTGCCTGGTTGGGGCTATCCTAGCACCCTTCCCGGTTCGGGGGCTAGGCGTGGGTACAAGTTCCACTCTTGTCACCCGCTTCTTGCTTTCATTCCTATTCGACCCTGCGGTGGTTTACGTTCCTATGGTATAATACTATAGATGGGCACAGGGTACCGTAAGAACTCGAATAATTGGACCTCACGCTAGGACGTTGGAGTTGCCTTTGCTGGTAAGGTCTGGCTCTTTTTTCTTTTTCTTTTGTCTTAGGCTTGGGCTGAGGGGGTCAGTTTTTGCTGTGCGCTCGCTCCCCTATCCAAGAGAGGGAATTTCGGACGTCTTAGTCTCAGGTCCAATTATTCGAGTTCTTACGGTACAGTTCAAACTGCAAAGAAAAGCGGGAGTAGCAATATTAACCACTGGGCGAGGATTCTTTTCTGGGGCGAGACCCCTTCGAGGACCTCCGTAGTACATGGCTGAGGGGACAATGCGCTACGGTAGACCATACTACGTTACCATAATCAATTTCAGACGCACAGGATGCAAAAGTTACTCAAGAACAAACATCTATTAACTATAATACCGCTACTCTCTCTGAGGTTTGGGTAACTTTATTCCCACCCCCGGATATCCCTAGAGTCACTAACAAGCTTGTGCTACCAGGGTTTTCTCTCCCAAGTTACTTCGCATAGATGTTGAGCAAAATATGAAAAGCCCTGCCAAATTGGCACATCGAGTCAATCGACTAACAAGAAATCCCTCCAAGAGATATGATGGCAAAAAATACTATACTATGTTTAAACGACAGTTAGGTATTGTACATGAAGAGGAAATACAAATAAGCAAGGAAAATCACGCCGAAAGAAAAAAAAACAGTGATTCTGCACATTTCAGCAGTGACTACTAGAAAAACATGATATATGATCACCATACTCCATTGCCGATTTTTTAGTTCTTTATGTTTCGTGAACTGTGAGGTGTCATAACGGTCATAGGCCTTTTTAATATCTTCCACGGCGGGTACGTCCTCCGCTGGTGGGTCCGATGCTAATCAGGCTCATTTCTTGGCTTAGGAGGTAGTCTTCCCTGCTCATGCCGGTTGTGTCGATTGGAATTTTTGCGGGAAGAGGCGGAGCTGATTGGCGCTGTTGGGATCTACCCCCTCTTGGCTGGTCTGAATTGTAGCCATACCTATCATGGCCCTTGGCTGGGACAAGAGCTCGGGAGTCCCTATCCCTCTCCATTTGCCGCTCCCTTTCGCTCTCCGGGTTATACATGACCATTGCGCCAGGTCCAATTGAATACCTGTCACGGGAGCTGCCATGGTTGCGACTGTTGCTAGGAAGGATAGCCATACTCTGGGAATTCCTGAGCCTCTTTTGAAGCTTGGCCCTCTCCCTTTCCTTTTCGCCCCGATCAGGCTGAGCAGAGGGACCTCGAATACTAACCTTCTTGGGAAGTGGTGGGGGTACGGGACCGGTGAGGGCTAATCTTTCTCCCCTCCTTGGTGGCTGAGGACTTGGAGTCCTCTGTCTCCCGATGCTGTGGCGACGATACTCGGCCGGAACAGGTGGAGGCGGGCGTGGGCTTCTACCTCCTCGCCTTTCGGGTTCGGGAGCAAAGCTCTCAGGTGGTAGAACGTCGGTACCATCCAGAACCCTATTAGTCCCCGGAACAATCATCTTACTCGGCAGCTTCCCCCTCTTGGATTCTGCATTCCACCTTCTGGCAGTTGCTTCCGCTTCTTGAGGAGTGTTATAGGTGGGGCCTGGGCCGTTGATCGCCGCCTCCAGGGAAGCGCTAGGACCCGGGTTGATCAGATCAAAAGAATCGGGCGAAAACGGAAGCCCCTCGAATACTGGCTCAGCCGGGGGCACCGGCTTCCGCTCAGGTGCAACCATAACTAGGGTAGAGTTCCGCCTGACCGCGTTTGCAGTCGCTCCAACCACAGGCACCACATCATCCCGCTCTCCGTGGATGGGCATAGGCTTAACCATAGGCGCAGACCTCTGTTCACGACTCTTTTTCACCGTCACAGGCCGCCCCACCACTTGATCTTCGGGAAGCAACTGCGGTTGGTAGAGCTGCACGTCTTGAACTTCTTCTACCTGGGGCCTGTGATAGTTCTGACTAGATCTATGCTGGATCACCTGCGAGTGGGACTGAGGGCCCTCTATTTGTAGTGGCCCACTAGACATGTCCGCGAAGCCCAACCCCCTCTCAGCCTCGATTCTTCCAGACATTTGCTCCGCAACAAATGGGTCAATGCCGGGTACAAGACTGGGGGGAATTGGCATTCCGTTCCTAGTAGGCGATGGTTCAATTCCAACAGAAGGTCCTCGCGCTTCGGGGGCGCGAGCGTTCATGTTACTATATGATCGTCGATGGGCGAGTTGTGTAGAAAGTTCATAGCTCGGGAGTCCAAGATCTTCCTCTTCCTTCGTCTTCGGCTTGTGGTTCCCCCAATTTGGCTCATCGAAACGCATTGGAGCAGGGCTATGTCCGTGAGGTGGAGGAGGTGGAGGAGGAGCGTCGTCTTCATCTCTGAAGTCCTCAAAAGAGCTTACCGGAGTAGGTCCATATGAGAGCCCAGGATTCTCATCCTGGTAGGTAAGGGGACGCTCCTGTCGCAGATGGGCTGTTGAAGCGACCGCGTTCGGAGAATACGCGTATTCGTTGTAGTCATCTTGTCCATGATAACGAGTCTGAGGTCCGGGATAAGAACCACCGTATTGATCCTGAGCTGGAAACCGTGGATCATAGCTATTACTTCTATGCATCTCGCGCTCGCGGGGATCCGGGCTATGGGATTGCTGTTGTTGCTGTTGTTGTTGTTGTTGCTGTTGGTGGTACTGCCAATCTGGGACGCTCTGGTAATGCTTCAATTGATGCTGCGATTTGTGCCTCTTGTGAATGGCTTGTTGGGGAAGATGCGGGGGGTTAGGCGAGTGATGGCCAGGTGACGCATCATAATGCCTTCGGTGGGTAGGTGGAGGTGGGGGAGGAGGTTGCCCATGAGGGTCGCCATCTTCTTCAAATCTGCCAAACACTTCTCCTCCAGGAATATGACTATCTCCATAGGGATCGTAAATGCCTGTAGCAACTGGCAAAGGATCAGGTGCCATAGCCATGGTCCTGGATGATCCTCTAGGAATCCGATGTTGAGGGTGCTGGGGCTCAGGAAATGGATGCTGGCTGTGAGGGTTGTTCTCGTATCCGGGGTGATAGGAGTGCCTCGATCGTCTGGTTCGCTTCTCTGGGACGGGCACTGGCTGGCTGACGTCCTCCCTCGAAGACCGGGTAGGATCCGATGGTAAAGGCCGTCTCTTTACAGTTCTATCCTTGGAACTGACCATCTCCCTTGCACCTCCAACTTTTCTCGGGGCTTCCTTCTCCCTTTCCCGTTCCTTCTCCCTCCCTCCCAAATCCTGCTCCAATCTTTTCCCCCCCGCTGGCGGCGGGTCTTTGGGCCTCATATCCCAAAAGGTGAGTTCAACCAAGATCTCCCCGGCGTATTTCTCCTTACATTTCAATCCTCTCCAACCATCGTCGGTTCCGCCCCCCTTGACCAAAATCTTATCCAACTTAAGGGTAGTCTCGCCTATAAGATCAGTTTTCTTATCGTCATTAAAAACAGTGATCTTCAGAGACTTGTAGTCTGGAGAATTCCGCACTGGAAAACGAAGCTCCTTATCCCTATGGTAGGTTAGAAGCCGGATCAAACATGGTGTTTTTACCACCGAGGAAAAATCTTACCATCGGGGTGTTTGGCCTCCGCGAACATCCGCATCTGTTCGTTTTGCCTCCTTCCCGAGACGGGCTACAACGTAGGGATCTTGCTTGCCAATTTTCTTCCTGTTGGGGAGATTTTTCTGTAAAAGTTAGCAACCATCAACCAGACCAATATCGCGACAAGGGGTACGGTAGTAGGAGACTGAAGAAAAAAACTCACAGCCTTATCCAAAACAACAATCAGAGTCCCAATAACCGGTCCATCTACCGAAAGATCAGACCAAATCCCTGCGGGATGTGCCTCTTTGATTCCTGCCCTGGGCATCGTGGGTTGACTTTCTACGGTCCCAATACCCCGACGATTCGTCGGTAAGACAAAATCCGCACGACCACAGTCCAAGGGGCGAAGGACAAACAAACTTGTTTAAAACAAAGCTCGCGAGAATATGACGGTGGTGTAGCAGTAGAGTGCAGGGCGGTAGTAGCGTGAGAGAAGACAGAGAAAATTGCAAGAGAGAGGAAGATACTGGCTCTATGGACCTCCGGAAATTCAACTGGCTGGATAGCAGAAACAATTTGCCAACTGCAGGACCTCCGCACGAATGGTTTCTTACAGTGGGAGTTCCAGCAACAAGGGGATGTGAGGTTAAGATTAATTGGCTGTAGGGGGGAAAAGGGGGAAGCAGCAGGGAGAGGCAGATGATAGGTCCAAGAAGTAGGTGCCCAGAAAGGCGAGTCCAATGAGTGGTTGGGGGGGGGGTGCTGTTTTGCAGGATAAAATGCGTGGCGCAGGGGATTGAGGGAGGCTGGTTTCGTTGCCGCCAGCAACGGTGATCCCAGTGCTCAATCCAGCCTCCGAAAAACTTGGTGTTGAAATGATAGCCTCGGGGAAAAGGACCACCGCGCTTAGCTAATAAATACTGTTCTTGGCCCAACCGCTTGATGAACCGTGAACGGGGGGGGAGAGTTGTACCATACACTAAACGGATTTTCAACCAGGTAAAGTAACCTATCCGCTTATCGCTTATCTCCCCGCTGGTGATGGGGGGGGTAATTTAGTGTATCATGTGTGGGGGGCTTTATTGATGGAGAATGCTGATGCCAAAAAGCGCGCCCCTTTCCTATCTTGAGGGAAACGGGTGCAATGCACCATCTTTTATCTCAAGACAGTGAACCACACTTCCCACCTGCACATTGCCATTGATGGCAAGCGCAGTAACAAGGCTTAGCCTCATTCAGACCTAGCTCCAAGCCACGGAAGCCATGGTGGAGTGCATCAGCAAAAAAAAAACTGTCAAAACTTCCCTGCTACCGTAATTGGTTGCCAGGACTACGAGGTTAAGGCAAAATACGCAATCTCACGCAGATCGATCTTCGGAAATTAAAAATATGTTTCTATTTCAATCCGGGGTGTGGTCAAAGAGTACGAGTACCAGTACCGGTATCCATAGTAACCAGCCAACCATATCAGAATCGTCCCTGCTTCCACCCGCACCGCAGCACTCACCAAACCAAATCAACCTAAATTACCGCATGATACCCGTTCTACCTAACGGCTACCGTAAATTCCAGGTAAGACCGCTATTACCTATCTACCGGTAGTACGGTGGTTGCTATTCCTAGAGAAGCGCATTTGTCATAGGGGACATAGTAGCCGCCCTGAGGGCATAGGGGTGAGAAGGGTTTTACCCAGAATTCCCAGTATCATATCATATTATGACGCTATGGCATCGTAAGCTGGGGGAACAAATATTCGAGCACGACACCGTGTCATACTACCGTAATGCAAATCGAATAGACTGCCTTAGAATTCCTGGAATAAGGCGCGTCCTTATTCAACATTTTCATTGGGAGATAGGGCCCCTAAGGTCTAGGGTTTTTCTGTACCGGTCGCTAGTTGCGCCTAACTTCCGACTGCTCCTTATCTCAGGAATTCTACGGAAGTAACAGCCCGAAGTACGGTAAAATTTTCCACCATCTGAGATTCCCTCTTTCGTGGGCACATAACGTGACATAAAACCAATGGCTGGGCTTTTGTTTGCTACAGTTCTTGAGTCTGAAGAGTAGGAGCTCCTCCTACAGCCCGAAAATTTCCTTTCTTTTCTTATCCTACTCAAAAGTCGGCGAAGGTGTGATACGGTAGGAAATTTTCTGGGATCCCATCCCACCCCGCAAACATCTCTCCATTTATCTGCTCACCCCCTACCATCTGTGGATCTAGAGTGCAGTAGACACAGCACTGCACAGTACTGTACATACAACCTTGATGGGCACAATCAGGCAACCTCTACCCAATATAGATTCAAACATTATCTGTCCCTCACATGCTGCAGCGACACCGTGATTAAAAACACTCACTTAAATCCACCTCCTCACAGACGTCCTCAGGATGGTTGGGGAATCTGTGTTCCCGTATTGGCAAGCAAACACAAACTCCACTCGCTCCTTCTCCGTACCCGTGCCGAATTGCGGGTAAATACAGCACTCGACACGCATACACAGTAAATAGCAGTCAGGGCCTCCGCCGCACTCTGGTTCCGCCCGCTCGCCAGCCAAACAAGCAAGGCTTCCCCTCCCCCAGGCACCTTATGTATGTACTACGGTATTGCGGCCCAGCACAAAATGCTCGAACCACAGTACCATACTCAGAATACTAGACCAGTACTGGTACTCAGAATACAGTACCTGAGCAGATATCTTTCTCGAAAGAAGAGCAATCACCCTTTGAGTCTGCGAAAGCCTCACGAATCAAGTCACCTTACGCGTCTGCAATACAATACCACGTTCGCCCCACCCGGGTTCCTTCCTCCTGGCCGCACAGCATAGCGTAGCATCGCAACGCCGATACGACACTGCCCTGCCCACCAGAGCACCACGCAAAAGAAGCCGCGCGGCGTCTTGACGTTTTCCATTTCCGAGCCCGCCCACCCACGCTTTGTCATATCATACCGGTACCCGTTCAGTACTCGTGCAACCTTATCAGTCAAACAGCCTCGCGAGTGAGATTCAATGATCCGCTAACTAATCGCCTAGGTTTCTGTAGTGTCAAGGCACTGCGTGTGCGCATGCGGCATACGGTAACTACGGACACTACTGCAGTGCAAGACCAACTATCACAGATGCCTTGTGAAGGAAGGAAAGAAGATCGTGGATGCGGTTCGCATGTACGTACGATATCCTAACTCGGAGTGGTCTCGGCGCCACGCGTACACGTACACTCGCTGGCGATGATGCCATGCGGCTCAGCCGGTCCATCTGCCTCGGGGAAAAAAGAAAACCGTTTATGCAAGGAGTTTACGCACGGACTGCTTTTATGCCCCAAGTTAGGTAGCGGGACTCCGAACCGTAGCTATCATAATACCGGTATGCCGGTATTGCTACCAAACCTGGCCTATTTTTCTACCGAAAGCAGTGGGGGCCGAACGGTTTCAATAATAGACTTGCAGTACATACCGTCACCAAGAAGAAAAATAGAAAAGGCTCCACAGGAGAACAGCTTATCTAGCTTCAAAACACTAGGGTCGAGTATCGCTCAAGTTATCTTGACCCTTCATTCATGCCCTTAATAACTAGCCGTCGCTCTCGCTCCCGCTTTAGTCATGCATCCCAATCAACCTTATACAGTACCGGTAGTAACCACGTACGAGTGTGGGCATTGAATGGTGAGGGGAGGTGGGGATATCGGTACCGATTTTGATCAAGATCGATGATATAATACTTGAATAGTACTCGTACATGGTAACCGGCTCGTCTCATGATGCAGGCTTTCTATTATGGCACTTAACAAAGGCCGGAAGGCAATCATTTCTCTAAAATGTCTCAACATGTAGGCTATGCACAGTACCTCAATTATTAAGTCCGTCATCTAAAGTTGATTAATCTATAGTAGTACCCTACCATATCCCCCAAGACTTGAAAGAGAGTAGATGATGCTGGCATTTGAAAATTCTGAATCGAAAGTATAGAAATGATTACTTTATGCTATAATACCTTATTCACTTGTAAATCCGGAGGGATAGGAGAACTTAGCAAGGAGCCGAAGAATGATTGAAAGAAACCCTTCCAATAGAAAACGCAGGTACCGTTAACAGACTATATGAAGGATGCCATCCAAAGTGAGTAGTGTTCCTGTTATCAATAAACTTAAATTCACTCCGTGCAAACATCACCAACTTATCCACCATATATTAATCAAGCCTAAGAACCCCACTCTAACTATAACATCCGGTCGAGCTCACATCTAATCAAAACCGGCGTTGTTTTTCCTTCATAGAGTCCAGTGTTCTGTCCTGGAGCTTTTTCCTCTCATCGCTCTATCTCTTTACCACGCTACCCCCACCAGACTTACCTACAATATCTCCACAGCAGTAACAAAACATCTCAGAAAAAGAAGGATTTCACAGATCCATAAAGGCTCCGCTGCGATATTTGCTCTTTTTTTGCAATGTGGATAAGGGATAAATGCTACTGTTTATTTATACACAGAAAGAGAGAGTTGACCATCTCCAAGTTTTATGGGGGACACATTTAGTCGATTAAGGTAAGCGCTAAAACTGTACAAGTACTATGATAGCAATTCAACATCCTGCTCTAGCTCAAACCAAGCTCCCATCTCTTGCCGAGAGAATGTTCTGCCCCCCCCCCGAAGGGATAAAAAGAAAATAAAAGGAAAGATTGCGATGGGGTGACAAATGCAGAAACCCCCAAAAATATAACGACAGCTGGAGAGAAATTTGGTATCATATCCGAGCAGGTTACTTGTTCTTATAGGGCTGTATCGCACCAACGAAGAGAAGAACCCCACTCCCCATTACCGGTACATCTGAACCCCTCCTACCAAATAACCCTTTTTCGTTAGTCTTTATGGGTATGCAAGTTATCTGCCAATGTCCATAACTTAGGCCCAGGCTGCGCCCCAAGAGTACGATACGAGCTTACATACTATCATACATCCAGGAGGCCGCGCGAATGGTCCGGGCAAGCTTGCAACTCCTGTAATTCGCCATAACAATCTCATTTTACAGTCATAATGCGTCACTCGTTCTTCTTGTATGAGGCTTGGGTGGGGGAAGAGGAGTTCGACTATAATACGACTATGTGTACAAGAGTAGGTCCATATCAACGATTACTCGTAGGATATTGTAAAAAAAAGGGAAGTAGAGGATCAAGGAAAATAACAGCTAAAGTCAGTAAAAGCTGGATATTAATAGCTGAACAGATCGCATTAATGGATAAATTTTAATGTAGGTTAACATATCTCTCACGTCTTATCACCCGCTTTACAGCGCTAGGATAGGACCATACGGGATATTGCGGGCGGTTCGCCCAAGCGGTCGACCATTCCCTGTGTGAAAACCTTCCAGGGTGATTAAGTTATCCTTCAGTCTATTCCGGACTAGACGTCAGCGTCTCGTACCAAGGCAGTAATCCACACTTGGGCCCTAGAAGATATACTAGCGACAGCATGGAGCACATTGATAAAATGTGTTCTCTACTATAGTAGCTAACTCAGCAACAGCGCAGAGCAGGGTTGGGGTTACAGTAGGGCTATACAGCGAATGGCTAGTCACCTGTGCCCTGAGTTTGCGCCCCACCCCGATGCTCAATCCTCATTGCCCCCCTCAAGACCTTAGCTTGGAACCGAAGGCTCGACAAACCACCCCAGAACCCCAACTATATGCCGAACTAGCCCCTTCTTTCTCCGCTCATAGCCTTAGCAAATTGCTTGTGGTGTAGAGCAAGCACGGTGTTGAGCGGCCCTGCCAGCATTCCATGAGGGTGAGTGAGTGTTTGTGATTTGCAAAGAAGGTTTATAGTAGCTAGGACCATGGTGTCATAGCATTGTGCTACGGACTTGATATACTGTATATAGAGTATATGACGGCAAAGCTACTACATACTCTAGGCTCGTTTATCTTACAAGGGTGGGTATACTTCGAGAGACTCTGAAAGACCTGTCTCTGATGGGCGAGAGCTGGTGTTCATTCTCTCTATGCCGCAGCGCTCTGCTCCAGCTCACACTGAATAACATCCCAAGCACACAGCCCCACCCTGTCCCCAAACAACTCCCGTCAAACTCGACCCTTCGCCCGCCCCGCCCCTCCCGGGAAAAACTCCGATACGTGTATATAATCAAGATTCATCCGCCGGCGATTAGGCTCAAACCATCACAGGGCCACTGCAGCCTCCCACAGGGCGGGGAAAAACGAGAGAAAAAGAGGCACGGCTGCAAGTAACGATTAACATTCATGACTACATTAACTACCACTAGCGGGAAGAAACACCCCAAATCAACACATCCCTCAACCACACATTGCATAATACGAGACTAACAAATTAATGAACGAAAGAAAGAAAACACAAATGCAATGCTAAAACAAACATTACCGCCTTTGTCTTGCTGTACCGAAGCGAGTTGCGGGAAACGGTGGCAGACGGATGGGATGATAAATGAGAATAGATGGAGATGTGAGCAGTACTAAGTAAGTATCGTAGGGGAAGGAAATGAAAGAGACAGGGAAAGAAATACATTAGAGGTAAGGCAACCCGAAGGGGAAATAACTTAACAGTATAACGACAAAAAAACACGAGTGAGAATCCATGCAACGTCTAGACGCAACGTGACCGCAATACAAAAGTATAGCAGAGGAGAATGAATGGGAAAAAAAGAGGAAAGGAAAAAGAAAGCTGTCCAGAGCGAAGAAACGAAACAAAACGAACCCAGCCTAGGAAGGAAGGATAGCCCCCAAGACAGCAAGAGACTCGTCATCAAGAAAGTCTAGTTTCCGCTTCGCCCCCACCACTTCCCCGGCCCCGCCAAAAACAGCGACGTTTGCGCCGTTTCCGCGGCTTTGACTTCACTGAAGCCCTTTTTATTCTTCCCTATCGTCGCCGCAGGCTCGGCCTGCTCCTCCTCCGCATCCGCTTCAACCCCCTCTCCGCTAGAATCCCTCCTACCCAAACCTTGCAGGCTCCCGTCTACAAAGAGAGTGTTGTCCAGGAGGTGTTGCGGCCATGGCATACCGGTTCCTGCTGCTGCTTCTGCAGTTGGTTCATGTGTACGGTTAGCTTTTGCAATTTTCTGACTTTTTTTCCTTGGCATAATGCAGTGCAAAAAATATTTTTCATAAGATGAGGGCGGGATTTATGTAAATGATGGTAGGTGGGATGGTTGCATTTGGATTGGGTATTGGGTGCAGTAGATCTCCCACAGGAAGGATGGTTCGCCAATACCGTCATTGGTAAGGACATCTCATCTCTATACAAGGGAAAGTATTGGGTGGGCAGATTGAGCCCGCAGGAAGGCAAGGCGCTGGGTGCCACATGGCACAAAGAGAATAACAGGAGGAGGAGGGTATCGCAGGAACAGCCCCTGGGAAAAAAGGAAAAATCGAGATAGTTGGATGACAATGCATGGAGATATGACGTGTTCCATCTTCCTTGACAGAACGAAGTCTAGGAAAAGGAAAGTTTTTTTTTTCTTCTTCTCTAAACAAGCGATACGGTAGTTTGGCTTGTTTTTTTTCCTCTTTTTCTATATGCCTTTCATCTCCCGGCATAACTGCATCAAAGCTGAATAATAAAATACCGGCAAATAAGGTTGAATGAAGTAGAAAAAATGCCACGAATGGTTGCGGAAGGAAGAGAAAAAAAAATAAGTAAAAGAAAAGAAAACAAGGGGAAAAAGGCACATGGGTTAAAATGTATGGAGGGTATGAAGATGCTATGGGTTACTCCGCGATATGTGAGAATATAACTGGTTTACTCACCCAGCAGATCTCCGTTTCCGATCCCCCCTCTAACTGCCTCCTCTGCCACAATTCCTGCAGTCCACATTGGATCATCTTCATCAAAACCACCATGAACAGTCCCAAGAGCACCGGTATAACCATTATTTACTCTAGATCTATACACCAAAGCAGTCTCTAAGCGGCTGATATACTGCGGCGTCTCTCTCTCGTCCTCGGGTGGTTGCCAACTGTTAACTTTCAGCTCCGTTATCGCTGGCAACTTTCCACTGGTGTGATTTGAGTAGCCATTAGGGAGTGATGGATTTTCCTTGTTGGGCTGAGAATTTTCGTTTCCATTCACTTGGGGGTTGAAAGCCTTATCTGCCTCTTCGTCTTCGAAAGGGTCTTTTTCCACAGAGTTGTGACGCCAGCAGAACCCCATCCAGGCCCTCCAGACAGGATCCTTCCCCAGAATCCAGGGATTCCCAATGACGACTAGTCCTTGTTTTGCCCGTGTCATGGCCACACAAACTCTTCTGTTTTCAAAGATTACGCCCAGACCTCTTCCAAGGTCTCCCTCTAGAAAACGCTCACGAGACCTAGTGGTGCAAATTATAACAAACCTATGTTCGCTACCCTGATAACTCTCAATAGGACCGACATTCACGTCACGAAGGTTGTATGCTGGCGATCGGAGTGCCCTTCTTAGACGCCGAATCTGCTCTCTAAACTGTGCCATGATAGCAACTTCATGGGGTGCGACGAGCCCAGACGAAACGAGATCTTTCGCGATATTGCAGGCAATTTTTATCTCGCGGAGGTTGTAAAACGAGACCCCTTCTTCATGCCATTCATCCATCCCTCCATTAAGACAGAATTTCACGGGGATCCCTCTCCTACCCTTCCATCCAGACCACCCTTCTAGATAATTCGTATTTGATGCTTCAGGGACTAGAGTGTCATTGTAGAAGAGGGCGCTTGGTACAGCTAGAATTGCTGGATGAGAGCGGTAATTCCGAATTAGATTTGTGAACGGCGGGCGGAGATACGGCTGAGCTGTAGTCAGTATCATGAAAGTGAAATTCAGGCTCACAAAACGCACCAGCAATGCCTTCTTCCTCTCCAGAATTCTCTCCGCACTCCACACCCGAGGACTCTGCTCATAAGCATGTGTAAAGCTTTGCCTAGCCAACGGATGCTGACTGTAAAGCTCCCGTAAAAAAAGCCTCTCGAACAGACTCATATCAAGTTGTGGTACCCTGCTGACGGTTCTTGGTCCCTAAATTACCTTGTATCAGCAAGTTCTAGCTAGGCCTTTATTGTTGAAAATCTCCATTATCCACAAAGAATTACTCACCAACTGCCTCTGATCACCCGCCATGACAAAAATCGGCTTATCAACGCTAGCTTCCTCCGGTGGGACTACAACAGAAACTGCAACTGTAACCTCCGGCTCGATACCTTGCGCCGCTTCATCCAGGAGCAGGGCCGTCCAATGAACATTCACGATCTGCCCTTTCTCCACCACTCCACTGGCCGTTGGGTCATTGCCATCGCTCTCATCTCCAATTCCCCTCAACGAATCAAAAACACTCTTCTCCCACCTTGCCAAATCCTTGTTAGTGCACCTAGCCTCTACTAATATCTCTGCATCCCTTGTGGAACAGACAACCACCCTAAACCCCATGAGCTTCTTCCATTCTGGCAGTGAGAACATATCATTCGCTATGTAAGAATAAGGCAACAATTCAGAAGGCACCTCAGGAAAGGTTCTGGTGCTGGACTGAAGACGAAACAAAACCCTAGGGTTAAGATATGGAACCAAGCGCAAGGCTAGGGTATCTGCTGCCTCCTGCGACGGCGCACAGAGGAGGATGTGATGCTTTGGATTGGAAGGTGTGAAGATGAGTTGCAATGCTAAGGAGAAATGGATGCACCCCAGTCAGCCTGCACTCCCTGTCCAATAAAAAGCACCATTATAACTGGATGATGAAAACTCTGCCCATACCCACTTCCACAATAGTCTTCGTTTTCCCTGTTCCCGGAGGCCCTGAGATCAGGTATGGAACGTTTCCGTAGTTTTGCTGAAGAATGGTATCAACCGCTTTCTGTAATGTCACTACCTTTAGCCTTCTTCCTCTGTTCCTCTACTTCCATATTTCCTTCGAAATAACCAGTCTAAGCCAGGGCAAGTCCGCTATGCTTTGCACCGTCCACAACAAAATCGGATCATAGTACAATTCATCTACCAACACACAGATTCGCCCTGCTATAATACAACCATGGAAATAAACGCAAAAAAAACGGTTTGTGATCCCAGCCCAGCGAAAAGCTACTCTTACCTGCTGCTCATAATTCAACTCCCCATCGAACCACCGCCGTTTAAAAATCCCCCTACTAAGCGTCGTCTGCCAGATCCCGTCTTCCTTCTCGGGGAACAGCATCCGCCTTACAAATACTCCGGGTCTGTTATTTGCCTCGACTCCGTTAACCTTAGCGCCCTCAACCGGATTCCCGGCTACCTCTCTAGAGCTAGCTCCCCTGAGCTCTGTCCCTAGGTCCTCAATAGCTCTGGTAGCCCCAGTCCATTGCTTTTCCTGAACAACGAAACAAACATTGAAGCGTCCTGATTCAAGCACCAGATGATCCACTCTAAGAACAATGTATCCGACAGTTTTATCCATACCATAAATGCAGGCATCATACTGATATCCAGTGAAGGTACCCCCCATCGCCATGTAGCCCGGTTGTCTGACTTGTCTAAGCTTTACTACGTCTCCTAGTTGCACTGGAGGATTATTTTCCCGGATGCCTGGAATGACAAGCCTATAAAGGCTCTGTGATGGTTCCTGGATATAAATGGGGACATTAAAAAGGTCGTACTTCCGAAATTCCTTGTGTTGTGCCGAAACCTCGTGGGACAGGAGATTGAGAAAGTACTCGGAATATATTGCTGGCGTGAGGTCCGACGATGATGCCAGTACAGACGTACTCGGCACCGGAGGAACGGTGGGAGCGGGCGGCAGAGGCCTTAAAAATGCCGAACCGCAAAATGAAGATATGAAAGAGTGGTAAGGAATCGAGGGTGCTGGTAGAGAGGCAACAAGAACAGCAGGGAGCGTATTGATTGCCTGCAGATAATGTGGTATGAAAGGGAGAGTATAGACATCCGGCTGCCAGGGCTTTGCGGTAGAGGAGCTGGCTCCTGACGTCAGTTGACCCGAAGGGCTGAAAGGGGGTTGGAGGGGATTCGGACGAAAAGATTGAGGTGGGTGAAATCCTGATTGCGTTGCGATACCTTGTTGTTGGTTGTGTTGCTGTTGAGCACTGTGCGGTAGCGATGCCTGCTGCGGGGTCCGTGATACGGGAGGTTGGAAAACTCCCGGGGAAAAAGTAGGTGTATTGCCGCCTCCAGCCACCATGGCATATGACATTGGCGTGGTGGACGGAGCTTGCGATGTCGACGAAACAGGCGTGTGAGAGGTATTGGGGACGTAACCTGCGGCGTGCGAAGCTAGGGGAGAGGGAGGAACAATACGCAGTGGGGTTGAAGGAGACATGGAGAGTAGGTCTAGAGCCTAAGCTATGCTTCGTCTAGTGCTCTTTTCCTCTATTTTTCCTCCTATTTCAAGCGTATAGCCCCTCAGCACCTGGAGATAGATTCAGCGCCGTGTTGTTATCCCTCAATCATTCGGCGGTTGGTTTCTTTCGACCTATGGGACACCAGAAACACCAAACAAGGAAGGTAGGAGTGGGGGGGGGGGGTGAGGAGAAAATAACGTCAACAAATCTCGTTGGAAGGTTCCAGCTAAAGCTCACTAGCTCCTAACTTCTCTATCCGGTTAAGAGGACAAAGGTGCACTATATAACACCCTCAAAATCAAGAGAGTCGGTCAAGTAAAGGGTAAGGTGAGGGCGCGAGACTTTTGATGCTATTCCCTAAGCAAGAAGAAGGAGGTAAGGGGAAAGCTCGAAGGGGGAACTGTCACGCAGTTGAAGCAAGCACAAGAGCGGACAGGGAAAACAAAAGCCCCGGATACCGAAGCAACGGTTTAGGGAATCCGTTCATCAGTGTTTCTGCACAATAAACGAAGCTCAATTAGTCTATCGGCATGTAAACCAATTCAGCGTAAATGTCAGGGTCCTCAGGAATAAGATGTGGGGTCGGGTTCGAAAGCATTGTTTGCCCTCGACACCCTGCGCTGTAGCATCAGCCGGGTAACTACGGTAAGGTACGGTACTGGTGAGGACACTGGGTTACAGGAGCCAAAATCCCTCGATTGATATGCCGTGATTTGTCTCTATAATACTGCGTATTTGTCCACAGGGGATAAGGGGCCAGGAGGCGAATGCCCAAAACAATCAAAGTCTCGGCCCTGACAAGACGCCTATACTGATATCTTATCACCTTCTGATATTTGCCTAACTTTCG
The DNA here is from genome assembly GCA_003070745.1 of Tuber borchii. Lineage (NCBI taxonomy): Eukaryota > Fungi > Ascomycota > Pezizomycetes > Pezizales > Tuberaceae > Tuber > Tuber borchii. The sequence continues at coordinate 324,592 of NESQ01000021.1, read as the reverse complement.
ACCGACTACTGTCAAGCACCCTTTCCACAAGCGCCCCGGGCTCTTATGTCGTAACCTAGCATTCGCATACAGCCATTGTGCCTTGGCTGTATTATACTTGAATCAATTGAAGGGTCTAACAAAAAAAAAAAAAAGACCTACTACCGTCAAGTGACAGGGCCGGTAAGATATCTAGTATTATGAAAAATAAGGCCAGGGTGACCAAGAGCTTAACAACATCATTATGCTAGTGCTCTGCCCCCGCTTCCCTACTAAGATCAGGTATCCCCATTTGTTGTGAGAAGTACTGATTCAAAATCTTTACAACAGAGGTACATAGATGACTTATGATGCATTTTCTTCTCAGGGATCCTAAATTTCCTCAGCACTCAATCAAGAACTTATATTGTGCTTACAACATACGGGGACGCCAATCCTCTGCGGAGCACCAAGGAGTAATCTAGAGTTAAATGGTTAGAGCCAGGGTTGGCCCAATTTGTGGCTTCTTGGGATTCTACCTGTTGGTCCACCTGGCGTGGTAAAAATTCAAAGAGAACGTAGCAGAGGTATAAAATTGGTCGGGAGCATTTGAACCCAATTGGAAACTATGTGACCGCTGGACACCTTCCTCAGAGCCCAGGAGCAACCTCCCCCCGTTTCCCTTTCGCCCTCCCTCCCAAAGCGATACGCACAGAGACTATCGGCCGCCCCTCCTACCCTTTCTGTCCTTTTATCCTCACGGTTTGAAACAGCGAATGAGAAAAAGATCAAAAGGAGACCACCACTTGAAATTGAAGGGAAGGAAGCCGCTACCAAAGGCTTCCAGAAACCGGTTTGAAAGGGTCGGCGACATCAGGAAGAGACGGAGGACTAGCTCCGGGTTCTCTCAAGGGAGCTTCTCTCGGCGTCGTCGGCTTTCAAGAAATCGTCTGGGGGAACCATAGCCCCGAGGGCTCTTGTGTAAGAACTAGCAAGTGTCAATTCCAACTGAAACCAAAAATGTTGCCCGTATCTGGCGGGAGGTATCTGAAAATGGTGCAAGGCTCCTTTCGCTGGCTTCCTGGCTGTGTAACAATAACCTTAGTTTCGGATACTTATTGCCAGATACAGGCAGCTATAATACCGGTACTAAAAATAAGATTCTAGCGATATAAATCGCATCAAGCCCCTTGGAAAGGGCACCGATCTGCACTGCAGGGCATTGTGGGGACTGGTTATCAAAATTATTTCATTCCGCCTTGCATGTGTGACATCAATATTGACCGTCCCAAGTCACGGTATTCCGGGCCGACAGACGCATGATAATATCCTAATTGTTTACTTGTTACAGTGTTCCCAACAACTCCACAATATGACTGAAAACCTGATTGCAATACCATACTTGGTACTCACACTGCAGAGTACTGTACCGTACTGTGCTCAAGCATTTGCCGCTCGTAGGTTAAGTAATGCTTCCTCGGAAAGCTTTAAATCTACCTATACCTCAGTAGTTACTTACTATGGCCGAAAATGTGCACTCAGCCGCAATACCGGTATCATACTTGGGTGTCCTATACCCACGGCAAGTGGCATCAGGGAGTCTCACCAAACCAGTTCAGCGGGGTTCAAATAGGAGATTTGTAGTTCACGAACCGCGCACTGAGAAAATTAACTGTGGTGCCGGCTCTGGGGGTAGCTCACAAGATTATTCAGCAATTCAGAGCGGTCGGTTGTACGCATAGAGCAAGAAAGGTGCAAGCACTATGGCCAAAAAAATATCAAGCTAACAGCACTCTGCACTTCAGAACTCCAACTAACAACCCGCCTTTTTCTTCACAGCATTGGTCTCTTGTCTATGGATCCCGTCAACTGGTAGCGAAACTCATCGTAAACTAAGAAACCTCACCCTTGCTGCAACGAACCCCTTTGAACCATAGTCCACGTCCCAGATCCAAACCCGGGCGGTAAGGCTCCCCCATAGCATCACACCGCCGCCTCGGTTTCGAATTTTCTAATTCCTCTTCCGCTCGCCTGATGGGACCCTGTCTGAGTAGTGGCGACTGCGGCAGTATCTCCCTTCAGAACATCAGACCGAGGGCTTCTACAGACGGAGTTAGAGGATGTGGCTCGATGGGGGAACCGGATTTACAGGAGAGTTTCTTCCTAGGGTTAATTTTTTACGATAATTTGCTGCGGGGAGCTGTTTCCATAGCCCTTAGGCAAAAGCCATTGTCGGTCAGGTAAAGTACCAGTATTGTACTTGCGAGAACACGACTTTTGGCCCCCATCTAGATCAGCAGCGCTATAAGAGCCTTACCACCAATTGTTCCTTCAATTCCCCCTAGCTATCCGGGGACAGGGTGATTTACTACATGTCCTCTTAGTTGCAATTAATTGTCAATTAGCTCCTGTGCAAGCAAGAGAAGCCTGAGGTGTGAAGTGTTCGCGCCAAGCCAAAAAATTGGTCTTGACGTCCACAGGAAAAAGGTACCTAATTTGAAGATGTCAATTTTCATAGGCCTATCAGCAACGCAACGCACGTCTGATTCAGTTGGAATTTAGACATTGTGAAATCCGTAACTGTGCATAGTACCATAGAGAGGCAGATAATCAATTGAAGAAGGAATAGGAATGACGTTGTCACGTGGTTGCGGGACCGGCCTCTTCGGTGCTGAAGGGCCAGAGCTAGATACTAATACTAGCCTATTTGGGTAATCGTGATAGGAAAAGCGTTGTGCTTCGAAAGCGGTGTAGTGCTCAGAATACCGCGATATAAGTACTGTTCAGCATTGCCATGATGGAAACGAGATTGGCCGCGTAGATTTGCTACCGGGTACTAAAGTAGGCTAATGTTCAACATTTTAAACCAAATTGGTTGTGATGGGGCCCCGGAAAAATAACCCTGTCAGCTGAGAACTGAGCACGCTACGCAGCCATGAATTTCGGCCACAAGGTAAGGGATGGTAGGGAAATGCACTAAAGTTTTGCTTTTTCAGAAGGCAGAGTATCCTGTTGGTTAAAAGCCCAATTTCACTCCCGTATCAAGCCACACTTCGTTTGATTGATCTAGCCCATCTCCAGCGTCACCAGTTAATGCAGTACCAAAACCGACAGACCTGCCAAATACTGTGCCCTGTAGAAATCCGGAATGCTCCAAAGATACTTGAATCACCCGATTTCGTTGGGTGTCGGAAGTTCGCTTAAAAACCCCGTCACCATCCAGCTTCTGTAGCGACAACACCTTTAAAATTTTGTGAAATTCACCATCAGATTATCAGCGGGAAACACCCCATAACAGAATTGGGAATATCGGGTAACCACATCCAAGGAGTCCTGAGATCCTCCCCAAAACAGGGGTGAGAATGCTGACAACACTTGATATGTGGAGCCAAAAGATCTAGGGCTACCGCCAACTGCTAGAGTTCTCGAGCTGACCTCGTTGGGCCACATGGTTCCTCTCGTAGCAGGATAACAGAACCTCACTCGCATATTGTATGACACTGGAGCAGAGGTGTAACACGAAACCAAGTGTAATGCGACATGCGTGAAAAGTAGTTAGATAGCGACACATACCACTCCTCATCAACCTCATACCCATTCAACTACACAGTACCGCTTTCCAATACCTTTTTAACTCTATTATATTATATCAACAATACCCAATTAAGGATCAAAATGCCTTTCAATGCTTGAAATGGTTGGATACACGTATGGAATGACTGGAGGGGGGAGGTAGAGGGGTGGGAAGCACTACTGCATGTATCTTTGAAGTGAAACCCTCCTCGATCTGGATGTGTCAACTCTGAAAGCGTAACCAAACATAGTACTGTAAAAACTCTCGGAACCCACTATCTCCGCTAGCCCTATAATCTCCGAATTCCGGGTGAAAAGCTCCTAGAGAGGATTAGTGTCTTCCTGACATAGCATAAGATCAGCCTACTGAATGACTTGGACCTCATTAATCGATGGTAACAATTTTCTTAACCTACTAAACCAATCAGATCACGGGCTAGGGGGTTAATTTGTAGTAGTGGATTCCGAGGGTTTTTACGGTATGCAATTCTCAAGGGGCTTTCAATAGGAATGGTAGCAATACTCTTATCTTAGCTGAAGCCCAAGAACATTCTGGTTGGGGTACTTCTATAAATAGTGAGAGGTGGGAATAAGGGCATTACCGTTGTTAATTTATGCTAGGATTTCCTATCTCCAGTCATGTGTTTGATTCTAGACGCAAATATTTCAGAACCTGTTCTGCTTACCGTTGGAAGTACCTAAGTTACAAGGCTGGGCAAAGAGATTTATCCATGATATGAGCCTCATGAGTAAGGGTGATAAGGTATTGAAGAACTCAGCTATCAAGGTTGGAACGCTAAGAAAGCAGTCAAGAAGAGGGCAGTTCAAGAATTACAAAGAAGCTTGAGGAAAAATCCTTTTACCCTGCCATGAGCACACTAAAGAATTAAATTAGGATCGCTAAGATATTATACTCTAAGAGCCTGTTGGGATGTGATGGAAACCGTTTCTCCAAGTCAAACCGTTTCCCAACGGAACGGTCGCCACTTCTTCCATCACATCCGAACAGGCTCTAAGTCATTTCAAGTTTCTGCTACCACAAAGGTATAAGGCATAAGGGAATTGGATAAAGGTGCTTGGGTTGTTTCGTACGTTCCCTTATTTTCCCTCCGCCCCGAGAATAACGCTAATGGGGGCTATTTGGGGATATAGTACACCTGCCGCGGCAGCCACCAGATCGACAATCCGTCAAGTGGAAAATATTATTGTCAAACAAGCTAGTGTTTATTCTTAGCCAATCCTATACTTTTTATTCCCTTATTCTGTGAGGCCATGGGTCAGGTGGAGAGGGGGAGAATCGTGGGACATGTGTGACAGATGGTCTGCAAGAACCTTACAGCCAATTGCGTTGGCAACGTTTGTGATGCAGCCGATAGGTCTCTGTCCTGTAAATACAGATCCTCTTATATAATCGCTGTCAACAAGGAAGGGCGTTCTCCCCAACACCTTACCAGAGCAGCCTCCCGTAGCCCCCCATTTTGTATTACCGTAGCTTGATCTTTTACACCTTCCAATTCCCCTGGTGTTGGTCAAATCTAACCCGGCCGCAACCTCACCAAGTCCCCCCTGCTTGGCATCAGCTCTCACGACCTCCCTCGCCGGTGATTTGGGGACATAATTCCAGCTCTGTTTCTGCCGAACGACGGGGCTCAAGGATTTGTCCATTCCATTCACAGGAGGTAAGCTCACCTTTCTTTTCCTCCCACTATTGCGCTGCTATCTCGGATGGTTTCCTAATTTACCTAGCAATAGTCCAAATACTTTGCCATGTGCCCTTCCAGGCTAATATGGCACTTGCACCAAAGGTCCTCGAAACCTTCCGAATCCAGCTCGTGACTTATAGGGTGCTTCGACAGATCTACGGTCTAGCGGCGAAGACTGATTTTTTTACCTTCCCTTTAGGAAGGGTCACTCCCCCTCGGGAGAGCTTGTCGTTCACTCTACCCCCCCCCGGCTCCGGATAGTGTTCGCGCGCTCTACTTCTCACGAACAAAGGAAACCTATGATATTACTATGAAGCCTAATTCACTGGTGGCTCCGCTCACGGGCATATTTTGGCAGGGCTCCAAACCCTTATAAGTGTCAGAGATAAAGTATCCGAACAATTAATTTAGGTTAACCCGCCAAATAAACCCTGTCTTGTATGAAAACATCACGCATGGCGCTTGTACCGTAGTACCGTAGTTCTAGAAAAATTTTGTAACTCTATGCTGACTGGGCAGCGGCTTCTAAAGGGTCTAGCTACTCCGGTAAATATCGCTGCCTGTCCCACGCCCATGGCAGTGGCCATCCGCCAAAAGGGTTTTTGCGAGGCACAAATCCGAGTGATTAAACATGAAGCAGATAGCCCAATCAGAGCTTGGCAAACATTAGTTGTGCAACGTGCCCCGTGGGGGAAAACGCATGTCTCCCGGTCAAACTTCCCACCCTATAAGCCCCACCGCCACTTACGATGACGGAAGAACGAAATCAACGGATCGATAGCGCGCTATCTTCAATAGTGGAAGCTATAATACCAGCAAATCCCGATGAAAACGATGAGATAGCTGATGAGCGACACCAAGCGCTCCTGGACAGGGCGAGGGCTATAATCAAGAGGTAAGTTTCACGGAGAATTGAACATTGTCCATGGGAGGGAATTATTGACACCTTAGGTGATAGCCACGGACAGCCCAGCATTGTGCCGGATGTGCAGCATATCAGTGACATGATCAAAAAGAAACGTACGCTTCCTAGAAGGCTACCACGATGTTGACAACAGCCGACACTGATACGGGTCCTGAGACATCAGTCGTTAGGGATAATAAGACTCCCGAACCTGCATTGAAGTTTTCGACTTTATACACGAGGCTCCTGAACCAACGAGTTTTATCGCAGAAATGGGCTATTCTCTACTTACTCCATGAGCTTTCAGACTCTCCCAGGGCCACGTCTTCTTCATCAGCGGCAGGAATTCGAGATGATGTGTTCCCAGAAACCGGTATTGTCGGGACTCGGGGGATGGAGCCGGTAGGAGAGCACGCTTTCTCCGAGGCGTTTAGCTATATGGGCCTTCATCGATTACCAGGTCGCGATTCTGGCCGAGGACCGGGGATTGGTGGGCTTGCGGGGGGCGACTTAGGGTCACAGTGGAACAGTTTTGGACAGAGCAGGGAAGATGGTGCTATGAAAACTAAAGCTGAGCTTCTCACCGAAACATATGAGGACTCTGGTACTTTTTTTTTCCCGGCCGGCCAATTTCGAAGAGACAACTAACCTGGTGATATTCAGAGCCAACTGAGCAGGCCCTTTTATCCTCATTACCATTTACTCTGCTCGGACTCTCTTCTTCCCACCTCCCCTTTATAGCATCCAGTGTATCGGCTCCGCCTTCCGGGCGCGATATTTCGACAACTCAAAAGTACGCGATTTCAATACCACCAACTTTGCCACTGCCGCTTGTGTCATTACTACATACTCTGGCAGAACCTTCGCTTCTTTATAGATGTCTCAACGAGTTTGTACAATCATCGTCTGAGGGCGGCACTGACGGCGGATTAGTAGGCCAATCGCTCAAGTCTGCAATTGGAATAGAGCTTCGAGGCTATATTAATCTTGTTGGTTGTTTGGAAAATGAAATTAGGAGAGCGGTTGCGGCTGCCGAGACTACTATCGGTGTAAGGACTGCAGGGGTTACGTTGAAAAGATGTGTTGTGTGGACTAGGGAGGCAACTATGGGTCTACGGCTAATGAGTTTGATAGTGGAGCAAACTAATGGTGCGTCGATGGATTTCACTATTATCCTCTCCTTTCTTAACCACCGTTTACTAAAATTGTTAGAATAGATAAGAAGGGGGGTCAGCTTATTTCGACGATTCATACCTTCGCGTCGTCGCATGGGGACCCATTCGTGCATGCATTTGCAGAACGACTGTTGAGTCACGTTACACGACCCTTTTATGATATGCTTCGACACTGGATCTATGATGGAGAGCTTACAGATCCTTATTTGGAGTTTTTCGTTATCGAGCAGCCCAATCTTCCAGATGGGGGAGGCAACAAAGGGGGTGCTTCCTCAGTATGGGAGGACAAATACACCATCCACTCGCCTCAGGTGCCCACTATTATGACGGAGTCATTTGCAAAAAAAGTGTTTCTAATCGGCAAGTCCCTTAACTTCATCCGACATGGTTGCAGTGATTCGGAGTGGGTAGAGAGCTACTCAAAGTCAACATCTAAGGAATTGGGATATGGGGATACTGCGAGGTTAGAAATGAGCATCGATGAGGCATATAAGACAACTATGGCCAGGCTTATTGAATTAATGGGGAGCAAATTCAGACTATTTGATCACCTCCGAGCGCTTAAGAAATATCTTCTACTTGGTCAGGGTGACTTTATTGCGCTGCTTATGGAGGGGCTGTCCGCTAGCCTAGAGAGGCCAGCGAACACCTTATATCGCCATAACCTAACAGCCCAGCTAGAACATGCAATCCGTGGGTCAAATGCACAGTTCGACTCTCCTGATGTCTTGAGAAGGCTTGACGCGAGAATGTTGGAATTAAGCCATGGGGAGATCGGATGGGACGTGTTTACATTGGAGTATAAGATTGATGCACCTGTGGATGTTGTTGTTACGCCTTATGGAAGTAGGCAGTATTTGAAAGTTTTTAACTTTTTATGGAGAGTGAAAAGAGTCGAGTTTGCTCTCGGAAGTAGTTGGAGGCGATTTATGGCCGGAGCACGTGGTGTGTTGAAGGCGGTTGAAGATTTGGTAGGAGCCGACTGGAAAAAGGCTCGCTGTGTTGTCGCAGAGATGGTTCATTTTGTTAACCAACTGCAATACTATATCTTATTCGAGGTAAGCCCCTACGGCCTTGGTGTAAGTTTGGGAATGTTTTCTCACATCGGTTGCTATCATGAAGGTTATCGAGTCTTCCTGGGATACTCTCCAGACAGCGATATCTAAACCAGAGGCGACCCTAGATGATTTGATCGAGGCGCATGCGAAATACCTGCAACATATCACACATAAAGGCTTGCTCGGGAGCACTAGTTCTAGGAGTAGCGGTAAAGGAAAGAGGGCAGGCACCGATGGCGATGATACATTCATGACTCAACTTCACGAGATATTGAAAATAATGCTCGCCTATAAAGATGCCGTAGATGGCCTTTATGGATATAGCGTTGCGGAATATACTCGAAGGCAGGAGAGAGGCCAAAGGATCGAAACACGAACAAAGAAAGGCGAGTGGGGTATTAGAGAAGCAGATGAGGAAGGCGAGGCATCGGGAAGAGGGTCAAATCCCGAAGATATGATGCTACCGAGTTTACGGCAGAGGCTGAAGGCACTGTCGGGAGATTTTCAGGCAAGGGTAGTGATCCTTTTAGGTGATTTAGCGTATCAGAGTGACATGGATATGAGGCTTCTGGGGGTATTGCTGAGCTTCAATGAGTATGTTCATTTTTTTCCCTCTGTTCTCATGATTAAGGCTAACAGGAAAAGGTATTATCCGGTTGTTAATAAAAGACGGGCGAGGGGGGAGAGGGAAAGGAGGAATACTCCACGGACGCAACCCGGCGTAAAGCCTAAAACAAAAGAGGGTTCTACAGGAGAATCTGCTACTGGCAGTGGGGCCCAGGAAGGTGAATAGTACCGTAGACCAGTTCTATTTCCAGTAATGTCATTATCTCATAAGTTTTCTCTTATGTCTGGGAGCGGGTGGAGCTTTGTATTTAGGTATCAATTAGCCATCAGTCTCTGATAGGCAATAATTGCTACACGGATTCTTGATACGAGATAAGATTGCGCTACGACGAACTGCATAAGAAATTGATAACCTAGCATAGGCTAAAGAAAGAAGTTGAGGCATGGTATAATAACCGCACATACAGCCCTCTATCCACGCTCACAAAGCTAACAACAGAATAAAGAGCAGAGGTTGACTCTTAAGTTATTCGCGCGACTAGAATTTAATGTTGGTGCTCTGTCAGCGTTGCCGAGGTCTGGGGCCGGAATAGCTTGTGACGCATCCCTAGCTAATTCTTCGGGCGTTCAATGGCACCGGTATGGCAACTTATCCCTTCGTCTGTACCGAATTTCACTCACTTTCAGCCCGGAGATAGGAAAGGCCATCGCCCTGGTTAGTCCGAATATCACCTATTAAAATAGGCTCACTAGAAAGTTGACCCAACCAATCAACGAACTTGACTTCCCCCTAGCTGAAGATAAAACACCGTTTCTGCTAGTACTTTTGGAGTTAGGAGGTGGGACAAAACCAGTGCCTGAAAACAGGTTAAGGGATGCTCTCGAGCCCAGCGAACCAGCCCACGATACCGGCACGAGCAATTGAGGCCCTCGGCCCGGGGTTGAAAAACGGTTATGCAGGTTTTTCGAGTGGAAAACCTATGGTGTGTGTAACGCCTTTTTGCATACAAAACTGGCCGACCAATTAGAAACTTGGCACTCGAAAAACACTTTTTCGCCCCCAGGGCTGAATGCCTCCAATGTCAAGATGGGAAATAAATAGGAAAAGATCTGGAGTCGCATTCCCTGGGGCTTGTTCTTTTCTCACATGCTTCTTAGGCCGGGGTATGATCTACCATTCTACTTTTGGACTCGCGGGGAATGGTTTTGAGGACCGTTACCGGCGTTGAGAATTCCCTCCGTCCGAACCAACGTTGGGATGGGAAGAACTAGCCTTTTTAAGTGCAACTCTGTTTCTATCCATACAGCTACTGGCTATGGGTGTCTCATAAGAGCTTTGGGTCATGTCATTCACGAGCCAGCAGCCGTTGGACCGAGATTTTCCGAGGGGTTGATTCTTGAATGCTTTTCTTTATGTACTCCTCCTCCACGAGTTCCTCCCTCCCCGAACACGCTCCATTTTCTCCCTAATAATTCCCCAAATCCTCCTCTATATCTTATACTCCCTAAGCCTTTTTACAATTGAATGTTGTCTTCAGCAGCTATAGAGGCGGAGCAGAAGGCCTTCGAGGCCGAAGTTGAAGCCGTGAAGCAATGGTGGTCATCACCACGCTGGCACTACACAAAGAGACCTTTCACGGCAGAGCAGATTGTCTCCAAGAGAGGAAACCTACCTATCTTCTACCCAAGCAACGACCAAAGTAAGAAGCTTTGGGGTATTCTGGAGAAGAAATTTGATTCAAAAGAGCCTAGTTACACATATGGATGTCTTGACCCTGTCATGGTCACCCAAATGGCCAAGTACTTAGAGACAGTGTATGTCAGTGGGTGGCAATGCTCTTCTACCGCTAGCAGCACGCACGAACCCAGCCCTGATCTTGCGGACTACCCTATGGTAAGTTTTATTTGTTGTGGTGGTTGAGTTTGATTTTCACATGTGATTCGGAGTGGGATGTGGGGTTGAGGTTCCTGGGCATGTGACTCACGTGCAGTAGGACACCGTTCCGAACAAAGTCGACCACCTCTTCAAAGCGCAATTGTTTCACGATAGGAAACAACGAGAAGCACGTCTGTCTGTACCAGTATCGGAGCGTGCTAATCAGCCGAGCGTCGATTACCTTCGGCCTATCATCGCTGATGCTGATACCGGCCATGGTGGACTCACGGCTGTCATGAAGCTCACAAGGCTCTTCATTGAGAGGGGTGCTGCTGGAATTCACATTGAAGACCAAGCGCCTGGGACTAAAAAGTGCGGCCATATGGCTGGTAAGGTGTTGGTACCTGTGGGCGAGCATATCAATCGCTTGGTAGCCATCAGGGCGCAGGCCGATATTATGGGTAAGCCCTATAATTTCGTTCCTTTAGTATGATACCATATCTCACCCGCTCATGCTCAGGTGTCGATCTTCTTTCCGTCGCCCGCACGGACTCTGAAGCTGCGACCCTAATCACTTCAACCATCGATCACCGAGACCACCCCTTCATTCTCGGATGCACAAACCCATCGCTTCAACCCCTCGTCGATTTGATGGCCGCTGCTGAAGCCTCTGGCAAGTCCGGCGATGCGCTCCAAGCAATTGAGGATTCCTGGCTAGCGTCTGCCAACATCAAGCTTTTTGATGAGGCCGTTATTGACGCTATCAATGCCGGCGGCTACCCCAACAAGTCCGGGCTAGTTGAACAATACCTTTCCATCTCAAAGGGAAAGAGGAACTCTGAAGCACGAGCTATCGCTAAGGGTATCACTGGGATAGATATTTTCTGGGATTGGGAGAGTCCTAGAACTAGAGAAGGATTCTACAGGTACAGAGGTGGTACTAAGTGTGCTATTATGAGAGCAGTGGCATACGCTCCCTACACCGATTGCTTATGGATGGAGAGCAAGAAGCCGGATTACCCCCAGGCTCTCGAATTCGCTGAGGGTGTCCATGCCGTTTGGCCTGAACAGAAGCTTGCTTACAATCTCTCGCCTAGCTTCAACTGGAAGGGCACGCCCCCTCTATCTAACTTCTGTAAAACCTCAATCCTGTGCTAACACCCTCCCACAGCGGCCATGCCATCCGGTGAGCAAGAAACCTACATTAAGCGCCTCGGCAAGCTCGGGTACTGCTGGCAGTTCATCACACTCGCAGGTCTTCACACTACAGCTCTCGCATCAGGTACCCTTCACCTACACTCTCCCCCTTCTCGCCGGAATAAACCCGTATTAACGCAACGTAGATACCTTCGCAAAGAACTATGCTAAGCAGGGTATGAAAGCCTATGGCAATCTCGTACAAGAACCAGAAATAGAGAACGGCATCGATGTCGTCCTTCACCAGAAGTGGAGTGGAGCAAACTACATCGATAACATGCTGAAGATGGTCACCGGCGGTGTGTCGTCGACCGCGGCGATGGGTAAAGAGGTTACGGAGACGCAGTTCACGGGGTATACGAAACTTTGATCATTTCTAAGACCTTTTTCTTTCTTTCCTTCTTTCTTTCCTTCAATGGTGGGCAGCTATAAGCGCAAGTGCCGGCAGAACTGATTAGAGAAAGACCTATCATTATTCTCCCTCTTCTCCAACTAATCTGGAAAGGAACTGATGGCGGAGGATGACTAACAGACCAATTTGGTCTTGGTTTTTTCCCCTTTCACCCGTGATTTGTACAATATCCTATCAAAATATTCACGTGTTCCAACTTGCCAGGTACCACACCACATTCCAAGAACCGCCAAAGACACCATGCCAGAATTCACCAAAACTTCCAGCACTACAAGCATGAATCGTCCAACTCAACCCACACCCGTTCGCTACGCACTATACCCCAGAAAAAACAAACCCTTACCCTACCCCCACCCACCCACACCTAAAACCCACTTCGTAGTGCCCCCCCACCGTTTAAGCCAAGCCATTTCTTTGCTTTTTTTAATGATACTATGATACTGCACTTCGTACCACAATACCACCGACCACCCCCAAGTAGTAAACTCAGATATCTCTTGACAAAGACATCGTGGCCGAGTGGTTAAGGCGACAGATTAGAAATCTGTTTCGTTCGCGAGCACAGGTTCAAATCCTGTCGATGTCGAGAATTATCTCATAATAATATTATTATCTTTTTTTATTTTTTTATTTTTTTTTCATTTTCTTACCAAGGAAAGGATTTTAAAAACCTAACCCTGGCGATAGGGTAAGGATGGGTTGCACATGATATTATCATATCGGTAGGTACTCGAGTAAGGTGCGTATCATGGTGGATTGTTTTGGGAGGTTGAGGTGGGCTGTGGGGGGGAGAGAATGGGTAGATTTAAGATTTGAGATTCGAGATGGATGGGCGGGAGGAAGGGTAAACTATATACAGGTTTGGAAGGGGGAGGGGGAGGGGGGATAAAATTAATGATAGCAGTTTTTTTGGGGTGGGCAGATGAGGTATGATAGGGGAGTGAAGGAGGGAGGGGAGTTCATACAATATTATGAGGTCAGGCTAGATTAGATTCACGACATCATAAAATTATTATCATAGACCAAAACGACCCGTACAATAGGATACAGCGTAATAGCTAATTACTATACAGTATAATACCAGTATAATAGTCGATAACAAAATAACCCCACCGCACAAACATACATATAAGAACCCGAAACTCCCCTATTCTTTTATAAAAACTGAAGGATATAGTACAATCTGTAAATGAATTTAGGTTAATAATGATAATAATAGCACCAGGTTCACTACATATATAACTAAGCACTGATATATGATATTACGGCGAGTCACTCCGTGTAAAGCGAGGGAAGAAGGGAGAAAGCGGTAAAAGAGTGGATTGCTAGTTATTATAGCTAGCTGGATATAATAGCTAGCATAGCGAGCCTACAAGAGCTGCAGTACCAATGGTGATAGGCTTGGGGAACCAGCTCAACCTACCGTATGTCCACCCACCTTAGGTTAGGGGTGCACATCTCTTCAGGTAAGATACGAGCACGTTGCGCGACAAACAGTGAATAGAAATACCAAGCAATCAAGTAAACAGTTGCCCCTCCTCCGCTTGCCTTCGCTTTACTCGTAGTAAACCCCACACTCAATAGAGCACTCTACTCGAGCACAGTATAATGCACGACACTTCAATTAACTAACATATATCCATGACCATATATTCCCTCCCCCTCCCCTCCCCGCTACATAACAAAACCACCATCCATATCGGGAACAACACGAGTGTAAGCACCGCATCCAGGTTGCCGGACTGAAGTCACACCTCTTGGTGCGTCACCGCTAGAAAAAAACACTTCAATCAGGCGACATGGATGCGTGAGGTAGGGTACGGGTAAGGGCAAGCTAAAGTTAATTTTGTGTAAGATACGAGTACAATACAAAGTAAAAGTAACAAAAACAACCAATTCACTAAATAAACACACTAACCAAAAAAAAAAACCAAAAAAGAAGTCCGCAAGTTACAAAAAGGAACTAAAACGATGAGAATTCCAGACCCAGAAACCGCGAATAGCAAATAAGTAAAAAGTAAGAGGAACAAGACCCGGGAGCTGGGGAGGTGGGGGGAGAAGTTACATACTATAATCTCAAGAAAGAGGGGAGGTGGGCGAGAGGGGGCAAAGGGCATCTGTTTGCCCGTTCGCCCGTCTCATCGGAGTGGGAGGAGAAAACTGAGTTAATAGTTTGCGGTTTTGCCCCCCCCCCCAAAAAAAAAAAATCAACCCCACGAAAAAAAAAGACGATACCTCCTTTCCCCCTCTCCCTAAAGATATGTACTATTGAATTTAAAAAAAAAGAAAAGGGGGGGGCAGAGAAAAAAAGCTAACGATCCCCTCACCATAAGCAGGGAGGAAGGAACCATAGTAACCTACCATTTGAAAAAACAGAGAAAATAAAAACCTCGATCGAGATCTACTGGTTGAATGCTAGCTCTTCTTTCCTCCCACCCAGTTGCGGTCACAAATTTGACGAATCTAGGTAAAAGACAACTTTTTATATTCATGTCGTTTCAGTCGTTAGTCATCGCCACCTGTTACTAGGAATATCTTCGCCCAGCGCCAGGAGGTGCCATGACTCCGCCGCCCATGCCAGTCATGTTGCTGTAATGACCAGCCATCATCGGAACATGGCCGTAGTCATTGTTCATGCCTGTGTTCATGTCCAGTGCGGCCATGGTCCCTCCATTGGATCGGGCGACAGGACAGTCCTTATGTGCAAGGAGCAGCGTCTTGAGCGAAACGATTTCTTCCCGAAGAGAAGTAACTTGGGCGGTGAGTGCATCATTTTCAGTGGAAAAGATCTCGACCTTTGCTTGCAGGCTCGCGAGCCATTGCTTCTTACGTTGGCGACATTTTAAAGCGGCGACACTAAAACGACGTCATAGGTTAGTTGAGACAGCTCGCAGCGAACAGGTAGAAAACACCGAGTGACAATCGAAATACGTACCGATTTCGTTCCAAGAAATTCTTTCGTTTCTCCTCGTCTGTCATCTTTTTGGTGTCTTTGCCATTCTCATCCTTTTCGTCATCTTGTCCGTCGTCGCTACCCCCACTGACAGACATGGATTGACCTTGTGGGCCTTTGGCCTTCTTTGCCTGCGACCTTCCAGTACCCCCAGGACTATCGTCGGCTTTTCGGCGCCCAGCCGAGGCGGTAGATTGTTTGCCTTTAGAGTTTTTTGGTCGAGTATTCCTCCGTGAGCCTGCGTTCTGCATTTCCTCGTCGCTTGATCCTCCAAAGTCACTAATCTCGCTTATCCCCCGAACGCTATTGGGTATTGAGCCACCAGAAACAGATCTATTAACATTAACGCCCATCGCCGCATTAGATGCGTTATTAACCAAAGCTCTTTTGGCGAGGTTTGGACTCGAGCTATCAATCGCGGTAGCACCCGATGATGTCGGGCCTCCGGGGTAGTTGGGTGCAGATCCAGCATTCATACCAGCACCCGAGGCGCCTACGGTTTCTTGCTGCTGATGCTGAGCATTCGCCAGCAAATATAAGCCATTGGCAGCGTTATGCGCTGGATCGGCTACGTGGTAGTTGTCCAATTGTTGTCTCTTCTGTTGGTCGAGGCCCGAGGTCCTATCCTCTGACTTGATGTGTTGCTGTTGCGGAGACATCAACGATGGCGCGGGGTGGGATGATTTTCTGGCAGCCGAAAGGGCAGTCCGTTGGAATTCCATGGTTCCCGGGGTAGCCCCGCCTCCCACAAATTGTTGAAATATTGTGTTACCAACAGATGATGGAGCAAACAGAGAACCGGAGCCCCCAGGAGTCAAGCCAGATCTAATCCCAGATTCGTTGGGGGTTAACCCCGATCGGATGTGTTCAAAAGCACTTGATCCAACGTTAGAGTTAGAAGCGGGACCCTGCAGCATGGCAGGGGAAAGTGGCCCCGATCGAAGCGAGTTAGCCCCCCAATTAAATGCGGATCCCCCTGAACCACCAGGCAGCAAGGAAGCAGGAGAGGTTATCGCAGTAACAGGTGGGAGAATTGTCTTGGGCGTATTGAGAGGATCTGAGGTTGATGCAAACGATTGCTCAAAGGGATTGGGTTCCTGATCGAGTCGTGTATGACTGAGGGTGAAGTAATCTCCTCCTCCTCCTGGCGTATCTCCCGGTAACTTTTTGTTTGGCAACGGGCGAGAGGGGCCTGGACCATGGTTGCTCTGTTGAGAGGGTTTTGTGGCATCCGGCGGCTGGTCGACGGCAACTTGGGGCGGATGTATCGAGCTCGCAACTGGCAAGGACGAATTCGACAAAGGGGACAGCGTGTGCGAGGCAACTTTCGACGAGTTTTTCGCCGTATCTCTCCCGTTATTGTTAGACTGATCTGACGAAGACCTTTGTTTATCTAAGTTTTACGACCATGTCAGTACAGGTAAATATAGTTACCAGATTTGAACTCTAGTAGCCCATTCGGGCCAATACATAAAATCTCAATATAGAAACATGGAAGTAAAATGCAAAGGACAGAGTGGCACGGCCGTAAATGATAAAAATACATCGTGAAAACATACCTTCACTCCTCGAATTCGACTTTTTGCTATCAACGGGAGAATGGGTTCCCATCCGTGAGCTTGGGTTCGAGGTCCCTCCAGCGCTGTGACCAGCACTACCTGACTGCTGCCTCGAGACTACAGCCGCTGACATAGTTAATAATGTGACTGCGTATGACGATTTCTATGTATTTGCTGTGTGGATGATATCCTGCTTGTTCTCAAGGTGATAAGGTATTTAGTTAGGAGAGTGACGATGGTTGGGAAATGATGTGGGGGTGATGTCGTAATGATCCGTATGGCAGCGGGTCTCAAAGCTAAATAGTGGGTACAGGCAGAAGCGACGCTTTTGATTCCTCAAACGCCCACACGTACACCAAGAAAAGACTATCCTTCTTTTTTCCCGCTGTTCTTTTTTTGTTTTTTGTTTTTTTTTGTTTTTTCTTCCTCACCAAAAACAGTGATGGCTGCACAAAAATAAGGATCCACAAAAGTGGCGGAAGGAGATCGAAATATTCACAGAGAGGGATGCACACTTTTTGGGTAGAAGGGGATGAATGGGGAAGGGAGGGGACCAGGAAAGAGGAGGATGGCTATTATCACGACGGATTAGCAATTACTCTATGGCTTGTTTAGTAGCCGTCGGCGATCATCGCGGCGGGTATTGGTTGACGGCTCATGGAGGGTGGAGAGGATGTGGAGAGGGGGTGGGCAGCGGGTGGCGAGAAGAGAGTAGTAAGCAGGTACAAGGTGTGGCGGGAAGGGAAGGTGGACGACAACGACGCCAACGAAGGAAGGGGGAGAGAGGGAGAAGGGAAGGGAGGGAGGGAGGGAGGGAGGAGAGAAGAGAAGGAATTACCAAAAAGTTTCGGTAGAACCGCCCCAACGGTACCGTACCGTAGTATTGAAGCAGCGTGATATGTAGGCGTAATTTGCGTCTACGAATATGAAAGAATAGGGTATGCGTGAAGAGTTTGTAAGCGAACTGTATGTACTGTATAATGTCTATCAGGGGGATAGTTGGAAGGTCTCCTCGGGGTACCGTAGACTCGGCTCTATCTCTCTAAACCAAAGTTAGAGAGATGAATATCAACAGCGGGAGGTTCGTTGGATATGAACCTCTGTTCTGTACTCGCTTTCCTCAGTCTCTCTTTTTCCCTTTGATGCTTTCCCTTATTTTTCGTGGAAAGAAGTAAAATTGTCAACCCTTTCCTTCCCACAGAAATCGAGTAAATAACAAGCGAGAACCGAGAGTTTGGTAGTGGCTTGCCCGCAGCCGTCAAAAGGCTCGTCGCCTCTCAATTTGCAGTAACTCCAGGCACTATTCGGCGTTGCTGTTGTGGATAGCTGTTGGGGTTCGATAATTTTCGAGGACGATAGGGGGTCGCTGACGAAGGTGACGGTGACGAAGGTGACGTAGTAGGTGCTTTCGAAACAAATTTCGTGTGCCTCCTTTCCTCCTCCCTTTTTCCCTTCGAGGCAGAAGAGACAGGCAGCAGAACAACCACCAAGCAAGCAAGCAGCTATCTTGCACAACAACCCACCAACCCTATGTCTCACCCTATTCTTCTTCTCCTTCTTCTGCGCCTTCTTCTCCTCTCTTTCTTAACTTCTCCGCTTTTTCCACTACTCCTCTCTTTCTCCCTTTCTCTCGATTCTCTATTTCTCTCCTTTTTTCCTCTCTATCCCGCTCTGCAATATAACCCGATTCGACTTTTCTTACCTCTTAATTGAATATATCTCAACCTAGAGGAAGATATAAAAGAACAGAACCGAGGTCAAAAGGTTTGGAGAGAAAAATAGTGATGCTTACAATCGCGAGGAGCAAAAAAATAAGGGAAAATAAAATGAAAAGGAAAAAAAAGAAAAAAGAAAAAAAAATACCGTCAGTGAGTTAAGATCAGACAGCAAATCCGCACCCAACAATTAAGCGACAGCGTGCGCACAGATGACAATAACGAACTGGGGGTGACAAGGCACAGTACCGGTAGTTCTCCGGACAAAGAAGGAGAGATAAATTTGTGGTATCTACTTGGTAAGGTTTTCCCCTCTAACAAGCAGAGAGGGCACGAAATCTGTTTTAGTCCGCGGCGGGCGGGCACGAGGCACGAGCGCTGTATGGTTGCACCGTCCTTGCAAGAAATTCGGGGGGGGTAAGAGAAGGGATTTCAAAGAGGAGCGGGCAAGTGCTGCGGCCTTGCAAGGGGGTAAAAAAAGGAAAAATCGGGCAGAAATGTACCGGTATTGTACGTTACTGACTGGATGATCGGTACGTATGGTGTAAAAGGAGGGGGGGAGGGAGGTATGAAAGGATGACGGTGACGTTGTAGGGAACGGCAAGCATCATCAGTCAACTTTAACGACTCTTCCCTACTTATGCTAGCTAGGCTGGGCAAAGCTGCCGGGGGGTGGGCAGCGGCAGCAAATCACCACAGACACTCACAGAGAGGGAGCAAGATGTTAGATTACACAGAAAGAATCGAGGAATCCCCGATTTGTCCAAACGTTTTCCCCCTCCAGTAAAGCGCTAATGGGGAATTGAGGACTTTCTCGGCTCCTTTCACTCCATGGACCACTCAGAGGAATCGCATAATTCCCAGAGGAAGAAAATGAAAAGAAGAAAAGGGAAAGAAAAAAGAAACTAACAGGAAAAGGGTGTGGCGGATGACGTATGATCTCATCTTAGACCCAGCTTCCAGTTTCGGTGGTCGCACTTTGAGCCCATCAGAAGGCTTGAACAAAGGGAATAGGACTAACCTAAGCCCGGAAGTCGGAATGCTGACCCTTCCTCTTCCAATGAATTCATTCGCTGCCCGGGATTTAACCGACCCTCTCTTGCGCCGCCAAAGACGCCATTTCATTCGGGGATCACTTCTTGTCACAACTGCCCACAACTGCAGACTCCTCTCTTCTTTTTCCCCTCCTCCACCAGCACCCGCAGCACTCATTTAACGAATGTATTTCCGCACAAGTATCCCCATGATCTGTGCCATTCTGTGCAGTGGTCAAAAAAGAAAGAAAGAAAGATAGAAAAGCCCACGATATGTTAACAACCCTTATTATGAGCCCAAGCATTCACATCACACCATCCATCGGTAGATACGATACGAATCTGCCTAACCATAAAAGAATTAAAATAATAAAATAAGAGCCACCCATCATGTCTCGCATACAATAACCATAACCATAATCCCCACCACCACCCAAGCGACGCGACCGGACAGAAGGGGGGAGGGGGGAAGAAGTCTAGACAATTGAAAATCCCCGACTCAAAAAAATTAAAAAAAAGTAAAAAAGAATACCTGTGAAACAGATTCTTAACTCCACCTCACCCTCCATAACCGCAGCGTTATTATAGGTCACCGGAACAGCAACCTACTCGCAGCTGTCGGTATGATAGCACAGTCCTCGAGCAGAGAAAAAAAGCTATGACACCAAAAACCAAAGCTCCCCCCTTCCCCTCCCCGCCACCAGCCACCCTACCTCCACCTCAACCACCACCAACCAATCAATCAACCATCCCATCACCATAAAACCAAACCAAACAGCCAACCCACCAAAAGACCACGGTACGGTACTGCAGCTAGTGCGGGGTCACGCTAATCTAATGAGCCTCCTTCTGTATGATACGATGATACGGTGGGCACGATGCGACGGACCAAACCACTGCCGGCACTGGCGTCCTATCAGCGGCTTGGGCCGATGTCTCGTGAGTTTTGTTGGGGTAGAGTGTTACTGGCGGTCCGAGTACCATGCTGTAGGATGTAGCGAGGAGGAGGGGAGGGGAAGAGCACTCGTACTGTACAAGCGTGATAAGCTTCGTATCTTTTATATTATTTATTACATTGCTTGTGTTGTAAGACTACGGAGGAGGGGAAGGGTCGTTTTCTGTACTAGTACTGTGCGCTGAGGCGTTCGTTCAATGATAGATAGATATAATAGTATTTTGTTACGTGAAAGGGAGAAGGGGGCGATCATGCCTTACTGTAGCACCGGTGAGAGCCCTTTTTTTGTTTTTCATTTCATTTTTTTTTTCATTCCTCATCCCTTCCTTCCTTCCTCTCGTTCGAGAAGGCAGGAAAAAGAAGGCAGGAAAGAAGGAAGATTCCCGGCGCAACTTATAATTTCAAGCATGTCCGTCTAATAATAATAATATAATTAATACTCACCGGCCGACGAATTAGGAAGGAAAGAAAACAAGGGAAGTATATATAATAAGTTAGTTAACAAAGGCCATATTATCTACATAATATTATAATAAATAATTACAAATCATTCAAGAGGAATTACCTTATACCCGCTACCAGTACAGCATAGTAAGTACCCCGTTCTCACAGCATTACAATGACAATGACACAGGAGTGGTACTGTACAGTATATATAATACATTCCTTCACCGACGAACCAACCGATGAAGCGATACGATAACAGGGAGGAAATAAACATCTTCCTAGTATGATAAATAAATAAGTCTGTGAATGAATGAATAAGTGCGATGGACCGACGGACCGACGGGCGGTAGGTAGGTAGGTAGGTAGGTGGTGGGTAACTCTTGCTACTTGCTGCTGCTTGGGATAGACAAATAATTGGAATACCGGTACGTATCATACTGTACGGTATGAACCTCGCTTTCGCAGTGCAGCATCGTTGTGAAAATCATTTCCTGGATCTGATGTGTTACCGACAGACCTCGTTTTTGCTATTGTACCGGTATTTGTACGGGTACGGGTACAACGGGCGGATACAACCGTAACTACCCCTCCTATAATGAAACAGGTGCTTGCACTGAAGTGCGGTAGATAGCGGTGATGGAGTGGCTCGAGATAAGGTGTGGCACCGATGATCCAGGCCGAGATCCAGGTCGAGCGAAGAATTGGAAGCAGAAGTGTTATAAATTCATCCATTACCGTACCTGCAATACCTATCTATCCACGTACCGTATGTAAGTAAGACGGGTACCACTGCTCACACACACACACCCACCACCTGCCAGATGATGTAGTCCAAGCAAGCAAGAATGCCCCAAGCTCAGCGATGGAAAGGAACAAAAGAAAGAGAAATGAGAAAAATATGCGTCAAGGACAGGATTCGAACCTGCGCGCCCGAAGGCATCCGCTGAACAGCTACCCGAGAATCGGAAATAGCAGGCGAACGTGTTAACCACTCCACCACCTTGACTGTTTGATGGATACTAGAGCCAAGCATTCATAAACAAACTGGCTTTACCAGACTCATCCTTATAATACAGCCACACCCCGCACCATCCCCTCTGTGCAACCGGCCACGCTTTGGCACCCCGTATGATTACTATGACGAAATAGGACCTTAATCATTGCGTTGTCTTTTATCTAAAGCACAACACCGTAGAATACCGCTACGTTGTGCTTCCGCAAGCGAAGAAAAACTGACCGAAGTGAATCGGCTTGTCTGTGAATTTTGCATAAATCTTCTCTACCGGTAGGGGAACTCGACAAAATAAAACCTTTGAATCCAGCTCAAAAACAGCTAAATCTAAACGATGTGCTATCAGAAATATCTCCTATTCTTGGTGCTATGCTTCAATTGAGATTTCTGGATTTCCACTTTTTTAGTGCATTTTAACTGATTCACTTCTCCCCGTCTGATCCTCCACTTCCCTATCCAGTACCGGTACGTCATCTTTTTTTCTTTTCTCCTGGACATGATGTTTGGCCGGACAACTATCCGAGATTGCTCTTAGAGTACCGTATCTAAGAATCGGGAATCTGTCTACCGTAAACTATAGTACAGCAAGGTGTTCAATGCTCCAATTGCAGTTCGGTATAGCGAGGTGCGATTTTATGATGACCAAAATAATACAATTTAAAGCGACGGTCAACCTTAACCTTAATTGTCCTGTAACCAAACCATCCATCGTGTGAACCCCCGATTGGACTAGAAGGGAAAGAAGAGGAAAAAAGGATTAATAGGCACTTGTGGACTGCCTCCGATATGTCATACTTACCGCCTAATAATCCATCCAAACCCCTTTCCGGGAGTCTCTGCCGATACTTCAGTTCTTTCAATCCACCCGCAATTCCACTACTGGCATCTTGGTATCGGTAGAGACAACGTCTCAAACCACCAACAAGTAGAAGCCGTTTAGTACCAGACACACCAAAATCGGAGCCTTTGACCCGGAAAATTCAACGAATCCTCTTGGAAAAAAATCACGAAAAAAATCAAAAATAGATTACCCTGAGGCCCCCTAGTAGATAACTGTTCGGATTTTTCTACCCAACTAAGACGTAGTACAGTACCGCAGTGATTAATTATTTCCTTGTAGTACAGCCCTGTACTCATCCTAGGCAAGGAGTAAGTACCCGGACACGAGGGAGGGGTAAAAGCCACGTTGAGGAAAGGCGAAATATCCCTGCAAGATTCTTGAAATATCCCGGAAATATCCCTGTTTTCCCCTCTAAATGTCCGGGTACTCCTTGCTTGGGAGGGGTGCCGAGACAAGGGTTTCGCAACAGACCTCAATACCACTTCGAATGCCTCCCACTTTCCGCATGGAGCAAGTGAAAATCGGAAAAAAATCGTACCGGGCATCTCAGACACCTATATTCCAAGGTTCCTTCGAAGCTTGTTATCACTCAAGAACCCCGTTGTGGTGTGTTTTGACCTCTGTCTGGTCACCAAACAACCTTTCACTGCCGCCCACCCCTCACTTCCCACACTTGCAATCCTACCTATAATACAGTGTCTCGAAAACATAATCTCGAGTGAGAACTTGTGTACGGTGCCCTTCTGAAACGGAATGAACGCCGCGAGAACGCCGTAAGTAGCGGGCAATATAATAACTGCCGTACCCCAGAAAGAAGACCGCGTGTGCGGTACGATGCGATTGCGTAGCGTAAGAGTCCTTGTACCACCGGGCGGCATGAAGTGCAGGTCTCGGACAGTGATTAAGCGCAAGCTGGGGAGGGTAAACGTCAGCTACCATACTGTGCTCGTGGCACTCGTTTCGTAGAGTGATACGAGGTTGATACGCTAAGGCGGGTTTGTAGGTGGTAGACTTATTTGTGGGTTCCCGTGTGGTTAGCGCCATTGATTGTAGGACATGATACTTTGTTGGGCCGAAGGAAGCTTCAGCGTCAAATGAATGTACGGTATGATTGATGAAAAGAGCGAGCCTACTGTTGGAATTTCAGTGGTGATTGGTATTCGGGTATATAGTTTTTCAATGTCTTCCAGAATGCACGGCGATCACAACATGCAGAAGTACTCTAAACCTGTGACGGTCACATGGAATCACTCGGTAGACAAACCAAAGTGAGTTAATGAGATTTCCGCAAGTTATTGATCGGCGGCTACGACCGCGCTTTGATGTTAATGCCACCTTTATTTGCGCTCAGCAAGTTGCAGGTTATTGGTATAATTTTATTTTAAAGTATGAAACTCTGGAAAATCGGGTTTCCAGGAATTTAGTTAAACCTGTGCCTCCTCCGCGACATAATGAAGATATGCTCCCAAAAGCTTGGTTCCTTCGACATAATTCCTCTTATCAAGTTTTTCTATGCTAAATTAATATGACGTATTCAGCACAAAGAAGAGATTGGAAACAGACCGTTGATAGAGTGAGCAGCGTCAGTGCTGCTACCCATGGGAAGTAACAAGACGTTCTTCCCAGTAGCTTGCTCAAAGGTCAATGTTACGGGGATACTGCCACCCTCACGGGTAAGATCTGGCTTGACACCAAAGACCCTCTCGACAGCTTTGCTCGCAGCAGAGAAGTTCCAATGCTTTGGGCTAGCGACCCACCAATTGCCAGAATGCTGAAGCTCACACTTCATGGTGTTATTGGAGCTGAGCTTCTTCCATTCGGCACCCACAAACTTAAAGACTAACTCATCTACTTTATCGGGTTCCATGTTAGGAACTGTGCGGATGGAAAACTTTCCGATAACCTTGGCGGGAATGACGGTCTTTGCTCCAGGGGCCGAGTAAGCTCCTTCAATACCATGGATGGAAAGAGTTGGGTAGCGCCATCTATATACTGCAGTTAGATATGCTAACCCGCGAATAGCAGTAGCACTAGCTCCTTCAGCTTACCTGGCCATCAGAGTATCCTCCTTATTCAGGTGGATGCTGGTTTCGCTACCAAGACTATGGAACAGATCTGACATCTCAAAACTGATATCGTTGTAGAGCTCCTTCTCCTCGTCCGTCAAAGGAGCAACAAGTTCGTTCAAACCGGGAATCTGGATCTTTCCTTTGTTGTCAACAAGAGTTGCCAGCAATCTAACCAGATCCGTCATGGGTTCGGTGACTGTTCCACCAAAGACACCAGAGTGTAGATCTTGAGCGGGCCCCGAAACAGTAAGCGAGTAGTACGAGCATCCTCGGAGGCCATATGTCAAACATGGCTTCTCAGTTCCGAGCCAGTAGTTGTCGGAAATGCACACAGCCTCTGCGTCCTTGAAGAATTTACTGGCCTCCTCTTTTATTATGTCATCAAGACCTTCGGAACCGTATTCCTCCATCCCTTCAAAGCACATCAAAAGGTTTACGGGGAATTCAACGCCAGCTCTAAAGCTTGTGAGCAAACAACAACACAAGATATAGAGAAATTAAAAGGCTTATGCTTACTTTTGATGGGCCTCAATAGCATTGATCCAACCAAGGCTGCGAACAAGCATTAGTATATCCTCCAGCTGCCTAGGGGTCACGAATGGAGCTCACACAGGACCCTTATCGTCGGTGCTGCCTCTTCCGTACATCCTGTCTTGCTCATCCACGGTCAAGTCGAAAGGCTCTGTAGCCCATCCATCTTCCTTCAAAGCAGGCTGGACATCGTAATGCCCGTAGACTAAGATGGTGCGCTTCTTGGCATCATTGCCATATCTGCCCAAAAGAATAGGAGGAAGGTCGAGGTTAGGGTGGCCGGGCTGCTTTCCAGGCAAACGCTTCTCAACGGAAGCGCCGAGGGCCTTGAGTTCCGCTTCGAGAAAGTTAGCCATAGCGACGACCTTAGGACGCAAGTCCGGGTCAGCCGAGACGGATGGGATAGCAACGGCGGAGCGAAGGCCTGGCTGTTTTCAGTGACAGGGCTCTCGCAGCTGCAAGAACAAACATTGGGTGAAAACGAACGACTGATGAACGAATCCGCCATCAAATCTACCCTAGGCGCCAATCAGTATTGTTCCACGATCAAACAAATAAACAAAAAACTGGCACATTTCAATGACGGGGGGTGATGAGCAGATAAACAAGGATCTACTCACTGCTTAAAGTACCCATCAAGTTGCGGAGCCATGCTTCCTTTCTTGAAAGAATAGTTTCTAGCTTGAGTATAAATCTGGAGTCTGGCAAACTTCAGGCCAATGGGTTGGGAGTTTGCTATAATGTGGAGAGATGAGGACCTGATGAAAGATTTACCGAAAAGAGCGGATGAGGGGCGGAGAACCATGTGGGGAAGGAGGGGTCACAGAAGGCGTGACGGGAAAAAGGGAGGGGTTGCAAATGCCAAGAGATGCCGAATGGCTAGCGACGGATATGCCGCAACCCCCCCCCCCTCATCTGGTGGTATTAAAGCCAAATGGTATCCGCGGGGGATCAGTGACTTGGGGGGATGGATTTCCATACTTCTGGTAGTTGGTGCCTTGGGGTTAGACTATGCGGAGAAGCCTTTTTGCGGTTCCCTTACTTAAAAAGGCCTTTGCCGTCATTTTGGGCTGTTCAGCCTTCGTAGGGCCTCCGTTCTCTCTCATTTCCTGGGTCCCAAGGCTGCAGGAACTCACAAAAGGTCGTACCCCTCCTGGCAGGCGGGTGCACTATCGAGCTTCACTAGCCCTGTTGCCGCTGAAAACATGGTCTTTGATAATTACGAGTGATATTAGGTGATGACATTGGCGCGACACTTGCCTGACAGCCTACTTACTCTTTTGCATTGGCGCGGACACGCCCGGTGCTTGTCCGGGTGACAGCATTCAGCCTGATAAGCAGACCTCGCGAAAATGTTTCCCTTAAGTTACTGATATGCGGGCTAAGCTTTGCCCCAACTTAATACTGTGCTACCTGCATACCCATCCTGGTGTCTCGATCGAGATCGCGATTGCTCATCCAAAAACGCCTCACCAGCGATCCCTCTACTCGAGTACACTAGCACAATGTGACGGTCACGATACTTCGTTCAGAAATATCTTCCGTTTCCCGGGGACTACAGCTCCTAAGATCAGAATAGGGATTACTCCACGAGCGCCACATCGCCTCCCACAAGCAAATCCGGTAAGCAAGAAATTCCTGCAGAGTACCGGTAACGAGAAATTCATGTTTTCTCAGCCGCGGGCCAAGCTCTCTCGGACACTCTCAGCTCCATCTACTAGTATTCGGGGTGCCGGGTAGCAATACCGATGTTTATCTATCGGGTTGTTGACTGTGTTTGTGGACTAAAATCAGTTACGTACTGCACTCGCAGCAGGCAAGGAGCATCCGAAAACAAGGGTCTTGAGTTTTTATGGGCGCCCAGACATGCACGGATTTTTTACCGTTCTCGAGTACTGGTACATATGTGAGTCCCTGCTTCCGGGTGCCTCTTCCGAGTATTTGCTACGGGTGCCATTGACGAATCGATCCCCCAATTGACGCTGCCGTTATTTCCCCTAGATAATTAGATGAATAAGAAAAGGCCTTTATCCTCCTCCTCCTCCTCCTCCTCCTCCAGTTCAGTTCTCCTTCAGGTGACTGCTACTCGAGTGCCATGATAAGGTCTCCCTCCAATTTACTGCACAGTGACGACCCCTCCCAAATTTCAATACCGGCCAGCGGTTATATATCTTTTTGGCACACCACCCCACCAAATATTCTCTCCCCCTCAGCCGGAAAATCTACGGTGTTGTAGAACGGTCCGTGTCTAGTTGTGGAGTTCGGGAATCGAGCCTGTTGGTGGGTTATCGGAGTTTTGTTTTCAAATTGGACGACCGGCCCCTCACTTTGCTGATAACAAAATTTCCGCCTTATTCCTCTCTTCCCCTTCTTATTCTTCGCCTTCTCCTCCCCTCGGTCAAGAGTTTCTCTTTGAGAGTGAGCGAGAGAGCATACTACAGTATTCGGGGAAGAAGAGGAAAAAATCAACCAAAAAGTCATGACACGGAAGATTATTTACGGCGCGTCGCTCGCAGCGTTTGTTGCAGGTATGTCGTTACGTCATTTATTGCGGCTTTTTCAACTTCAATCGAACGCAGCACCAGCACCTAACTGTAGGAAGGGGGAGAGTGGAGATATTTCTATCTATTCTCTGCAAACAAACTTACCCTCCTACACAACTCTTCACACCCCGAAAGGAACGACACCCTAACTAAGCACCTCTAACCTCTAACTTGATATATCCTTAGTCTCTATTCTAACCCTAACTTCAACAATCATCCCTCGCTGGGCCTCCTACGTTGAATTAACAGCACGTCCTCCCTCCCTCCCTCTACTCCTCCCCGCTTTACTAATCGAAAATTCCACAGAAAACCGGCCCAATAACATACCACTATGGCCTCCACAAGCGCTGCTCCAGCCTGACAGGCACCTGCGAGCGCTTCCCAACGTACTCGGACTGCCACGGGCGTGACCGCTACTTCTGTTCCATGTGGCGTTCAATAGCGTTCCTGATGAGCTTCGCACTCGTCCTTGAAGGCGCTATAATAACCGCATTCGTAGCGATCCTCATGGGCGGGCGAGCGAAGAGGGAGAATGGGTGGAAGGTTTTGGTTGGGCTTGTGCTTATTTGCGGTTCGTATTCCCTTTTTTCTCCTTAATAGACATGCTAGTTGTAGGAAGGGGGGGGGCAAAGTGAAGGAGATTTGGGCTGATGTTCGAGCGATTGGGCAGCCATGTCACAATGTGGTGCTGTGGCGCTTGTGGCGTATCTTTATGATTACGATGATAGGTTCTTTGTTGGATGGAAGTTGGATTTGAGTTGGGTAATGACAACGGTTTCTTGGAGTGTCATGCTTGTTATTGGTGGGTTTGTTAGTATTGCGGGGTGGGTTATGCCACCGGAAGGCGGATATGAGCTTTTGAAGTAGATGTGAGGATAAAATATACCAAGGGGTTTTTTTCTTTTTTCTTTTTCTTTCGGGATTATGGTTGGTTGGCTGGTGTTGGTTTTGGCTTTCTCATTGGATCTACTGATACGACATGACTTATGTTGGAATAATGTAGATGAAAGGATTGCTTTGCGAGGCTTTGAATAGTAAAGCATCAATACATTGGCTAGTGCTACATAAGCGAAAAGTAGAGAGATAAGTAAAATGGAGAAGGAAAATGAAATCCGCTTGTGTGCTGCGCGAGCAGGGATTGAGAATCGTAGACCAGCCGATAGAGTGCCGGGCAGGGTGCGCCAGTCTACGACCTTCATTTAGGCTAAGTACGATATCTCCTCCGGGGTGGGTGGTACCCGCTACCCTATCACACTCGGCATCCTGTCAAGTAGTCTACATTGGAGATAAAAATGCTGGTTATCACATCTAGTACACAAAACGTCGGACAGTACACGATCTAAAGAGGAAAGATGTGAAAATGTGGTGAAAAAGGGAAAAAAAGGGAAAAAAAGAGAAAAATGAAAAATGAAAAAAAGGCCACCGTCTCTAAGATAATTGCGCCGAAGGAAAAGATTTACTCTCCCCTATCCTTATTCCGTCTCCGCTTTTTTCCGCCATCGAGACTCTCGGCGAATCCGTTGTCGGGAAAGTCAAAGACGTAGGGGCCACCTGCATCCTTTGCCTTTCTCTTGCCCAATCCCTCACTGCCCTTAGCGTGATGGCCACCATCGTCACTACGCTCGTTACGGATCTCTGGGAAGGTCTGTATCAACTCTGGCCTTTGGGCGGGCGGCATTTCCCTAGTGAAGTACTTATGCCTCAAAGCTTCACTGGCTGTGATCCTCCGATCGGGGTCGTAGGTTAACATCTCGTTAATCAACCTGATTGTCTCCTTGGATTGACCTTTCAGGCGTCTCTCAAGCATGTTCTCGCTCTGGGCCCCGACAGGTGGATTGTAATATCTGCCTCTGTTACCAGCGCTTTTTTCGTAGATACCAGGGAGGAGACGCATCTTGGGCCAGATCTTATCGTTGGGTGAACCGATGAGCTTGACAATAAGAGAGAATTGCTCAGTCTCGGTTTCGCCCGGAAGAAGTGGCATCTGGAGGATCAATTCCCCCATAATGCAGCCGGTCGACCAGATGTCTACGGAGGGGTTGTAACGGTTGGCCGATAGAAGGAGTTCGGGTGCTCGGTACCAAACTGTAACCACACCGGGGGTGAGGGGACGGGGGGAATACTCGCGTGCCATACCAAAGTCAGCTGTAGGAGTAAGTTTGTTGTTCCTGAGTGAGTGCTGACCAGACTTACCGATCTTTAGGATTCCGTGAGCTGTGAGTAAAAGATTAGACATTTTAATATCTCTAGTGCCTATGTTAGCATGAACCTGCCCGAGAACTTTTAAAGGAAAGTACCGATGAATAATATCGTGCCGATGTAGATATTCTAGCCCTTCTACCAATTGCCTCATAAGACATTTCACTGGATGATTGTCAAACTCGAGGCCGCACTTGCGCAAAAGAAATTATAGAAAGAGGTGCATACCTTCACTTTCAGAATACTTAACTCTCGCATGATCGAGAAGGTTTGCCAAATCCTAGAATAACCGAAACGCAAGCACAAAACTCCATCGTCCATTTGAACGAAGGAATTCATAAGCCAGTCGAGGTGCGCCAATTGTCCGTCAAGTAAAAATTCCAAAGGGAAAAAAGTTTCCACCAACCTGTTCCGCGTATTCCATGACCATGTAAACCTCGTCGAATTCAACGCCGACAGCAACATCCAGAACGTTGACGACGTTGGGATGTCGGAGGGATTTCAATATGGAGATCTCGCGTAGAGCGGTGATTGGAATGCCGTTTCCGCGATCAGAATCGAAAATTCGAACTTGTTTGAGAGCGACAATGTTTTTCTTTCTATCGGATCCGTGGTCTCGAGCTCGATGTACTACCCCGTAGGCTGTTCGATTAAAGAGTTGGTTAATACTACGAATTGCAGTAAGGTAACGCTGTGGGTGCGGGCAAACGGACTTCCTTCCCCTAGTTGGTTCAACTTCTCGAACTCTTTGATGTCGCGACATTTTCCTTTCAAGCAGTTAGCTTTGTTGGTGATTTTCAGGGATGGAAAAAGGGAACATGCCTGTGATACCGTCTGGAAATTCGAGGTTAGGGAGTGGTTGACCGGTGATAGATAGCCAGCGCGGAGGATCACGAGCATCCATGATTGGAGTTTTGTGGATATGGTGGAGGAGGGTGAGAGAGGTCCAGGAGAGGTGGTATGGTATGATATAATGAGAGGTTAACTTTAAGTTTGGTGCAAGTCGATTGCGAGTTGAGCTTCATTCTCATCGGTTGGCGACGCCACATACTTGAGTGATTCAGGCATCTTGCAGGGTGCAGTTTTTCTCGGCAACCGATGCCACCCAAGACATCCTGAATTTCTTGGTCGAGTGAGTTTTAATGGGAAATGGCCAACGACTGAGGTGAAGAACGTAAAGGAGCTGATATACAAGTAGTGGCCCATACAAGTATATTCAGCCATTTCGCGTAAGTAGATACTGGTGGAAAAACGTGGAGGATGGGTTGTTGGATACCCAATAATTTGGTCAATTGGTTAAAGTTTTATGTCGAAGGGAGCCCCCAGTGTAGTCCTCGGGAGCTGACGAAAGGCGGGGCACCGCATACTGCATTGGTTAAGTTATATTTCACCCTCAATCCAAGCCCAGTGTGTTAGAATGCTTAGTCTTGACAAAGGAAAATGGGAAATGGGGGCAACCGGCGGGTGGCTTGGAATGGTTGTGAAATAGCTTGAGAGGGAGGTTGAATTCTTTAACCCCAAAGCTATTCTATCCCACTGAAAGGAACACCTTATGACCATGAACTACTTAGGCTTCCAACATCTACTATTATGATACATCATCTCTACTTGCATAGTGTAGTGATTATTTTGACTGCAGCTGCCGGTGATTGCATCCGCTCACGTGTTCTCACCGATAGATGGCGCACATGTTATCAGTATCCAACTAATTTCATATACAGCGATGCACTACCACCCCTATTGCCTGGAAAAAGAGCTCTCATCTCTCTAGAACTTTACCCCTGAATCGATTTTGGCTGGCGGGATGTGCGCTGGAGGCCCGGATATCTCTGGCTGTCCCATAACTGAAAGGGTCTACTCGCACTTTTGGCCAGGGGCCAATCTGTGAATTCCCTGTCGTGGGTGAGAGGTTTGGCAATGATACGGATACACTTGTAGAAACGGAGCAGTAGTAGAGAGTACCAGTGTTGGCTGGAGTTATTGAAGAAGTACTGCATTTATGCTCTGTAGAATTTGTGAGTGCACAGTACACAAGCCACTAGCAATTTCGAGGAACCGCACTGCTGTTTGCCGGTGTATCACTTCGTACTTCCATGTTATTCGATGGTAAAGCCGCTTTGGGCTTATGTTTCAGCAGCAAGTGAAGGACAGTATTTGGTTGAGGAAGGATTAGTGCCCAGGCAGTCGTCTGGTTTCCCCCAGCAGGATAGTAGCTACCACCCTAACAAATCTAAGAAAGAATCCAAGGCCCAATATAGTCAAGAAATGTGAGATCTATATTTTCGACTCTTCCAAGAAATCAAAGTTTTTAGTGCTGTAGTCGTCGTCCGAGGTTTCACTCATTGAGGCTCAAAGTCTCTCCTAGAGAGTAATGGCTGCTGCCAGCGGAGGCGCTGCCATATCCATTGTCTGGCTGGCTTAATAAAAGGAGGCTTCTGCTGATGCTTAGGGACCAACTAAACTAAAAACCAGTGGCTCCTAATAGTGTTTGAGAGGTTATGAGAGTGTAATTTCTTTCAACCAAGACGCGTTGGTGTAGCGGTTGATTGAGGGTATCGTAAGTAAGAGGTCGAAGAAAAACTTTCTCTTTTGACGAGTGAGAGTCTCCCTACACAGTGGCCTTGGGCTATAGGTATGAGAGCTTCTCCACATGATATTCTGGGGCTTGGAGGGTCCCGCGAGCGTTTTGGGAGTGAAGTATCCGAAGTTACAAACATACAACCCAGGGGCCTAGGGTGATCTACTCAAGTATGATACTGCACTATGCTTGCCACTCAGTGGCACAGAAGTAGAACCACAGGGTTAACCCTAGCCCTCTCGAACCTCGTCTTCACAAAGACGGAGTATGATACAAGTGATTCATGGCATGGGCTCCAGTCTACGAGGTGGTTTAAAATTCGGTAGACTGGTTGATAGGGTGCTAAACAGGATGGGCCAGTGATTAGGGCGAATGAGCCAGCGTTTTCTAATCAGGTTAGGTATGATACGATATCCCCTCTGAGGGAGGCGGTGGTGGTTGCTACGATACCCTATGGTGCTCGGCACCGGATCAAGTAGTCGAAGTTCGGAAGCACAATACGGTAACGCATCCCCATGTCCTGGGGAGCTCTCGTCAACACGCATAAATTCCAATTACTAATAGTAGCGGGCCATCCCCTCCGGTAGGAGCTTGTCAACAAAAGAAACAGATCCCCACGTGGGTTTCCATACAAAGTGCACAAGTTTACTTGTGCTTGCTGCAAGATAAAGTAATCAGGTGAGAGGAGTCGAGACCTAACTCTAATTTTGCGAAACAATTGTACAGTTTCCTAGGGGCTTGGGAAAAGTGTATAGGCAAGATGGTAAGAATCTTGATCAAGGCTGATACCAAATTCTGATGCTCACTATTCTTACGCACTTCTCTTCATTATTTCCTGCCTTTTGGTTTCTCTTATCTTTATCGTTATCAAAATACACTTTGCTTATCGTAAATAATGTCACCTGAATCGTGGACTTGCCCATTCCAGAACCTCCCCACTCAATTTTTCAATCCAAACCTATTGCCCCTGCAACTTACATAACAGAACTAGCAACGTGGAATAAGCAGCAATGCTAATCAAACTGACCACCGCAACAATCTGTCCCCCCACAGAGAGAATCAGCAACATCCCATTCACAGAAGAGAGAAAAGAAGAAGCCCCACATTCCCCGAAGTCCTGAACTTTTTTCTCCCCCCCTCATTCTCATCCGTAAAGAACTGCCTGTTCCCACTCCTCCTCCTTAAAAGACTAGCAAGCATGATGAATGCACCGAACACCGCGAATAGAGCGCCAATGGAGTAAAACTCTTGTGTGAAGATCCGAAGGATTATGAGGGAGAAGGAGAACTGTGAGAGCGCAGTTCGCAGATATGCACCTTCAAAGGTGCGCTGGGCGGCACGGATTTCCACCAACTCAGCTTGCGTGAGGACGACACTGGTTGCCCGGTGTTGGCGGAGGGTGTAGTGTGATGGTGACTAAGGGGGTTAAAGGAGGGTTAGTTGGGTCTAAGGGGGAGACATGGGGGATAGGATAGGGAAAAAAATGGATGGCAAATATACCTCGAGCATGATTGTGGAGTAGATTGGGCACGGAGTGGGTAGCTTGACGTTGGGATAAAGTTTATGTACTACTGCCCATAGAGACCTTACGATACTCGGGGAGGAACAGAAGGAGTGAGATTACCTGGGCTACCGGTACCGGTTTCATAGTTCGTGTGTCGCGCGTGATGCAGCCGGGACGGACTCTGTAGGGAGGGCACATAAGACATCTGCCAAGACTCTGAGATGCCTCTGATCTCGGCGGCAGCGTCGTCGGCCCGCGGCTTGAGATGCCCCCCGAGCTCCCAGCTTGCGTTGTTCGGTTTCATCCACTTCGATAGTCTATCATCGTGCGGTGAGGGTTCCTCCCGCCTTCATCTAATCTATTCCCGGCTCTGGGGGTACGGTAGTACGGACAAGTAATGATATAGCTGACATCACAGGTGTGGTTACTTTAACAGGGAGCAAGTTGGGTGAATGGTTATGGTAAGCTAACTATCGGCGACGAGAGACAATGGTTCGTCCATGATCATGCAGGGGTTTGATTTTTGCCCCCCTGCTCGAGTTAGGTCGAGATGAGGGACTGTTACCCTAATTTTTGCGGCAATGGCACTTTTAGCTGCCTGGCTCCTTGTCGACACCCGTGGGCAGCAGGGTCAGATCGTAGATTGACAGGTCTTTTCGCTGGTTGTAAATTTATGATACTGGTAGCTTGCCAATACGGTTCGCCAGATCGATTTTAGCCCTTATATCATACTGTATCTAGATTTACGTGCCGCACTTGGGTAATGTATACAATATTGATGCCCTGTTCCAAGTGAATGGAGCTTCCGATTTGCCAGTCGGTGCTATGGTTCCATTCTTGTCCAACAGAAAGCTGTGCTGTCCTAGTATTGTATCATACCATCAAGGTGAAAATTCCCTACCAGTAGTACAGTATTCCTAATTCAGATACTAGGGCCTTAGCCCCCATAATCATCCAGGTTCAAGGGTCCCCGACTAACCCAAGCACGATTCTGTACTACAAACCCAAACCCGGGAATCCTCTAAGCTGATACCATCATAATATTAGTATGATAGTACGGGAAGGGCTTACGGGCAATTTTAAGCTCCCCAAAAAGGCATGAGGTAATGGGATTCTAGATAATCTATATACTAAACCTAAGGGTTGGGTCCTTGATTGAGGGGGGCCGATCAAAAATTGAGGGTCTTGAGATATCTCAGCACAGATATTGAGGTTTTCTGGGTCAACAGTAGGAGTTGGGCTGTGGGTGCGCCATCAAACCGATGCCTTTGTGATGACCCGGGACTGTCCCCATTTCTTCAGGGTGGACGCTGGTGGGTGGTACTATTTTATTTCGGGTATATACACGATATTTCAATTACTGGAATCTTTAAAAGCCTTGAGATCCCTCACTTTCTACTATTTTTGAGAATACAGATACCGGTATTCACACTATCAATTTTCACGTGTCACCGAGGGAGCACCCGCAAGGATTGCCGACCATTTGGGAGTCGGGAAGCATAGGTAATCAGCCCCTTTTCCTTGGCGGCCCTGGCCGCCAGTCTCAGCGCGAGAGCTCAAAGGTCACTGAGCGCCCGCCTATCTATCATCATCGCCTCCCACGACGACACAGGAAGCCGCCATGGCAGCGTTCAGTAAGCTCGTTTCGGCACTGGGATCAAGAATACCCTCTAACCCACCGACCTGGAACACAATCTTCAAACTTGTCTTCTTTTTACTTGCGCTGGTGAACATCAAGTCTATTCCATTAACATGGCATGTGAGTATTCTCCGTACGCTCTCTTTCTCTCCCTGAAATTCCCGAAGACGACGCAAATAGTAGCTTATTGTGAGGACATCATCACAGTTCCGTTTCTACCGCTCTTTATACTTCCATCTATTCCGCCGGAAGAAAGTGCTGCCCCGACGCGCAGACCTGTTTTCCCCGATAGCTACCACCTCGAGATCCCCGCTGTACGAATGTGACTTGAACATGCACAAGTCCAACAGTACATACTTCAGTGACCTAGACATCGCAAGAACCCATCTCGTCTGCCACCTAATTAAGAAATCTTTGTCCATCCGCCGCAAGAACAAGAAACCACTGTACGTAGCGCTCGCTGGAGTCTCGGCGCTCTTTCGTCGAGAAATCAAGCCGTTCGAAAAGTACGAGGTTGTTACACGACTACTCTGCTGGGATGCAAAATGGGTGTTCGTCGTCAGTCACTTCGTCGCCCTGAGGAGGGGCCCCGATGGGAAGAGGAAGATCTTCGCTACTTGCATAAGCAAGTACGTGTTTAAGCAAGGCCGAATCACGGTTCCTCCTGAAGAAGTGCTTAGGGAATCTGGGCTGCTGCCAGAGAGGCCAGCTGGTGCTAAGGAACTGACCCCGGCGGTTTCGGGAACGGCGTCGCCCAGGGATGACGAGTTGGTGGATATTTCTGGGAAGGCAATTGCCACAGCTGAGGCTGTTGGTGGCTCTGATGGGGATGCGCTGATGAAGGATTTGGACTGCTCGTTGACCCAGAAGGGTGAAGGTGATGAGTATTGGACCTGGGAACGTATTGAGGCGGAGAGGAAGAGGGGGTGTGAGGTCGCGAAATATATGATTGGGTTGGATCCGTTGGATAATGAGCTGAGGGATGGAACAGAGGAAGGGTTGGTTCATATTGGAAGTTGGTACTAGGGCTTTCTGGAAGTGTATATCGGGGTGAGGAGCTTGGCTTACTGCTTTAGATTCTAGAATGGGTGCCAGTTTGTTGTTTGTCATAATGCGGATATTGTTAGAATTGGCGGTTTACATAGTTCTATTTGCGCAAGGAATGCTTTCGGGGATGCTCTTGGACAGTTCATTAGTTCACCTAGCTTGTTTTCTTAATATGGGGTTATGGAGTTATTATCATTTTTGCAGAGTGATTACTGTGTTCTCGGGTTAAAGGCAGAACGGAAAGTTACATCTAAGTACGATACCCCTTGCGGATAAGATTTACTGATATGATACTTTGAACAAAGGAGAAAACCTAACAGTAACCAACCAGTCTCTAACCCCGAAAACCAATAGTCTCGAGTGACAACTGATGAGCACAAGCACTTTCAACTACCTCATAGCAGCTAAATCTCCAAGTAGTAGAAGCGGGTTAACAGCTAAAAGTGCAAACCTCAAGAGTCCAAACACCTCCTAAATACCATACAAGCGCGGCAACTAGTTGCCCTGGGCTAAGGTTCTAAACCGAACCAAGTGACCGTTCGAACACCGGCCAGCAAACCGACAATGCCTTGTCAACCCATGGCTACAACCTCCCGCCAAAACACCACAAACCACCACCTCTACCACCTCCATCATCACCACATAACCACTTGCAATCAGACCCGCCGCGGTAAGACAATAAGGGATGCCGTTAACAAACTATAACGTCTCAGCAATATTTGCACTGATACTGGCACTTGCGATCTGGCGATTCGGGTCCTTCGGGAAACCCTCAATAAGATGCTACCAACGTATTGACACCCTGTCTCCAGCCAATGATTCGTTCACTTGCATTCACGCATCCAGCTGGAGCGGGCAGGTTATCCAACCTTTTAACCATAGCAGCGATAGCGGCAGTAGTGGCTCAAATGCATGGAATGTAAGCTCTGGTTATGTGATTCCTGGGCTGTGGGATGGGCACGCACATGTTTTGGAGTATGGGGAGATGTTGAATGGTGTTAAGCTTTATGGGGCTGGGAGTGTTGATGGTATGATATGCAGCTCAACAGTTTGTTTTATTTTTATTCTAATCGCGGTTTTAGAAATCAAGACGAGAATTAAAGGATATCTGAGAAAGAATCCTACGCATGGGAGTAAGGAGAAGTGGATCCGGGGGATCGGGTGGGATCAGGAGTATTTTGGCGGGGTCATGCCGGTTGCTGTACTTATTCTGATGCTTTTTGCTCACCCGGTTGGCGATGTGGTGTTTGCTTACGAGGTGGTATGTGCGTGCTGCTGTGTGCGCGTGTATGATGGTGATGATTAGGAACAACTCAGCCAAGATCCGGAGTTATCTGGGTTATATATCATGCTAGATAGAGTTGATGGTCACTGCATTTGGGTTTCTGGTTTGTCTATCTTATACTCCCCCCTCCTACCACCCTTCGCTCTTTCTTTTCACTAGCTAATGGGTTGATACTGTGTTTGCGATGTAGAACCGGTTCTCAGCCTTCTCCCAAATCCATTCCCAGCGATCCCTGGCGGTGAGGTAATTACTAACCCAGGCGTCGGGGTGTTCTGTGATAACGCTATGGATCCCGTATACGATGTCTGGCCACGTCCAGGACGTGATGAGAAGGTTAGATTCCTGGAGGATGCGATGAAGTCGTTGCATTCCGTCGGCATTGTTGGGGTGCATGATGCGGGCGTGCGTCCAACTGATGTGGAAATGTTTAATGGGTAGGACTCATGTGCACCTGGGCTTCTGGTATGGAGGGGATTTGCTGATGGGTTGTAGCCTTGCGGATGCGGGCAGGTTAACACTAAGGCTCTACGTCATGCTGGAGTGCCCGGTTCGAAATACTATCTGTGAGAATGAAGTAAGAATGATTCATCGTGAGGATGGGAAGTTGAGTGTGCGGTCTGTTAAGCTCTATGCGGGTATGAACCCAATAGGTTGTGGAATTTCCTCTAATGCCGACTAATAAGATGACAGATGGGGCCCTTGGATCTTGGGGCGCCGCCCTCCTATCGCCATACGCCGACAAAGCCGACGCGACCGGCAGCATGGTGATCGAAGAAGAAGACCTCTACTCGCTTGTCAGGAGATGGGATGACATAGGGTACCAAGTGAACATCCATGCAATTGGTGACCGCGCAAACCGGGCCGCCATAACGGCCTTCGAGAAAATTCTAAAACCCCTCTGCCCTCAAACCTCCAATTATGAAGCTTGTAGCCTCCGGTCACTGCAGGATGAGAAACGCTTTAGAATAGAGCACGCACAGATAATATCCCCAGAGGACCAAGAAACCCTCTTCAGCCTCGGCATTATTCCGTCTATACAACCTACTCATGCCACTAGCGACATGGCATACGCTCTCTCGCGCCTCGGCCCCGAACGTCTTGCCAAGAGCGCATATCGGATGAAGTCATTCTACAACGCCGGTCTCCCAGTAATTCTGGGCTCAGACTTTCCCATAGAGCCGCCTTCTCCCTTCGCGGGTATGTATGCCGCAATGACCAGACGTTCGCCGGAAGACGGCAGCTCAAAGAATAATACCTGTCCAGAATGTGGCTGGCACCCCGAAGAGAAAATTACGCTCCAGGAGGCATTGGGCGGATTCGGTGCCCATGTGGCGTGGGGCGGGTTCATGGATGGTAAGGGGGTTGGGGAATTGAAGGTCGGTGGGTGGGCGGATTGGATTGTGCTTGATAGGGATATTTGGGCAGTGGGCGAGGAGGGAATTAGAGATGTGAAAGTGCTTGAGACTTGGGTTGCTGGGAGGAGGGTTTGGGCTGCCGGGGAGCAGTCGGTGAAGCTAGACCCGTGGTTGAGGGGGTTGTGGGGGTTGTGGGAGTGTTATGCTGGGTGGTAGGTTGAACGATGTTGTTGAACACATAGAACTGTAAATTAGTTAATTAGGTACCCTTTGCTTTCTAGCAATAAAATATGATTCTAATGGTGGAGAGGTATTGAATGTTTGGTCACAGCCGCGGGCTTTCCCTGCCCACCTGGCTTTTGCGTTTAACATATCTCGTCATCACCTGTAAGGTTTATCGCCAGCAGGGTTGGGAGTGTTCAGCATCACCATTGACCCGACCCATCTGAACTGCTAGTTACCCCAACAGCTCAATCTTCTCGAACCAGTTAAGTCCAAGCCTCCTCAGGCTATTGCCCCTATCACCGTACTCACACCCACTCACTCGCACCCCATCGGTCGAGTTCTGCCATAAGAATCTATGGGTTCGCTGAGGCTGTGGACGGTCGGTTGTGGTGCTTTCAATAAGTCAACAATATAAACTAGAATAGAAGTAAACAACCCAATTGATAGATTGCTCAATTGATTGGGCTGAAGAAACGATTGACCCGTTTATAAACCTCTCCAATCTTTCGAGTGCGGAACCCAACACGAAGCTTTCCAGCGACGCAGTGCTCAACAGGTTAAATATTATACCTCCGTTAGTCAAGATCCGGATACGCCGACGAAATCGAACAGGCATGGAAGCCGAGGGTGACAGGGAAGGTCGGAACCAAACGCCTCCCTACTAACTAACTGCACACTAGCTAACCTGTGTACAGAAGTAGAAATAGGACCCGATTACTGAACAATATCGTTATGTCGAGTGATTGCGGAAGAGCTCCACCTACTAGCTAAGAGCCTACTGCAGAAACCTTGGAGAAAGGCGGGCGAAACGCATGTTGGAGCAAGAAAGGGGAGTCCTTATGAAACGTTTATAGAGGCAAACACTAACAAACTCCCGTAGTCTCGAGAAGACGGGCTTTTTTTTCCTCTCTATTATCACGCGATTTGTTGTGGGTTTAGTTTAGGCACGCGGTGAGGGGTGTGTAGTGGTTTTAATATGGATCACAAGGGGAGAGGGCTTGTTCTCCCACTCTCGCTTGAAACTTGGTAGGTGCCTCAATCATACGGTTTTTAGCCAAGGCAGGTCGTTGCTTAAGGTTCAGGGTGCTGTGCTCGTATTGTTTGTGCTGGCGTCTAAAATTGACAATCAAAATTAACAACGAATGAGGAAAACCCTCCATAAAACTACACAATAATTGCTGTTATATGTCCGCAAGCTAGTATTATGTTTCTTCTCCCCCACCCTTGCCTTGAGTAGGCCCTCACCACCCCTACCGAAATGCGGCAACCCTAAAAGAATGGGCAGAACGCGAGCAAAGAAAGGAAATTTTACAGGCAAAATACTAGAATGGGCGAAAATACGAAGTAAGAGAAACATTGCCATGAGCTAACACTTATGAGAGCAAATGCTAATGCTTGAGGTCTTGATATTGTACCGTACCGCGTGCTATGATATGTAAACTTACCGTTCGAACCTTAAAGTTAGACGAGTGATGATCAGTGACATGTTTAAAAATAACCGGGGGGCGCGGTGCTAACTTGGAGAGATAGTAGCGGTTGAGTGTAACAGTGTGTGTGAACAGACCGAGGTGGACTTAGGTTTTTCCCTCGACTTGCTGTACTAATCATGGCAGTTTTGTTTATGTTTTGAGGATAGTATACTAAGAGTGTCACCCATGTACTGTGCTGTAATTTCTTTTAGAGCTGTTTCCCGAGGGCTTACTCGGCTGTCTCGGTTGGTTGGTTCAGTGGTAAGCGGATCCTGAATTATCCTAGGCTCTGATAAGAGACCGTTCATCAACTCATTTAAGAATATTTGAATTACTTAGGTCAGCTGTCGAACGGTGTCTACCGTAGTTTTGACGAACTCATCAAGCTGGCCGGTTCTGCCTCGGGCGCTCTTGGGCTCCTGTTCATCGCAGTGTAAGGTTTGTGCTGTGCCACGGGATGGTACCTTGGAGGGGTGTCGCATTCCCTGCCGCCAGTATGGTAGACACTGACTGGGTGTTGGCTCAAATTTAGGGAGATTTGATTGGACGGTTTAGGGGTATCCATAAGGTCCCACAAAAAACCCCGCTTTCTTCAGCCTCCAGGAATTCCAGTAAGTCGACTGATTCCATCATCCACCATCTACAATATCAAAAGCAACAAAGAACAGGAGATGTCTCAACCATTCAGTAACAACATCGCCTCTTTTAACACAACTAATAACATTAACTTGGCCATTACGGATGACCAACCTAATATCCTGGCCTGGCTGTCTCCATTAGATCCTAAGTTAAGGCATCAGGACATACGAGACCGCCGAGTCGAGAATGTAGGGGAATGGCTTTTAAAAACCGAGGAATTTAGAAGCTGGCAAGCCGGTAGTGGGGGAGGTGAAGCCAATGACGCAGTCTTGTTTTGCTATGGAGATCCGGGAGTCGGAAAGACTTATATTAGGTAACGAGGACAACCTTGGGGGATGAGAGGAAAAGTGTAAGTGCTGACAAGCCGTGATGTTAGCTCATTGGTGATAGACAACTTGTGCAATCAAGCCAGAGCGCAAAATGTTGCCGTTGCGTGTTTTTACTTCGACTTCGCAGCCCAAAAGGAGCAGTCACCGACGAGTATTCTGGGTGCCCTGCTCAAACAGGTTGTGGGCGGGATGGAAGGGGTACCGATGGAGATAGCAGAAGCCTATGAAGACCAGAAAAAGGTGATCGGTGGACGGGGGACTTTCCGATATCGTGAATATGCTGCAGACCACCTCTTCCGAAAAGCGTACATTCATATGTATCGATGCTCTAGATGAATGCGTGGAAGAATATCGAGTTAAGCTTCTTAATTCGCTGAGCAAAATTCTCCAAAAGTCTCCAGGGACTCGAGTATTCGTGACTGGAAGACCACACATTCAGGTTGAGATTGGGAGGCGTCTTTCTGGAAGAGTAACCACTATGTGCATCTCTCCCCAGAGAGGTGATATCATCAGCTATATTCATAGTAGGTTAGATGAGGACACAACCCCAGATGCGATGGACGGCAGTCTGGAAGCAGACATTCTAAAGAAAATTCCGGAAGACATTTCTGAAGTGTACGTAAAAGTAAAAACACTCCGGGAGCTACCATTGAGTTATCCACTGACAGATATAATACGATTTAGATTCCTACTTGTCTCGCTAAATATCGATGCCATTCTACAAGAAACCACAATCCATCGCAGACGACAAAGGCTTAGTACAATGACCGATGGATTGGGGTTAGAGAGTACTTATAGTGTAACACTGGATCGGATAAAGAGACAGGGTGGTGAGAAAGCGAGGCTTGGAATGACCACTTTGATGTGGATCTCTCACTCGGAGCGACCTTTGAAGGCCAATGAACTGTGTCACGCCCTAGCGGTCGAGATAGGGTCGCCGAATCTCAACGCTGACAACGTTCCTGCAATAGGGACATTGCTAGCCTGCTGCCAAGGGCTTGTTTCCATAGACAAGGAGGCTTCCACGGTCCGATTAATCCACTTTACCCTTCAAGAGTACCTCCGTGCTCATCCTGAGCTTTTTGGTACAGTCCACTCGACAATGGCGGAAACCTGCCTAAGCTATCTGAATTCGCAGCAAGTTAAGGCTCTTTCGACTAGCCCCTCCCCCAATCCTCAAGACACACCTTTCCTCGAATATTCTTCTTTATATTGGGGAATCCATGCAAAAAGAGACCTTTCAGATTGCGCAAAATCTCTTGCACTGAAGTTATTTGACGACTACAATAACCACATATCTATTAAAATCCTCTTGGAAGCCCTGGGGTTGTATTCCTACCGTGTTAACCTCAACAAGCTTTGCTTGTTCAATGGTCTGCACTGCGCATCCATCTTTGGGATTGATGAGATTGTAGCTGGTTTGGTAGAGGTGGAAGGCCGCGATATCAACCAAAGAGACTGCGTGGATAATACACCTCTGATGTGGGCGACTTACAATGGGTGCGAGGGAGTGGTGAAAATACTGCTCGGACGGAATGACATCAACCCCGACAGACCAGATGTGCACGGCCAAACACCACTCTTGCGGGCTGCCTTCAATGGACACAAGGGACTGGTGAAAATGCTACTCGGACGGGACGATGTCAACCCCGACAAGCCAGATAGGGGCGGCAAAACACCACTCTCGTGGGCTGCTTGCAACAGGAATGAAGGGGCGGTGAAATTACTACTCGGACATGACGACGTCAACCCTAATAAGCCAGATAGGGATGGCCGAACACCATTCCATTCGGCTGCTTGCAATGGGCACGAGGGGGTGGTTAAAATGCTACTCGGGCGGGACGATGTCAACCCCGATAGACCGGATAAGTATGGTCAAACGCCACTCTCATGGGCTGCTTGCAGAGGGCGTGCGAGAGTAGTGAAAATACTACTCGGACGGGACGGCATCAGCCCCGATAAGCCAGATGGGTGTGGCCGAACACCGCTCTGGTGGGCTGCCCGCAATGGGCATGAGGGGGTGGTGAATATACTACTTGGACGGGGCGACGTCAACCCCGATAAACCGGATGGATACGGTCGAATACTACTCTGCTGTGCTGCTTGTCGTGGGCATGAAGGAGTGGTTAAGGCCCTACT
This sequence comes from Tuber borchii, assembly GCA_003070745.1. Lineage (NCBI taxonomy): Eukaryota > Fungi > Ascomycota > Pezizomycetes > Pezizales > Tuberaceae > Tuber > Tuber borchii. The sequence continues at coordinate 280,102 of NESQ01000021.1, read as the reverse complement.
CTGACATGACTACGTCAACCCCGATAAACCAGATGATGACGGCCGAACACCACTTTGGTGGGCTACCAAAAACGGCCACGCGGGAGTGATGGCTCTCCTGAAACCTCCAACATCTACCACCCACAGCACGACTTAAACCTGAGGAGTCGTCGCCCTCCTTACCGCCCCCAAATACCCTACTGATGGCCCACGTGCCATTTTTCGCAAGGACGCAACAGCTCCATAATCGTGTTTGTCGCCACCGCTGCCCCCCTCCTCTCACTCCCGCACAACCTCCTCCTGCAGCTTAAACTACTGCCTTATAGTAATCGCCGTCTTACCTCTCCTTCTAGAGCAAGCCTGCTGCAGGAGCACAGCTTAAATTCAAAAAAAAAATTGGTGGAAGGAAATCACACGCTTCGAACACTATCACATACCTTCTATCCGGATTTTTGTTATGAGATCAAATCAAGATTTGTGGGCTTCTGTTTAAAATATAGAGTTCAGCATTATTGGAGTGATAAGCTAGTGTGGCATGAAATTTCCATCATATTCACTTTTATTGTTGCTTTCTATCCAACTCCTCTTTGCAATGCCGGGGATTAATTGTGTATTTAAAACCCCAAATTAGGTCTCCCTTTCCTCCATCCCTGTGTAAACCCTCTCCCCTCTCACATCTCCGTTGGGATCCAAAATTCTTCTTTGCCCTGGCCTGGCTAACAACGTCTGGCAAGTTTACGGTAGGCACAGTATCCCATTGTATCGTACAGTGCCCTAACAAAAGTGGTCGTTGGCGGCCACTTTTACACCAAAAATGATCTTTTCCAAGGTACTAAAACTCCACCATCTGGAGGGCAAGTAACCCAATTCTTGGTAAAATAGTGGTTCTGGGTATTCTAATGGTGATATATTAATATGGGAACATATGCTGCAATATTGAATGAACTATGGCAACATAAACTTAGAAAATTTCAAAACATGTATCTTTTTCTATGAGAGCCCATACAAATTCTTAGCACTTAGCTCCAGTTTGTGGATAGGACACGCCGGTTGACGAGTGCTGCCCACAGAACAAAGGAATCGGTTATAGAAATGTGAATTTCAGATTTACTAGGTCTTTGGCTCTCTATTGATATTCCCTTTGTGTTAATTAGGAGGTGGGGGCACAAATTGGCATTTCAAGGGCTACGGATTTCGGTCGCTTTGGTGTGTTTTCAGCGGCGTTTGGGCCAATAACCATGACTTTTGTCCAAGAACTTATATCTTATGCTGCACTTGGGAGAGTGACAATCTATGACGGCGGTTTAAGACAACCGAGGAAAGAGTAATGTGATTACTAGATTGCCTACTTGGAGGCTATAGCGGTCAAGTGTAGTAGTGCGTATGAACCGACCGAAGTAGAGCTAAGTTTTTCTCACCCCGCCCGTGCTGCACTGTACTAATCATAGTAGTTCCGTTTATGTCTTGGGGTGCAGTCTGCTGAGAGTGTCGTCTGTATGGTAATTTCCATCAGAGTTGCCCATCGGAAGCTTACTTTGCCGCCTTGGTTAGTTAGGTTAATAGTAAATCTTAGATCCTTAATTATCCTAGGCTCTCATGGAAGGCTACTCATTAGGGTATTCAACGATTATTAGAACCACTGCTTAGGTTCAGTGTCGAACAGTACTTGTCTTTGACAGACCCATTCCTCAGTCATTAGAAAGATGGAATAGATTATAGTAATGTAAATTTAGAAACCTGCGGTGACACCGCACTGCACTGCCATGTACGAGCATTGTACTTGGCGGTCACGATGAAAATCAGAATGTACAGCCTTATCCTCTCAGGATCCGGTATGATACGAGGCTAGGGGAAGAGCTACTTGGTTCGTGCCGACATCACAAAGGGCGATGCTGTGATGCTCTAAGTCAGTTGACATGTGTGTTTTTCGATTGATTCATTGATAATGCTTGATGCACTCGCGGTGCGTCAAGCTGGCCGATTCCACTGCAGGCCTTCTATGGTGTTCTTCCACCGCAGTTCAAGATTTGTGATGAATAGCAAGATAGCGCTTAAAGAGGTGTAGCATTTCCTGAGACAGGTGTGGTAGGCACAAGGAGGGTATTTTTGGCACGAATTTGGGGAGAGTGGTTAGATGGTCCTGAGGCATCCATGAGGTTCCACAAGATCCCCTCTCTCTCCAGGAATCCCAGTGATAGTCGACTGACTCCACCATCCATCATCATCTACAATATCCTAATCAGCAAAGGACAGGAGATGGCTCAATTATTCAGTAATAACATCGCCTCTTTTAACACAACTAATAACATTAACTTGACCGTTACCGATGACCAACCTAATATCCTAGCATGGCTATCACCACTAGATCCCAAGTTAAGGCATCAGGACATACGAAACCGCCGAGTCGAAGGTGTAGGGGAATGGCTGTTACAAACTGAGGAATTTAAAAGCTGGTGCGCAGGCAGTGGGAGAAGTGAAGCCAATGACGCAGTCTTGTTTTGCTATGGAGATCCGGGAGTCGGAAAGACTTATATTAGGTAACAAGGACGAACCTCAAGGAATGGAAGGAAAAGGGCAAGTGCTGACAAGCCGTGGTGTTAGCTCATTGGTGATAGACAGCTTGTGTGATCAAGCCAAAGGACAAAATGTTGCCGTTGCGTGTTTTTATTTTGACTTCGCAGCCCAAAAGGAGCAGTCACCGACGAGTATGCTGGGTGCCCTGCTCAAACAAGTTGTGGGCGGGCTAGTCGGGGTACCGGTGAAGATAGCGGAAGACTATAAAGACCAGAAAAAGGTGATCGGTGGACGGGGGCCAGGACTTTCCGATATTGTGAATATGCTGCAGACTACCGCTTCCGAAAAGCGTACATTCATATGTATCGATGCTCTGGATGAATGTGTGCCAGAATATCGAGTTAAGCTTCTTAATTCGCTGAGCAAAATTCTCCAAAAGTCTCCAGGGACTCGAATATTTGTTACTGGAAGAGCACACATTAAGAATGAAATCGGGAAGCGTCTTTCTGGAAAAGTAACGACTATCCGCATCACTCCCAAGAGAGATGATATCATCAGCTATCTTCATAGTAGGTTGGATGAGGACACAATCCCAGATGCGATGGACAGCAGTCTAGAGGCAGACATCCTAAAGAAAATTCCAGAAGGTATTTCTGAAATGTACGTAAAAGCAAAGACACTCCAGAAACTACCCCGAGTTATCCACTGACAGATACATATCTAGATTCCTACTAGTCTCGCTGAATATCGATGCGATCCTGCAAGAAACAACAATCCATCGCAGGCGACAAAAACTTAGTGCAATGACCGATGGACTGGGGCTAGGGGATGCTTATGGTGCAACACTGGATCGGATAAAGAGACAGGGTGGTGAGAAAGCGAAACTTGGAATGGCCACTTTGATGTGGATCTCTCACTCGGAGCGGCCTTTAAAGGCCAATGAACTGTGTCACGCCTTAGCAGTTGAGATAGGGTCGCCGAATCTCAATACCGACAATGTTCCTTCAACAGGGACATTACTAGCTTGTTGCCAAGGACTTGTTGCCATAGACAAGAAGGCCTCCACAATCCGACTAATCCACTTTACCCTTCAAGAGCACCTCCGGGCTCATCCCGAGCTTTTTGGTAGAGCTCACTCTGCAATGGCAGAAACCTGCCTAAGTTACCTGAATTCGCAGCAGGTTAAGGCTCTTTCGGCCTTTCCCTCTACCAATCGTCAAGGTACACCCTTCCTCGAATATTCTACTTTATATTGGGGAATCCACGCCAAAAGGGACCTCTCAGATTGCGCGAAATCTCTTGCACTAAAGTTATTTGACGACCACAATAACCACATTTCCATTAAAATCCTCTTGGAAGCGCTGGGGTTGTGTTCCTACCGTGTTGATCTCGATAAGCTTTACCTATTCAATGGTCTGCACTGCGCATCTATTTTTGGAATTAATGAGATTGTAGCCGGTTTGGTAGAGGTGGAAGGCCGCGATATCAACCAAAGAGACTGCGTGGATAATACACCTCTGATGTGGGCTGCTTGCAATGGGCACGAGGGAGTGGTGAAAATACTACTCGGACAGGATGATGTCAACCCTGACAGGCCGGACGGGTACGGCCAAACACCACTCTTTCAGGCTGCTCGAAATGGGCACAGGGGAGTAGTGAAAATGCTACTCGGACGGGACAACGTCAAACCCGACAGACCAGATGAGTACGGCAAAACACCACTCTTGCTGGCTGCTTGTAAAGGGCACGGGGTGGTAGTGAAATTACTTCTCGGACGCGACGACATCAACCCCGATAAGCCAGATAAGTGCGGCCGGGCACCACTCTGGTGGGCTGCCCGCAATGGACACGAGGGGGTGGTGGAAATGCTACTTGGACGGAGTGACGTCAACCCTGACAGGCTAGATGATTATGGCCAAACACCACTCCTGCGGGCTGCCCGCAATGGGCACGAGGGAGTGGTGAAAATACTGCTCGGACGGAGCGACGTCAACCCCGATAAACCGGATGGATACGGTCGAACACCACTCTGGTGTGCTGCTTGTCGTGGGCATGAAGGAGTGGTTAAAGCCCTACTCCGACATGACCACGTCAACCCCGATAAACCAGATGATGACGGCCGAACACCACTCTGGTGGGCTTCTCAAAAAGGGCACAAGGGAGTGATTAAAATACTACTCGGACAGGATGAAGTCAACCCCGACAAACCAGATGGGGATAGGCAACTCTGTCCTACTAATTACAATGGTCACGAGGGAATACTACCTGGACGGGGCGACGTCAGCCCTGTCAAGCGGCGCAAATTAGGATGAACACCACTCTGGTGGGCTACTAGGAGTCGCACTCGGTATTCGCCATTTTCGCGAAGACCGCATGTCTCCCGCTGCCATTGCCTCCTCCCTCTCATCCCCGTCCAGCCTCCTCATACAGTTCAAGCGCTGCCTTGCAATAACTACCGTTTCCCCCTTCCTTCTGGAGCAAGCCTGTTACAAAAACCCCGCTTAGATGCTTCTTTTAGGAAAAAAAATCGTTACCAGAGTAGAATACACATACAGTATCTATCACATACCCACCCAAACCTCTGTCCGGACTTTCTTATGTAGCCGAGTCAGGATGTGTGGGCTTCTGTTTATAATCTGGGGTTTAGCGTTGGTAGCGCCATTTCTATTGAATTGAGACAAGCCAGCGTAGCTTAAAATTTTCATCATATTATTTTCCTTTATTATTTTTTAGTTATTTATTTTTCTCCCACAATTCCCTTTCCCCCCATTTCCTCCCCCCGATGGGTGGATGCGGCGGTAGTTCAGATATAGAGAGAAATATATACAACTACCGGGTGGAATGTCTTGGCACCCCCCCATTTTACACCAAAAGTATCCCACTTCACAAACTTAATAATGTTATATTATGGAGTAAACAATGATGGTAATTATTATGGATAGTAGGAAATTCCATGAAATTTGATTATATGGCCTTTTTGTGCTCTTATGTTACATTAGTTAACAGCTATTGTAGGTATTCCATAGCTGATATTATATAGATGTATCTTTTGTATGGGGCTCACATACAAAATTGCAAGTACCACTTGCCCAACTGCCAAATGCACCACCACCATCCTTGACAGAATTTTTTCAAAACAAAAAAATTGTGACAAGGCAAATTTTCATGGACTCTCCACTCTGGTTTAATTACCTGTATATTTTTGTTTGCATTAGAAGGGCTTGATAAATGCCTATAAAGTAAGATACTTTTGGTGCAAAATGGGGGGGGGTGCCAAGACCTTCCACCCGGTGGTTGTACAATGCAAGAATTTCAGCACTAGTACAAAGCAACGCAAAATCTAGCTGTTAACCATGGCCACGATTTTATCAAGACCATGCTTATATAAAGTACCACTACCCTCCAGTGCAGACCTAAAGGTGAAGTTGGAAAGCCGTTCACACGATTTAGTCCCACCAATCAATGAAAATTAATTACAGTAAAAAGCCTCTGAACTATGAAATTAGTCACCCCTTCTACAAGCACCGTAAACTCGCTCTGCAGCTAGACTTTTTTTTCATGCATCGTCTTAGATACCCACCACCTGGGTGGCATACTGCCACGGAGAGCAATACCCAGCCAACGCTGATACCTTCTCCTATCCTCTCAGTCAGTTTGGTTCCCCGAATAAGCTGCATCAACTTTAGGACGTATGATAACTCAAGCACACAGCGTAGCACGTGCTATACTACTCCCGAGCGAAAAATACCCACATGACCCCCAAACCCACCATTAAGCAACCAACCAAACAAACAAATCGTATGATAAAACGAAAATTATTCACACAAACACAAGCCAGCAACCCCGTTTCGGGATTTCTAACAATATCACATGGGATCTTGCCTGTCGGATGAGAGAATTTCGGTAACTCTTGCTAGCCCTCTTCCTCCTCCTCCCACCCCGGAGGGCAATACGGTGCTTGTCCTCTACTTACGCATGATGAAGTTTGAGGGGCTAAGAAACTGGTATGATACTACCTGTAGACCATTTCACTCAGAAGTTGTCTTTCACGAGTGACATCACATGATGCTAGAACAACAAGCCCAAGTTATGCCTGGGTTGGGTAGGTTTGGGGCTCAAGCATAATCTGTCAACCCCTGATTCTTGATTCCCTTTCCCCTCTACTATATCCAACGTGGGTAGTATAGCCAGCCCTCTACAGTCCACATTTTCACTCAAGCAGATGATCAGACAAACAAGCTACCTTTCGGTCATCAACAGTAAGCCCCATCATTCGGCAGACATCTAGAACCAGTAGATAAAGTTCGTGAGACTCCTGTGGTTCTACCGACGCTTAATGTAGTCAACTATACCCACAAACAATTCGGAGAACCCACTCGACCGAGCTATCGGCCACCCAGGTATGATATCATAGCACTTTCTCAAGACTGCGCTGTATACAATCCAACGTGAACGCGAGCCCGGTTTCGAAACACTATTCCCTCATTAACTAGATGTACCAAGTTAGCTATTATAGCTCACGATTAGGATGTCTTGAAGCCGGACAAGAGGCGATGGAGTTGAAGATGCAGTTTGGTATTGGTTTTCAGGACTTTCGCATGACGAGGTACATAGGTGGGATAGAAGCCATGCAGAGAGATTGCTATCATAGGACGCAGTTTCTGTCGTATGCCAATCAGGCCCAACAACCCAATCTACTATACTCCGTTGTTTATACATTCATATATGAAAATGCGACCTTCCTGGAGGAGCTCATGGGGGCCGAGCACCCCCCCTTCCCTAAGTCCCTTCACCACATCACAGGATCGAAACCATCATAGGAGCATGGAGGGGGTTCCCAGCAGCAACCTAAGATTACCGAAATACTTCTACTCAACTAAAAACCTACTCTCCCAACTCACAAGCACCAACTTCCTCATCTCCCAAGTTCACTCCCGAGCATGATACCAACGAATAATCCCAATTAATTAATCCGTACTCCTTCCTCCCCTCCCTTACTCTACCTACCTACCCTAACCACCGGCCTATCCTCCAAGCACAGTATACAAGTTGCAAAGACCCAGAAATAAAATCCGTGTAGTGACCGACCCCACTAACTAATCCTCTCACAGCGAGAAGGAAGCGATATTACAACTCACCACTCGAATTATATCATCACTTTCTAAGACTGTGTATAATATGGAAGTGGTGGTTCAGGTAATATAACACAAGGAATTTTGAGGCCAACTCCTGAGATAGGAGTGACAATGAGTTTCACTCCATGTACAGTACAATCATAAAATACCCTACTACCGTACCGGTATATCGCATCCTCATCCTTCGGGCACAATCACTACCTGATCTTCCTCTATTTCTAGCCCTTCGTCCCTAGGGATGCCACCGTCTACACAAGCCGCACCCGCTACCTCAACAGCACACCTCTATACCAACCCAAAACTCCAGTCACATACTCTCACCCGGATGAACAACCTGCCACTTCCCCCCACAGGTGAATAGTAATCCTTCACAACTTCCGCACAAAGCGACCACGTCACTCCTGAAGGAACAAAAACCCTCCGAAGAGGCCAAGTTTAGTGATCCCAACGAATACCCCAAGTGCTACCACAGGGCACGCACTGTAAGCTCGCTCGTTAGTTGCACCACCCGGCACCGGCGAGCCTACGTGTCCGAGATAGGCTACCGGGGCCGGGCCAAAACTCCTTCACAGAGGAATAAGGAGGAGGTATATATGGCAGCTATTGGCCCCAGATTAGAGACATCTGGCTTTCAGGTTCATGTCCCTTCCACATTACGATCCGCAACTCGTAGCAACACTATCCTCGCGGCAATGTTCAAAAAAACCAACCCACGAGAAGGGAAGGGAGGAAAAATAGGGACCAAATAACTTGCGCGTCTATTTTCACATGTACATCCGGCGTTTTTCTCTCCCCTCCACCCGGCCAGCTCGCCAACCACTGTACCTTATCTCATTTCATCTCATAGACTTGTTTGTTTCATTTCCCAAGAGCCGCAACAAGGAAACCAATGAGGAAAAAAGAAAATACATGAACGCAAGCTATCCATCATAAACGGGCTTCAGAAAATGAGGAAAAGAACGCCCATCCTCCTTTATTTTACCCCCTCTGCTCGAAGCAAATTTATGAGAAAATCGTTTAATGTTAGCTGAGGAAAAGATCATTAACAAGGAAAGAAAAATAACAAAACACCCATCTCTAAAGGTAGCACAAAATAATGTACCTATTTTTCACAACAAACAAGACAAAACGATGGAGGAAAGAAAATGGCATCACATATTTACTCCGAGTCGCTGACCTCCGCGACTTGAACAATAGGGCCCTTCTTCTCAAAAAGGTCCCTAGGAACAGTCTTCTCCTGACTAGCAGGTGGAACACCAAGACCGTTTCGGTTCCTGAAGAAGACGACTCCCTTTGCCTCACCCTCAGCGCCCTCGCTAGGCTCAACAAACTGGCACCAACGGGGGGACCTCCAGAGAGCGCGGAGGAAGCCAGCTGGGCCACCTTCGGTGTCAGATCGGTAGTGCTTGCCCATAACCTTCTTGACAGCCTCAGTAGCCTCGTCGGCGTTGTAAAAGGGAATGCTGGAAACGAAGTGGTGGGCAACGTGGGTCTCGATGATGCCGTGGAGGAGATGACGACCGATGAAGCCAAATTCGCGATCAATAGTTGCGGCGGCGCCACGAGTGTAGGTCCAGGCCTCAGGATGGTAGTGAGGAAGCGAAGGGTCGGTGTGCTGGAGGAATGTGATAGCCACTGATGATTTACGTTAGTCAACCGATCGTAACCGCCAGAGACCGACGAATAGATCCAATGATGTAATGGCAAAAACTTACCGAGCCAGTGATTCACCCACAAATACGGACAAAAGTACCAAATCGCCATGTTGGCCAAACCCCAAATCTGAACGGCCTGATAAAGGAAGTACATGGCCACGGCAATGCCGACATCGCTCAACAGAATCCACTTGGCATCACGGCTCTCATACAACGGGCTGCGAGGGTCGAAATGATTGACACCACCGAACCATCCATTCCGCTTTCCAATTCCACGGCCTTCAGACTGGCGCTCGTGGTAGGGGTGTCCGGTAACGTTGTTGATAAGGTACAGGGGCCATCCCAAAAGTTGTTGGCCGATAAGGTGCACCAAGGTTGCAATAGGGGTCTCCTCGGTCAACTCAGCGATGTCATGGCCAATACCACCGGCGTAGCGGCGCGAGTACTCCTCTCGAGACTTTGGAACAAAAACCATGTCACGCTCAAGATGTCCAGTTGCCTTATGATGTTTTCCGTGGGAAATCTTCCATGACCAGAAGGGAACGAGGAGGGAGGAGTGGAGAACCCATCCAACAAGGTCGTTTACCGTCTTCGAAGGAGAGAATGCACCATGTCCACATTCATGAGCAAGAACCCACAAACCAGTACAGAAAAGCCCCTGAAGGAACGAGTAAACTCCCCACGCAGCAAACCTGGCAGCAGGGTGGTATTCCGCCAGAGCGGGGATAATATGGAACTTGAAGGCATAGAAGTTGGAGGACACCAAAGCCAGATCACGGGCTACGTAGCTCAGGGAGCGGAGGGTGGAACTCTTGTAGCAGTGAGCGGGAATGGCATCCCGAATCTGCTTAATGGTGAAGTCCGGGAGCTCAAATTCATTTCCGTAGGTATCTAGCAATGGCTTTCCGGATTTCTCATTGACCAGTGCCATAGATGACAGTGAGGTAGATGAGGACGAGGTGGATGGTGCCTTTGAGGATGATGTCGAATTGGCGGAGAGAGGGGTGGACGCCCGAGAAATCGAAGACTTGCGAGTTCTGGAACGGGTAGCCATATCGAGAGGATTATGAAGTCCTATCTACTGATTGAAAATGGTCAGTTATCGTATCGCCTTTTCTGATTCTCTCGCAATTCAGGCATGGGCTTGTCTTCTGTTGGGCCCAAGGTCTATTTCTCCTCATCCAATTTTCTCCGGAACAGCCAACCCCCCTCTCATTCGGATTCCCATTTACTTCGCTGCGCATCATGTATCGGGAAAAAAAGGCAACACATCCAAATGCGAGTGCCCTCCCCCTCGGTAGCGATTGGATAGACGAATTGAAAAAGAAAAAGGAAAAAGAGAAAATATCTCACCTATTATCTTCACGTGCGGTTCAATACCTATTCGCTCTTTGATTGTTGCTCTTGGGTTGTCTCTGATTCCGGTTCCTTCAACGCTCCTGCGGCCGGCTCTAGATCTTTAAAGGAGGCGGAGGATGGCAAGTGGAGGGCGGTTGAGAAGCGCAGAGATATGCGGTGAGAAAGGGAAGGAGCAGATATAAGTCCGGTGGCTCGCTAGACCATAGCCCTAAGACCGTCCGAAAAAAAATCTCAGGGGGAAGGAAGCAGCGGCAAATAGGGTCCGAGGGTGAACGGGAATTGGCTCGCCTTTATTTTTTACCCTCCGGGGAGGGACATGAATTTTCTCGTTGGGGATTCCAGGAAGGAAGGAGAGGCAAGGGAGGAGGAATGGACAGAACACTTGACCAAGCGACCTCACACGATATTGCTTACCGTACCGTAGTATCACAGTCTACTGTACCTCTCCTTTGCTCCACCTTGCTACAATAGATTATACAAGTACAACAGTGGGATTCGCTCGAGTGCTCTCTGACTATACCGTATCTCCATTGTCTGAGAAAGAATGCATCAATTGTCCAATTTGAGCCGGGCAAAACAGAGGATCATGAGGATCATGAGGATCATGAGCTGTCTATCCAATTCAGTCACAGTCCGAGGTTTCACAAAGACAGACCATTTGTTTCCTCCGCATCACCAATACAGTTTTAAATCCCGTAATCTTGCACCTCTTCTTTTTTCTCTTTCTTTTTTCCTTTTCCTTCATCACTCTTCCCACTCAGCCCGAACCACATCTCCGGTTAGCCTTCCCATTCCTATACGTCCCGAGAAAAATCCAAACACCATCCGGCAGGGCTCTGCGGCAAATGTATCCCTCCCTATCCAAGCGCTTTACCCTGAACACCGGTACTAGCACGAGAACCCAAGTAGCGTATCCCACCTCCGCCTCTTTTCCTCCTACATTGGAAGTTTGTATATACAGTAATAGAAGAAAAGAAATCGAGTCAACGCCGGAGCCCACCGAATACTGTGGTGTCCGGAGAAGCCACCCTTTTCTCCATACCGTATTTTGCCCTCTATCCGCCGGTACAGTAGAAGGCGCCTAAAAAAATAAAGGAATAAAGAAAGATCCTATGCAGGGCTGAACAAGAAAGTTCTTAAGATCTGTCCAAGTGAGGCCAACCGTTTTTTTTCTCGGGTGTTTTGGTGGGAAATATTTATCCCTTTCGCCCACTTGGGAATTTGTTGAGGCGCGGCACTAATACCTTACCGGTATTCTGTCCCTTACCGAGTGTACGGATCACGCCCCCAACCACCGCTTCCCTTCTTTCCTTCTCCGCAGACCGGATATTAATAATAAATGATTCGAACTCTGTGCGAGCTGAATGATATGATCAGCCTGAGGTCAGAATTTCTTCCCGATAGCTGATAGATGAAGCGGTTAGTATCTCTGTGGCAAGTTAAGCTTCACAAGGCACCTCAACTAAAAGAAAGCTCTTCTCGCCTTCTGGATACGTAACCTTGCCTTCGCTTTTCAAGATGCGGACTCAGCTGCGACTCATCTAATGCTCGAGCACCGTGGTGCTGGCCAGCATACCGACAGCGCAAGAAATTTGGAGGTGAGTATGTTAACGCCCCCAAACTGGATTTTGAACAGAGAAATTGAAGCTTTAACCAAGTTTTAAACCTTTAGGGTCTGTCGACTGGAGCCGACAGCCAATTGAAAAATTCGTTGTGAAGGCGTCCACCCACTCGCCCTTCAAAGATTTTTACACCATACCGTAGATTCTGGGCGGGCTCGGCCCGCCACCATTCCCCGTATGGCAGCTACTATCCCTAGAAGGGCGAATTCGCCACGGGGTTGGTTTTTAAGAGGAATAGTGGCTGCCTTAAGAAGTATGGCAGCGGGTTGGGTTGACCCAGAATTTACGGTATGATATCTTCAATTACAGATAAGGTTTCTCCCATGGATCTGCCCATGCCCAACCAATCTCCCAACAACAACCCTTTCTGCCCCCCACAAATTTCTGGGAGCTTTTGTTTTCTCACCACTCTTTCTTTCCTCCTCTCCATCCCGCCTACTAACTTCACTACCTACTGTCACTAGGCAAAAGTGTTCGTGATAAAGTGAGACATCTGACTAAGCAAAATCACGAACACTTTTGCCTAGTGACAATATCATGCTGCCATCTCCGCATTTTCGGGCAACTTACTACCAGTATTGGAACCTCGCTAGAACGAAAAGAAAAACCTGAGCTCTTAGTATCATATTCATTATAGCGAGGTGCCACTGTAAACCATCTTCTATTTCTCAAAAGCATGTGAACAGCAGAAGAAAAGAAAAAAAAGAAACAAACCTCTTCCACTTGTCGATCGCATTTTTGAGCCTCACGCCTACCGACCGACCGACCACAACACATCATCGACGGAGCCCTCGCTGAAGCCAAAAAAGACATGTGAAAGTCCCAGCCCCTGTCTCGCTCACTGCCAGCAGACCACACGGTAGCAGATGCGTCCGAAAGGACCATGCACGATAAAAAAAAGGAAAAAATCGGAAAAAAAAATCGGCATAGGGCTTGGGTCCACACAGCCGAACATACATGCATGAAAGGAAAATTAAAAATTACAAGTTTTATTAAATTTTGATACTCGAGCACGATATAATAAGTGTTTCCCTTGACTTTTGGAAGAAAAAAATGCAGTTCCTAGACATTAGTATCATAAACATTATCGTGGACACTATGATACCAATGATCCAAATTTTCCTCAGGTCTGAGATTGACATGGCTTGAATATCATGACAATCATTACTTTTCCAAGCCCACACCCTTCAGCTAAGGATAATACGAGGAGTGTAGGGCAGTATTTCTTATACTCTCTCCTGGAGTTTGTACACGCTCATCCACTATCTTCCCCTTCTTAATAAAAACAACTTGAACCCAGTGTGTTGGCAGCATTCTCCGTGTTCAGAGGGGATCAGAAGGCGTATTCTTTTCAACAAAATCCGGAAACACGATTTGGATAAAATAATGTCATATTATCATACTCCTGGCACTAGTGCTTAGTAGCTATGGTCAAGTTTTTACCCAGAACAGACAGCATCCAGCTATCTCTTTTCTCAATACATATTCCACTTAATACTAGAACCTTCACCAGTTGACTTTCCACCCCCGCACACCCAAAATATTGATGCAATTGCAATGAGAGCCGGGAAAACTATGTATCCCATAGCACAGAGCAAAGCAAAATACCCACGAAACACAACAGCCTCCCCAAAATCCGGCACAAACACCCCCCCCCTCCTGGGCCTCCTCCACCCAAGCGGTGGGTGTGTATGAAAAGAAACAAAACACCAAGATAACAAACGACCACAAAGAAGGAAGGAAGGAAGGAATCCCACATCACAAAACCAACTCACCGTATGCACACATGCTTCCGAAAAACACACAACCGCCATGCACAGCACTTCCCCAACTCAGCGTGGTCTTGCGCAATACACGGACGGGACCAAACAGCCAGCTCAACAGAATCTACACGGATAAAATGCCTCTGTTTTTTCTCCCCGCAGATGGGGCGGGGGCGGGCCCATGATCGTGGGTTGCTGTGTAAATCACCGTGCTCGAGTACGGTATCGCCGCCAAGGGCTTGATACTGGAATCGCTTGCTTGTTTGTTTGCTCGTATCGATGGCGGCCTGCCGGGGGTATTATGTAGGATGGGAGAACTATGCGACCTGCTCTGCTCTACTCTACAATATCGCATACTGGTAACTTATGGTACGGTTGCGGGGGGGTTTGTTGATTCTGGGTGGTATCATGGGAAATCTGGGGATGCCATGTGATGATGATGATGATGATGAGCCCCACGCGAGGATAAATACTCGAGTACAACTCGCGCGGCACTCGAGGAGAATGTTGGATGGAGAATACAGCACGCGTTTATCCTGAACTGAGGAGTACGGGTGTGGAAAGTTAGTCTGATAACTGTACTTGTACCATGCTGTGAACACCGGTATTGTTGCATCCATTTCACCACATTCGCCATCTCCGAAGCTATGGTCAATTTCTGTGTAGTGAACAACCAGTGGGTAAAAATACTTGATGTCGAGCAATTGACTTCCGCTGCCAGAGGGGAGCTTTGGCTCGGGGCGCTATTGTGGACGAGAGGATGGGAGGGACGAAGAAGCTAGGGCGAGAAAAAATTTAAAAATAAGCTGCTCTGAAACGGATTTGAACCGTTGATCTCGTCATTACTAGTGACGCGCCTTACCAACTTGGCCATCAGAGCTGATGAGGTTCTAAGTTGGCTTTGAATCTAAAATCTTAGTTTGATCGGAGAAGGCCAAGGAGATACTCGGAATGAGAACCTTATCCTCCAAGCGCCCTCTAAGCCTCACCCTCAGCAGAAGCAGATCCTGCGAAGGCCTAAAAACCTCCCATCCTATCCGAACACCATACACCGCACATTTCAACCCCAGAAACGTCGCCAAACCATACTTAAAACGGCCCATTATCGGGCACCATACCCGCCGCGATCATCAACCATCACTCGGGAGAGTGTAATCCCCCTCCGGCATCTTTGTCCAACCCAACTCGGGGAACCCCCTTACCGTTTTCCTCCAAAGCCCGACTAGGCTCCTTCTACCCTCCTCACCTCTATTACCTCACACTTTACCCTCCAACCCACTGCCGAACTCTTCTCCCTCCTTACCGCGGCTTGACTGGGTTGATGTCGTCCAGTCTTCAGTTGGTGGCCCCGGGGCCGCGATCAGTGGTTTTAGGGCGGTGGTGGGTGGTCAGGCTGTATCTGAGTGTTTGCGTGCGCCCTTTTTGGAAGGGGGGAGGGTACGATAGAAGCTGAGGCTTGGGGTTTCTAGTGAGTGGCTGTAGGGAGCGTTTTAAAGTGCGGGTAATGATGCGGTTGCATGTCGAGAGGGGATGGTGGCAGCTAGGACGGATGCTAGGGTAGCTGAGCTGCGGCTCTCTCCTTAGAGCTGGCTTTTGTGCTGCTTGTTTGGCCTTTTGGAGACTGCGCTAGTTTAGGAGGCGGGCGTATCTTGAGTGGGGTGGCAGATACTGTTAGAGCGCGATATGCTGGTCTGCGCGCTTGCTGCGGCTCTCTTAACCGCGGGGAAGCCTGCGTATCTTCACCGTTCATAAAATTTGATGAGAGGATGGGATGGCTCCAGATTTTGAATTGGCTTAGATCATCTGCCTCTCCGGAGATATGTGTGCGGCCCTTGTTTCATGTGTTTACCGTATTGGCACATGGTCTAGAATTATGTACCAGGAGCTAAGAATGGGAGGGTAGGTGTATATTACACCAAAATCTGGGTTGCATTAATTGAAAGTCAGTTCGCTATCCTCTCCATCAAACGCTAACAAGGGAAATATGAATTTCCAGTATAGAGGGGCACCTTTGTGTTTTCTTTTTTTACCATCTATGCTCTGGGGATTTACCTGTTAAGAGAAAACAAGGTGGAATATTAGAGCCGTGGCTATGAGGAGCTGACGATGAGTGCAGACATACAACGGAGATCTTTGTATCACAGACAGAGCCCTTACCAACTGAGAGATGTAGGGAGACAATCAGCAGACGAGCGTACAAATATTCGAAATAGAAGCTATCCCATTAGAAACCCGCAATATACCTTCCTCAATACCGCTCTCCCTTTAGATAGAGGTCGATTGGCCCCGGACGAGAAATCGACGGCGAGCGCCACAGCGTTCACTGTTGGAAGGTTTCCCGTTCAAGTTTAGTGGTTCTAGTGACGAAATACCCGGCGGCTCAGATTTCATCTACGGCCAGGGTTCCAGCAAAACTAGGTCACGAAAACAGAGACCCCGTTTGGCAGCTAGGTCCTAGATGCGGTACGAGTGCCATAGGCGGGTATTCTCACCAATCTATTTATTCCAATTTGCGTTACCCTCCCTCAGCGAAAGAACTCCCACAGCTGGATGTGGGTAGAGTGACATCCGAGGCCGTTACCATCTCGTAGAGAGATGAATTATAAACTCCCCATCCCCCAGAAATTCGATTTTGAAAATGACCAGCAGCTCTTTGGATATTGGATAGGCAGTTTGCCCATTTTTAACGTTTCACCATCCGTTACAACCTTTTTTGGATTCTCATTGGTGTCCACTAGCTTTGAAGTCTCTTGTGGGGTGCAACCATGATCCTTCTGATCTCAGGTTTTGAGGTGCAGTACACATTAAGCGCGAACTAACTAATCTCGTTTAGAATCTCGTATACCATATTTTTCTAGCCCAAGCATGAGTGGTCCAAAGACATCACAAGATATCACTCGTTTTATATTGTGACAGGCTAATTACGCAGCAACACGTTACGGGCAAGATGATGAGATCATGATGGCCACATCAACGAAGCAGGTGTTGAAATGGTATTTGCGAGCTAGTGATTTTACGTTGTCGGGCCCAGAGAGTTTTGGGGTGAGAGTAAAGCGGGGGTCTAGATGCAGAAGTCCGGTTTGACACTACTGCAAGCTGCATTCCCCTCACTTGTCTAGAGCATCTAGATGGCGGTTGGCTTTTGTTGCGGGGGGCGGAAGGCACCTCGGGAGAGGTGCGAGCTGCGGGCCTAATACCATACCGGATTAAGACCGGTATCACTAGTGTATCTTAGCTCGGTTGGGTTTCGTTATCAAGGGTTATCTATCTATCGTATTGAGTGATTCTCGTTCAGTTCTAATAGTAGCTGGAGCACCGGGCGATGGACTCCACTCGAGAGAATCACGAGCAGCTATTCGTAGGGTCACCAGATCGCCGGCAAGACGCATAAGGGTAATGCACGACTGAATCGAGTACATGACTACGGCCATTGATTTGGAGAGCAAGAGGATAGTCTACGCTGGCATGCCGCTCCTCGTTTCAGGACTTGTTGTACAGCCATATTTTGCACCAGACTGAAGGAGCCATAGATACGTGGTGTTTCGTGAACCAGAAAGGCTCTCAGAGCCGCAACCGCCAGGGGGTCATGAACCACGTCTTTTTGACAGTTGGTGTGATGGTGTGCCCCAGGTGGCAGGTCAGACGTGTGACGCGACAATGACTAAGCCTCAGTCAGTTTCTATTGCTTAGTCACGCGCCAAGGGATTCAAAGACCAGATTTCTGGTCAACCTTCATGTTGCCGTCTTCCTCCTGATGCCGGTATCCTGGTGTCGTTTTCTCTCAACACGACATAAATTACCCCCCTTTTACTCTTACCTCTCACCCCGTCAAGCCTTTTATACGCTTTCAATCTAGCGAGCGAAACTTTAATACCTTTCGACCCTAAAATAAACACTATACAAATAATGTCCTTCGACGGAGGTGGCGGCCATAACCGATCCGGCAGCATAGCGCGAAATGGAACCCATACGAAAGATGATTCGGATACCTATTCAAATGGTATTCAAGTGATCGACGAGAATAAGGAATTTACGTACGTTATCTGACCATGTTAATTGTTTTGTTCGTTATGCGGACGGCCCCTTTAATGCCCCCTGTGTTATCTCCGGGAGAGCTCAATTCTAACCCTCAACTAGGCCATACCTTCCAGCATACTTGACAGCGCAAAATCTGATCACCGCCGGTTTCTCGTATCATGTCGTCGCTGTCTTTGGCTCTCAGTCGACCGGCAAATCCACCCTTCTCAACCACCTGTTCGGAACACATTTCTCGGTAATGGACGAGCAGGCTCGCAGACAGACTACTAAGGGAATATGGATGTCTAGAGCTGTCGAAGATACTAAGAAGCCCGATCCGCGCGCGATGGGAAATAATATCCTGGTCATGGATGTTGAGGGTACCGACGGTAGAGAGAGAGGGGAGGATCAAGACTTTGAGAGGAAGAGCGCATTGTTCGCATTAGCGACAAGTGAAGTTTTGGTGAGTTTTGGTTCCTTTTATCCATTGTGGGGATTAGCCGAAGTGCCGTTGCGGAGGTTCATTGTTTCAAGAGCCTATGGAGAGGATTTAATTTCTATTTACTGATATTGGGTTACTTAGATTGTCAACATCTGGGAACATCAAGTCGGTTTGTACCAGGGCGCCAACATGGGTTTACTCAAAACTGTTTTTGAAGTCAATCTTGGTCTATTCTTGAAGGATAGGAGGTTTGCAAATCCTCTGGTGTATTCACTAATGCGGCGTTGACACTATTTTCTAGTACAACTCATCGGTCTCTCCTGTTCTTCGTAATCCGTGACCATATTGGACATACCCCACTTCAGAATCTTTCGAATACCCTTATGCAAGATTTGAACCGGATTTGGTCCTCGTTGTCAAAACCGCCTGGTTTAGAAGACTCGAAAATCAATGATTTTTTTGACTTTGAATTTGTCGCTTTACCTCACAAGATCCTTCAACCGGAAAAGTTTGTTGAGGAGACTCAAAAACTACGAAAGCGGTTCCGTGAAGGTGTTTCACCGGAGGTGGAGGTCATGAACGGGTCTAATGGGGTAGGCCAGAGGGGTGATGGCGGAATATTCCTGCCGGCATACCACAGACGGATACCTGCAGATGGATTCCCGCATTATGCCTCAGGTGTGTGGACGCAGATCATCACAAACAAAGATCTTGATTTGCCTTCTCAGCAAGAGCTGCTAGCTCAGTATCGTTGTGACGAAATTGCGGCAACTTGCACGGCCGGGTTTAACGAGATCATGTCACCATTTGAGGAGCAAGCAAAAAAGACTGGTGGGGTGCTGGAGGGGCTCGGGAGTGCTATGAAGGAGGCTCTTGACGAAGCAATGGGGGATTTGAGGAATCCGGGGGGAGATATCACAAAGGGGTCTTTGAGCGCAAGAGAGAAGATCTTCGGGAGAACTTGGAGGGAAGGTTGCGAGGTCTTGTCGTTGGCCAATTTTCTGCTCTGTCGAAGAGGGCCGTACAAGAGTTCACGGAAGAAATTACAGGCATCCTGAAGTCGGCAAATACTTCAGGACAGAGCGCATCTTCGAACTATGATTTCGCCGCCGTGGTTAACCAGACAAGGTCCAAGGTTGTTGACAAGTTCATTGCAGAGGCCTCTGAGTCGTATATTCCTGGAGCAGAATGGTCCAACTATGAAAACGAACTCACCTCTCTACAGGCTGCACTAGATGAAATTGCAGCAAGGTTAAGGGGAGAGGAAATGAAGCGGCTTGTGGCTCGTCTCGAAAAGGCAATTCGATCCAAGCTCGCAGAACCAGTTGAGTTGGAGTTCAGAAGGATGGAAGATAAAGAGAAGGGTAATCTTTGGGATAGAGTTTGGAAAGTATGGACCGAGACTGTTGGCGAAGGTGTTGAGGGTTTTCTTACACGGGCTGGCAGTCTTAATGCCACTGAGAAAGAGCGAGATATCGGGGCATGGAAACTACGGAAGAAGGCTTGGGGAGTGCTTAAGGCTAAGATTGAAGAGGAAGTTATGGAGGGTAATATACTACTCAAGCTGAGAGAGAAGTGTGTTAATTTGATTTTTGTGATATTTGTGCTTTTGCTAACCGCTAGCTAGCTTTGAGGACCGTTTCCGTTACGATGAGCAAGGGGTTCCTCGGGTATGGAAACCCGCAGACCCTATCGAGCAAACATACACTGCTGCTCGTGAGGCAACACTCAAGTTGATTCCTCTGATTTCCCGTATCCGCCTCTCTACAGGAGCGGAGCCACCATTGACCGAATTCCTCGGCGATCCGCCTACCGACTTTGAGGAGGATGTTGATGAGATGGGCATTGCCAAAGACGAGTTTGAAGTACTCGGCGAAGCTAAGCAAGTCGACTTGTCGACTAGGTTCAAAAGAATGGCAGACGCAGTTTTCGTTGAAGCTAAGAGGAGCACTGTTAGTTCAGTGGCAGAGATTCCGATATATTTCTGGGGCCTCCTGCTTGCCTTGGGGTGGAACGAAATCTGGGCTGGTTAGTATTGCAATCCGCGGCCTACGTGACGTGGGAGGCTAATGTGGAAGTGATAGTGCTACGAAGTCCTGTTTATTTTATCTTCCTGCTCTTATGCTGCGCTGCAGCATATGTAGTCCATACATTGAATCTTTGGGGACCGATCCTTCGAGTCACTAATGCTATGGGCCAACAGGCCGTAGATATTGGAAAGGTATATATAGTCCATCGTGTATGCACCTTTTTTCTGCGACGTAAAGCCCTAATTCGTGTCTTAGGAACGCCTTCGTGATTTTGTCGCTGATCAGAACGTGGCATATCCTGGAAGATTGAACAGGACCAGAGGCGTCGATGATGATGATGACGCCGTTAGCCTGCAGACGCTGGACAGTGAAGGTAGAAGGCGAACCAGAATCAAGCAGGAAGACGACGATGAGTAGGTCACTGGATAGATCCTACGACTGTTTGTGTTGGGGCATAATATCAAAAGGAGGGCTGTGTGTGGAGTGTGGATGTAATTTTCTCTCTTTTGACTTCCGTTTCCTGCAGTTTTCGTACCTGCCTGGCCTTTTTGCATTGTTATAGGGTTTCTCTATCGTCTTTTTATCACCGCCACTCCCGGGATCGCCTACTCGCTGGAGTTGGGTGTATTGTGTCTTTTCTTTCTTGGTTTCCTACACTGTATTTTAGCTATGGATCGTCGTATTTCTTTTGGAAGGAGTCTTCAAAAACCAGCAAATAGATTTCAGTAGAGCCGAAAGTGATGCGCGGGGAGGTATCGTAAACAGTTATCATACGAAACGTTTTTTCCCTCTAATGGGTGGGTTGGTGGATGGGAGGGGTGTGGTATGATGCTATAGAGTATTGTGTTCGAGTACTTGTAATAGTTATTTTATTTTGCTTTGCTTGCTGTGCTTTTTGCCTTTTGTTTTTTGCTCCCTCCCTTGTAAGTATCCGGGTGGGCCGTGATGGGGTCTGAGTTGAAGAGTAGTAGAAAAGAGGGAAATGTTCTAGAAGGCTAAGCAGTGGCAACGGCGGTGGGATTGGTATAAGTACTAGTGCTTGCAATATTATAAACCTCCAGCGCAAAGTAGTAGGGGTTTCATAGCACGCTATTGCACTCGGGTAGAGCGATGCAGTAGACGGCGGATAGATACCTGTAATAATGGATAAAGTAACGATAACTAGGCGAAACTATAATTAATCGAGGGTTCTGATATTTACCTCACATTCCCACCTTTTTCCCTTCCTTCATTCCAACTGTTTCCAAGGTGAAGTCTGTATCCTACCCTTCGCATAGCACTCCTTCCCTCCCTTCATCACTGTCCAGTCGAAACAGTTTAGTTGTCAGGTATGGGTAGTATACTATTCTTGTACAGTATTATAATATAGTAGAATCAACAAAAGGAACAATAATAAAAGACAACGCCTACTGGTCCTAAACAGAACCTCGCTTGAAAGGAGGTATATGATAGAGACCTGAAAGGAGCATTTGAGAGAAGAAAAAGAAAGAAAGAAAGAAGCCACATATAATACGAAAACTCCAGCTGTAAAATCGTCCCCGAGTGATTTTATATGAACATTGAGGGATAATGTAATCGATGATGAACTACGGCACGATGCCGCACCGCCGTGGGATTAATACAAGTATTTAATACTAATAACGGCCAAACCGAAATTACGATGCATATAAGTAATTCATGTCCTTCATTAAATCATGTTTTATTTATTGTACAGTACATATGATATTATCTGTAGATTCTTCCACACTTTATTAAATAACCATCCCCTTTCTTTCCTCCACCAGAGTATTTTCCAGATGTTCCAAACACCTCTTGAGCCCACAAAAAAATACTTAAAAAGGGGAGTTCTTCAGCTATTGTCCCACCCAATCAAAAATACCGGTATAATTCCTCCAGAAGGATTAAAAAAAAGGATATTACTCAGAAGTTTAAAAATACAAAAGAAAACAACAAGTTGGACAGAGCGGGGTTATTCCCCACAGCAGCCGGTGAATTGTAAGTCGAGCTCTAATGCGGCTACGGACTGTGATTACAGAGGATGCTTAAACAGCACTAGAAGGAACCGCGCGGTTCTCGCCAGAGCCACGGGAGCTCCTAGAGAATGAGAAGCGGGAGTGTTTCTCACTGACCGGTGGGTTGTCAGGAGTCTCGCTCCTGCGCACAGCAAGGGAGAGAATGGTGGTGATGAAGGAGAGGATGCTGTACGAATGTTATTAGAGTCTACTATACTGACCTGGCGTTTGATATAAGGGATGACTTACAGTTAGATCACAACCAACCCAACAAGTCTAACCAATCCACCATTACGATCTTCACGACCGTTGATGCCATGGGCAGTACGGATGTTGATAAAAGCGCCACGAAGTGGGTTCTCGCGAGAGTGTCTGTGGAAGCTGTGTCTGGGCAGATCGGCGGAGGTCAGATATCCGACGAAGAGAACGAAGTCGAAGAAGGTGGCAATTATTTGGGCGGTGCCATCGAGGAAGAGGACTGCGAGGATGGCGAAGGTGGTGAATGGAATGGCGAGAACGGACTATCGTACTGTGGATTAGTATTCGGGTCCCTGTGAGTGCTGGATCTCGGAGAAGGAACATACTGTACAAGGACTTCCGGAGTGACAACCTCCCTCGGAACCCTACCGAGGCCAAAGTCGCGGAACTAGTCCACTATATAACTTAATGCGCCGACGAGGATGAAAGCGAAAAGGAGCTAGAAGAACCGGATCGCCCAAGTGACGGTTCATGCTGCTTTGCAATGCTGTACCACCGTCGCAAAGAAACCTCCCTATTTGGTCAATGTGTGAGGTTGGACAACGGCCCCGCTTCTCTTCTACTTTTTACAGTTTAATCAACACCCCCCAACTACAGAAACTGGCCTTTAGCATTAGAAGCAACGAAAAGAAGGAAGATGTCAAGGTCATTCACAGATAATATCAACTCTTTCAATGTGTCGAACGTGTCGAACGTGTTGTTGAGTGTGTCAAATCACTATACCGCCGCCGAGGATCGGTCTGAAATCTTAACATGGCTCTCCCCACTTGAGCCCCGAATCCGACATCAAGACCTCCGAACCCGCCGCGCCGATAACGTTGGAGAATGGCTACTACAAACGGATGAATTCCAAAGTTGGTGCGATGGCTCTCAACAGGTGGGATCGGAGCATGCGACTTTATTCTGCTGCGGTGGCCCAGCTGTCGGTAAGACCTACCTCAGGTGAGAAACAACCCGAGAACTAAAATTAAGGACGCTGGTGCTAATAAGCAGCGATGCCAGTTCACTAGTGGTGGACAGGCTATGCGACAAGGTCAAAGGGCAGAATACTGCTGTGGCGTGCTTCTACGTTGATTTCGCGGCACGGGAAGAGCAGTCTCCGACAAATATGCTAGGTTCACTACTGAAGCAAATCGTCGGTGGATTGGAAAAGATCCCGGACGAAATAAGGGAGACCTTTCAGCATTACAAAAAGGTGATTGGTGGAAGGGGACTACGAGTGCCCGAAATTGTCGAGATGCTGTAGACTGTCACATCCTTACAGCAGACATATATATGTGTTGATGCTCTTGATGAGTGTGTGGAAAGGCATCGACCTGAAATTTTAGATTCTTTAAGACAAGTCCATGAGAAGTCTCCAAACACACGAATATTCCTAACCGGAAGACGACACATCCGGGGAGAGATTGACAAGCATCTTGGCGGGGGCGCGGAAATTTTGTCCATAAAACCCAATTACGACGATACCGTGGGATATATCCGGATGAGGTTGAGTAAGGATACATCTCTAGACGCAATGGACAGTGGTCTTGAGGCCGAAATCATAAAAAGCATTACCGAGAATATTCCCGAAACGTAAGTGGACATCATCAGGGAAAAATGTATTTTATATTCGCCACTAATACATACATCTAGTTTTCTACTGATTTCTCTAACCATAGATGCTATCCTGGGGGAAACCACGGCTTATGGCAGACGACAAAAGCTGAGGACAATGACGGAGGGCTTGGATTTGAATGATGTTTATGGTGCTACTCTAGAACGGGTGAAGGAGCAAGGTGGGGAGAAAACTAGGCTTGGGATGGCAGCGTTGATGTGGATCTCACATTCGGAGAGACTACTGCAACTCGATGAGCTTTCCCACGCCCTAGCGGTCGAGATAGGGTCCAGGGATCTCAATGTTGAAAGGATTCCTTCAGTGGAGACACTGTTAAGCTGTTGCTTAGGGCTTATCGTCATCGATAGGGAGGCTTCGACCATCCGCTTGATTCATTTCACCCTCCAGGAGTATCTTTACACCTACCCCAACCTTTTTGGTCCGACTCACTCGATAATGGCGGAAACCTGCCTAACACACCTTAACTTCCAGACCATCAAAGCCATTTCGTCCACGCACTCTGCCCTGCCTAAGTCAACCCCCTTCCTCAGATACTCTTCTTTATATTGGGGGGTCCACGCCAAGAGAGAGACTACAAACGATGTAGCATTACTTGCGCTCAAGCTTTTCAGTCAAATTGAAAGCCACATATCGGCTAGGCTGCTTCTAGTGAATCTCATATCGAAGACCGGTCGGTATAGTGGTGATATCCCCATTAACGGTCCCCTGGTCGGGTTTACCGGACTACATTGTGCATCAGCTTTTGGAATTACCGAAATCGCAACACTCCTTATGGACCAGCCAAATTGCGATCTCGACGAAAGGGATTTTCTAGGTATTACACCACTCATATGGGCTACCATATGCGGACAAGAGGTAGTAGCGAAGTTGCTGTTACAAAGGCAGACTGTCGACCCAGACAAGCCAGATAGATACTTTCGCCGAACAGCGCTATCATGGGCTGCTGAGAAGGGGTACGATGGAATTGTGAGGTTACTTCTTGGCCGGGCATCTACCAGGACCGATGGCACAGATAGCCGGTGGGGCAAGATGTCCCAAGTGATGAATATGGTCCGGGGAAGGAGACACATCAATCCCAACAGGCCAGACAAATATGATCAAACTCCAATATTGTTGGCTGCTACGGAGGGCCATGAAGGGGTGGTGCAGTTGTTATTGGGAAGGAAGGATGTCAAAGCCGACGCGGCGGACGGATACGGTCGTACGCCTCTGTTGTGTGCCTCTAGTAGGGGACATGAGGGGATAGTGAAACTACTATTGGAACGAGAGGATGTCAGCATTGATAGGGCGGACAGAAATGGTCGGACGCCACTCCTGTCGGCTGCAGAAAGTGGATCCGAGGGAATAGTGGGGCTACTGTTGGGGCAGAAAGATATCGACCCTAACACGCACGACAACGCCGGCCAGACGCCATTCTTGCTAGCTTCCGTGAGGGGGCACGATGGAGTAGTGAAGCTGCTGTTAGGGCGAGGAGACATCAACCCTGATATGCTAGATAGTGTTGGCCGAACACCGCTCTCGCGGGCCGCTGAGAATGGGCGTGATGGAGTAGTGGAGCTAATGTTGGGACGAGAAGCCGTCAACCCTGATAGGCCAGATAGTGATGGCCGAACACTGCTCTCGTGGGCTGCCGAGAATGGGCATGATGGAGTAGTGAAGCTACTGTTGGAAAGGGAAGACGTCAGCCCTGATATGCCAGATAGTGTTGGCCGAACACCGCTCTTGTGGGCTGCCGGGAATGGGCGTGATGGAGTAGTGAAGCTACTGTTGGAAAGGGAAGACGTCAACCCTGATATGCCAGATAGTGTTGGCCGAACACCGCTCTCGCGGGCCGCTGAGAATGGGCGTGATGGAGTAGTGAAGCTACTGTTGGAAAGGGAAGACGTCAACCCTGATATGCCAGATAGTATTGGCCGAACACCGCTCTCGTGGGCTGCCGAGAATGGGCGTGATGGAGTAGTGAAGCTACTGTTGGAAAGGGAAGACGTCAGCCCCGATAGGCCAGGTAATGATGGCCAAACACCGCTCTTGTGGGCTGCCGTGAAAGGGCGTGAGGGAGTAGTGAAGCTACTGTTGGAAAGGGAAGACGTCAACCCCGATAAGCCAAGCAATTATGGCCGAACACCGCTCTGGTGGGCAGCCGGGAATAGGTATGATGGAGTAGTGAAGCTACTGTTAGAACGAGAAGACGTCAACCCCGATAGGCCAGATAATATTGGCCAAACACCGCTCTCGTGGGCTGCCGAGAATGGGCGTGAGGGAGTAGTGAAGCTACTGTTGGAAAGGGAAGACGTCAACCCCGATAAGCCAAGCAATTATGGCCGAACACCGCTCTCGCGGGCTGCCGGGAATGGGCGTGAGGGAGTAGTGAAGCTACTGTTGGGGCGAGAAGACGTCAACCCCGATAGGCCAGATATTAATGGCCAAACATCGCTCTCGTCGGCAGCCAGAATGGGGCATGATAGAGTAGTGAAGCTACTGTTAGAAAGGAAAGACGTCAACCCAAATATGCCTGACAACGCCGGCGAGACGCCACTCTCAATGGCTTCCCAACATCAGCACAAGGAAGTAGTGAAACTGCTACAAGCCCACAAATCTTCAAACTCCCCCACAACCTAACCCCAAGAACCCAAGATATTTCCTATCGTCCTCAAAAACCGCCATTCAGCCTCTTTCCTTGCATCGCATCCCCATAGACACTCTAATATATATACTGCCCCTCCCTTCCTAGAGCGCACAACAATCTCATAAACACTGTTGCTCCTCCCCCTTCCCTTCCCTCCCCCACCCTTTCCAAATTCCTAATTCCATCTTATCACAGTTTAGTTGTCAGGTATGGGTAGTATACTATTCTTGTATAATGTAATTATTATTATAATAGAAACAACAAAAGCAACAATAATAATAAAAGACAACGCCTACTAGTCCTACTAAATAGGAGGACCTTGCTTGAAAGAAGGAGGTATGATAGAGACCAAGAAGTATTTGAGATAGGGGAAAGAAAGAAAGAAAGAGAGAAACTATATACATAAAGTACTAGGCCAAAAGGATCCGTACGATCGGTGGTTACCACGCGACACCTCAAAACACCCCACTCCTACAATCAACCACCCCTCAACCACAATGCCTCCACACAAGACAGGCTACCTAACAGAGTTTGAGAAAGGGCAAATAGTTGCTCTGAGGAAAAAAAAAATCTCTTTGGGAGAAATTGGAGAGCTCTTAAACCATCCAAAGAGCACTATTCAAACTTTCCATAATTGCTTCCAAAAGAGAGGTGATGCAAAAAACCTTCTCATACCTAGGAGACCTAAAATTATCGATTCCAGAACCCACTGCTGCCTAGTCAGAGAGTCTAAGAAGGCATGCCACCAGACTTTATCAGAATTGCGCAATGATGTTGCACCACATTTCTCCCTCCAAACAGTCAAGAGAGCTTTGGCCTCAGTCAACATAAAGAAATGGAGAGCTAGGAAAAGAGCTCTTCTAAAGGATGAGCATGCTGTTAAGAGGTTAGCTTGGGTAATAAAGTATAAGGATTGGATAAAGGAAGACTTTGAAGGAGTTATCTTTAGTGATGAATCCTTGGTTGAAAAGTCTAAGGATCCTAAGAGTATATGGGTATTCAGAATACCTGAAGAAAAGTGGTACAAAGACTGTATTCATGGGGTTACCAAGGGGCCAGGGGTAAAGCTGATGGTTTGGGCTTGTATTTGGGGCAGAAATAAGGGTCCTCTGATTCCTATTTTTGACAAGAGTGTGGATAGATTTGTATATATTGGAGTTTTGAAAGATAGTTTAGTTGATATCTGGCAGGAGGTGGAGGACACAGTTGGGGATCCTATCTTTCAGCAGGATGGTGCAAAGATACATACTGCAAGAGATACCATGGCTTGGTTTGAGGAAAACAATATACAGGTTATGGAATGGCCACCCAATTCTCCTGACCTCAATCCTATTGAGCACTGTTGGAAGAGGATGAAGGAAAAGCTGTACCAGCACTTTCCCAATATCCACAAGACCAAGGGGGGCCCAGATACTGTTAGAAAGCATGTAGCAGTAGCTCTAAATCAGGTTTGGACTCAGGATATTGAGGGGGATTTTCTGGAAAGGTTGTGGGAGTCTATGCCTAGTAGGGTTGCTGCTGTCTTAGATGCAAGGGGATGGTATACCAAGTATTGATTTTTTTGTTTTCTAATTTTACATATAGCTTTTCTTATATCTATTGTATGTCTACACATATTTTCAGTTTATCCCAAGTAGTTGTGGTTGTAGGGGTAATAAATTTATAGTGGTAGTGGGGTTGCCGTTGCGTTGCCGTACGGATCTTTTTGTACCCGTACTTTACGAAACAACTCCAGCTGTAAAATCGTCACCGAGTGATTTTATATGAACATTGACGGATAACGTAACCGATGGATGAACTACGGCACGATGCCGCGCCGCTGTGGGGACTAATACAAGTATTTAATGCCAATAACGGCCAAACTGATGAAAGCGCAATTACGATGCATATAAGTAATTCATGTCTCTCATTAAACCATGTTTTATTTATTGCACATATGGTATTATCTGCAGATTCTTCCACACTTTATTAAATAATCCATCTCTTTTCCTTCCTTCCTCCCTCCGGAGTATTTCCTAAAGGTTTCAAACACCCCTTAAGCCCACAAAAGAATACTTAAAAAGGAAAGTTTTTCAGCCATTGCCCCACCAAACAACATGACTTCATTTCCCATTATTCATCCATCCTCCAAGCACGGTTACCGAATCAAAATATAATTCCTCCGGAAGGATTGAAAAGAAAAAAGAAAAAAAAAGGATATTACTCAGAAGAAGTTTTAAAAATATAAAGGAAAATAACAAGTTTGACGGAGCAGGGTTATTCTCCACAGCAGCTGGTGAAACTATAAGTCGAGCTCTAATGCGATTACAGGCTGTGGTGGTGGTGGCGGAGGATGCTTAAACAGCACTAGAAGGAACCGCACGGTTCTCGCCGGAGCCACGGGAGCTTCTAGAGAATGAGAAGCGGGAGTGCTTCTCACTGACGGGTGAGTTGTCAGAAGCCTCGCTCCTGCGTACAACAAGAAGGGAGAGAATGGTGGTGATGAAGAAGAGGATGCTGTACGAATGTTATTAAACCAACTTGGCGTTTGATATGGGGGATGACTTACAGTTGGAGTACAACCAACCCAACAACAAGTCTAACCAATTCACCATTACGATCCTCATGACCGTTAATGCTATGGGCAGTTACTGATGTTGATGAAAAAAGTGTCACGAAGTGGGTTCTCGCGAGAGTGTCTGTGGAAAGTTGTGTCTAAGCAGACCAGCCGAAGTCACATATCCGATGAAGAGAACGAAGTCGAAGAAGGTGGCAATTATTTGTGAGGTGCCATCGAGGAAGAAGACTGCGAGGACGGCGAAGGTGGTGAATGGAATGGCGAGTACGGACTATCATACCGTGGGTTAGTATTCGGGATTTTGTGAGTGCCAGATCTCGGGAAACCGAGAGATCGGAAGAGTTTTGACTTGGTGAGAGATCAGATGACTTTAGTAGATTTCTGCCACTGTCCAGTTAGCTGAACCAAAAAGCCGGGGATCACTCCTGACATGCCATTAAACCGTAAAGTGGATCAACCGGAACTTAGAAGCTTCCTCGTCTGTGGCAAAAATTTCCGAAAATAGGCGAGCAATGCCCCGATTGGGGGATTGTTGTGGGCATCGAAATTCAGTGACCAGTGTTCCCAACAGCGTCTTGGATGTAGGACCGGACAAGCTATGTACCATAACTTAGTCCATCATTATTTGGGTTTGCGGAGGCCCTACGCCTGACAGCCGAAGAGACGGATGGACTGTGGGCTCGGGGGTCTCATATATGGCAAACTCCAACAATTATCCTTAGTCCCTCATGTCCCGCCCATGTCGCCTTGACATTATGCGATCAAAACGTGCTTATTATGGCGGCACCCCACTTTAGTTATCCGTGGTTCGTAAACCCATTTAACATAAGCACCCCATATCGATGGTGCTTCACCCTCCTAGAAAATTGGGAATAGGGCTGCTAGCCCGTAATGCTCCCTTGGATTTGAAATGCTCCTAAACTTACGATATTATTAATAGAGGCAGCAGATTAAACCCGAAGATTCATTCCCGAGTCGAAGGCATATCACAAATTAGACTCCGAAATTCCGACCCGAGAGATCAATTCCCTTTGTTTGAGTAGTGATAAGTAGGTTGGGGGGCTGAAGCATGGTTCATCACTCATTCACTCCCCCACGATCCCTGTTTAAAATACCAGGAAGCATTACGCGTGTGCGCACGTGGGATACGCAAGCGTTGGAAGCTTTTTCCTCTATAATGATTCCCTCTCCCTTGTGTTTGCTTGGTTTTGCTTTCCTTCTTTTCCTAAGCCATCTCACAACCTCTTAATCGCCCCAACACAAATTACTCTACTTCGGTTGGCTCGGTAAAATCCTTTAGTCCGACAATTACCTCTATTGAAAACAACATCTCTATCCCCAATAGTCCTCCGCCGTCCCGCATCTCCCCCGGCCATTCCTTGGTACGCCTGCAGTCCTACCCCCCACCCTCGAAAATCACTCTTACCTATAGAGCCTGCCGTCCGAGCCAAAGATGGCCGCCCCGGGATTTCGCTGCCCTGGACAGACTGTTGGAAGCGGTCCGCTCCCGTTCGGGGCTCTTGGAAGCTCCTCCGGGCTTCAAGCGACGCTCCGAATGAGAGATCCACATAAAAGCAGCATGCCGAGCCTCTCTTTCCCCCCACCTTGTGGTCCTTGTCCCCTATCCGATCTAAGGTTGCATTGTAGGGATCCCCCAGCCCGAGGCCTGAGATTGAGGGAAGAGAGGATTGAAGAGAGGGCGAAGATGTCTGTCCTTGTCGAGCTCGGGGGTCGCCTCGGGCAGCCACCGCCGGTTGCCCCGGGGGCCCGTGGGGAAAGAGAATGAGAGAGGAGAGGCCCGGCGGAGGCACGGGGGGCAGAAGTTAGGCCTCTTTTTTTATTGTCAGTAGACCTTTTTTATATATAAATCGCCTAAAGTGGGCATAAATACCAGTATCATTCTTAAAAACGTACAAGGCTAGGGTCTTATTCGAGACCGAAACATGTGCTAGCTAAAAGAACCTTAACTTAGTGAGAATTTACAGTACTATACGGAGGGGAGGGAATGTGTGAGTAGTAGAAAGACAAACTCCCAGAGTACCCACCACCCTCACTTAGGCTTCCTCCCTCAACCAGGCTACTCTGTTCATCCCAACACAAGTTCCTCCGTCTCCCTCCTATCTCTATTCCGTTAGTTTCTTCATTCTTTCAAGAGCAGCACTCTACCACAGCCCTTCTTTTTCCCTCTCCTTCCCCCTCTCACCCAAAACCCATTACGATATCATGCAAAACCAAAACCATCTCCTGACCTCTGCCACAATCCTATTGAGCGCTTTAGCCCACGGCGTCACTGCCCCCCTCTTTCCCACCTAGCCGCGCTCCGGACCGGGTAGAGCTATGACACTTTTACACTCAGCCCCACCGGCGCGGAGACCTAATACCCTCTCCTATGTAAGAATATCTATTCAATGATAGCTTTGATAACGTGCAGAGCTCTCCCTGCATTAGGACAGGCGGTAGATATGCAGGTTCGAGTCGTTGCCGTCAGTTTTTTTTTCCCTTCTAGAAAGGTGTTAAGGTGGATGGTGTTAATGAAAGGTGAGGTTAGCCCCATACCTGCTCACATCGTAGATACGAAGCGGAATATTATCAATGGGTAGGTCAGAATTGGTTAGCTGGTGAGAGTAAAGTACGCCAGTACCACCACTACTACTACTACTAGTGCTAGCGTAATCCCCGATGAGATGGACATTAGCTAGGTGATTGTGAGGGAGGGAGTTGGAGGGTGGTACCCAGCTACTCTTGGTAGTGAGCACCCTACATAACTTAGGTTCGTTCCTATTCTGGTTAATAGTGTGATGTCTAGTGGTTAATGGGCGTCGTGGTATTATAGAATGCCTGATTTGGTAATTCTAGTTCGTGCTGCCGGGAGTGCAGCAGGGCTATGAGGGAAGGAGGGAGGGGGGGGGGGCGGACTTTGTCGGTAGCAGTAGTTCATCTGCGCTGGTTTCTTTTACGGCTGCGCGGGTTGCTTGTTCTATTGTTGCCGCCTCTGTCATTACCGTTTCTGCTTTGGCTATTATACTTCTCCGCTAGTCGGACCTCAGCTCCCGTCTAGGCCACTACTCTAGCGGGGACAGCTGCTCCAGCTAAGTCCTTCGTACCCTTCGAAACTACCACCTTCCTTCCATCCCAGCTCCAGCACCAACCGACCGCTCCACCGATCGCAACGCATACACCTGCTGCACGGACGAAATCAGCGGAAGTCTGGTGGAAGAGCGACTGCTTGGACCGAGCGCGAGGCTCGCAGGTTTGGTTGTAAGAGGTGTCAAATGGGTGAGCAAGCTTCGGGAGAGCTCTTGTATTATAGACTCATTATTGCTATTGTCCTCCTTTTTTTTGGTAATGACTAGTTTGGTTGGTTGGTTTTTGGTGGTGCCATGGTTCGTCGTGGGGAGATATCGTAGATATATTCCTTACAGTCATGCTGGGATTTTGAGGTGTCGAAAATTAAGTCTTTCATGATATATTTATCCCAGCAGATACTACATTCCTGAGGAGGGTAAGTATTCTACCCGAAATTCTAATATTGCATATTTCCACGGTCACGGGTGAGAATTCATGAACCGCAAATCAAAATTTTCACCATTAGTCCAAAATCAGAGCACATACAACCCACCCGCTAACCACCAGCCACCGACCAACACCTGCTAACGTGGCGAACGGCCTTAGAAAGGTAAAGAAAGCAAAAAAGATGCGCCAAACCCGGATTGAACGGGTGACCTTCAGATTACCCCGAGTTTTAATATTTGAAGTGGAACTTCAGTCTGACGCTCTCCCAACTGAGCTATTGGCGCCTGATGTTTCACAATTTGATTTTAGCATAAAGGAATTTTAGTAAAGTTGAGGAAAAGAAAAAAAATAGACCAAAATCCATGATATCCCCGACGATTCAGAAACAATAGAAGAAAAAAAGTCCTCCCAATTACCGCCACCCCAAACTCTACCTCCACATTAGGCACTATTTGAATAGCGCCCAAGAACCAATCTAAGCCGCCTCTGAAAGACAAAAAACCACCGTCCAGACACCCACTATTTCCAGGAGAACAACCTTTCCTTCCAGGTCCTTTTGCCCTCCCAATTGATCTTCTGTCTCCACCCTAACCTCTCCCCACCACCGCTACCACTTTTCTCCTCCTCTCCCTCCTTCAACCTCCCCAATTCCTCCCTTAGCCGTGCAGCCAACTGCGTTGCATCAACCTGCAACGCCCTAGGTGGCTCCTCCCCCATTTCAAATCCCACACTACTATTTTCGGTAGTCGTGGTCTCAAGAATCCAACTGCTCCTTAAGCTTCCACTTTGGTTATAGTCCGATCCGGGCAGTTGTGGCTCTGCTATCCGACAAACCTCCACACTACCAAAGGATCCAGCGTTAAACTCTGCGCACATCCACGACTTGCCGATGCATAGTTTTTTTCTGGCCTTTGTGGGAGTGGGGAGCATAGAGACCCAGAGGATTGGGCAGAGATTGTGGGAGTTTAGGAATTCGCCTGATCCGGCGGTGGGGGAGAGGAGGTTTAGAGAATTAAAGGCAATTATTCCCTCATCGTGCCAAACGAGGCCAAGTTCTGGACAGTATTTCGTTTCGACTGTATCGGGGACTACGCCGTCTGCTGGGGCGCGGAGGTAGCGAATTTTGGCGCCGCCGTTGCCCCAGATCTTGGCTACCATTACTTGCCCGATAATACCGCCCTGTCGGTATTCCTGGCTTCGGACGGAGCCATAGATAATAATTTCTGATTGATTTGGAGTGAAAAACATGTCCATGTCCCGCTCTGGTATCAATTTGAACAAAGGCGAGACGTTGAAGTGGTAGGCTCGCAAGCTCTCCCCAGACAGCGCATTGACTAGCACTACCCTATGAAGATTATCCTGGTGGAGAAACCTCTCAGCGACAAGGAGGTATTTTCCGACGGTGTCGGGACGAATAGATATGAGGGTTTGAGGAGATACCCTAAGAGGGGAAATATGCAACCCGGCCGATGTTGACTCCGGGGAACTAGGTTCTTCAAAGCGTAAGATCATAACACTGCTCGTTCCATCCCCCCGCAGCCCGCTCAAAAATGCAATGTAATGATCATTGAACAATGGCTGCAGCCTCCGCCTCCCATCCGCAGCCGTAGAAGCCAGACCGGCAATGCCTGGAAAAACCGGCGTGCTGACCGAAGCAGACCATATCGTCCTACCATCACCTCCCTGCCGACAATCTGCCAGCACAAACATTGACGATCCCCGATTCCTGTCCCTGCCATAGACCAACAGGACTTTCCCTTCGTTCATGTATATCCCATTCAGCTCCTCCCGTGGTACTGTTACAAGAACCTGCTGTCCACTAACCAAACTCTTCACAATAACGCGCACAGTGGTGCTATCCGATTCCGTCATCAAGTAGTAGCCCTTATCCGAGTCGAGGTCTATAATCCTGATGTTGTCCGGCGAAAAACAATCATCACTCATAGGATCAAGGGCAAAACTGAATTCCCTCTGTAAAGCCCATTGCTTGCTCCTCAGCCTGTGTAACCTCCCCTGAACCATATTAAAACTCCCCAAGGCTGTCCCAGCCTCGCCAATCCCACACGTCTCGGGAGCGAACGGGAAGAAGTGCGACAAGCAAAACCGACAGAAGTCGGTGGAGGTAAATGCCTGATTCCAAGCACGGGATACCAGACGGAGTGAAGCGACATCGCTAATGTTTAGCTGGCCCGTGAAAACAATAGTTTGTAGTAGCTGTGGAGGGAGCATAGTGAGTGGCATTGTCGGTCGTATGATCCGTATCGTAGGCTGAAAAGGCCGGCGGGACAAACAAAAAACAAAACAGCAATCAAGGTAGTATATTAGAGGAGATAGGAGACATTCTAGCAGTAAAGGGTGTCACGGTGACTATCTCCGCAGGCAGGCGTGACGTCGTTGCTGTGCACCAAGGCAGCAGAAGTAGGCTGAGCTCTCACTGTGTGCTAACAAAATCTGTCGAGCACAGCACCAAATTCGGTTTTATTTCCTTTATTCCTATTCTCTTCCCCCTCCCTATTTTTCTGCCTTTTCTGTTCCCCCGTTGCGGGCTCGTAAAATTGGAAAAACGGGGGAGTTTACCTTTCTCCCTTTCTTCGACTCAGGAAAAAAAGGGGACGTGAGCTCTAGCCTAGGGGATGGAGGAAGCCTATATGATAAATTTGTTGTATAATGTGATGATATATTATGGTGTTTTAATGGGCTGGAGGGAATTACGGGGTGGTCCTCGAGAGGCTCTTTCCCACGATCTTTCCCGAGATGTTGCTGACTATGATGCTGCGAACTGAGCCCCGTAGCACCTATGGTTGCCCCTGCTCCTTTGGATGAATTCTTCGTGATAATTGGGAGGGAGCGAGGACAGGAGAGGAGAGAGATGGAGAGAGGGGGAAGAACGGATACCGGTAATTACCGGTAGTCAACAATCGATCTTCACGGGGGATATCCGTGACTTGGCAGCTGGTAGCTCGAATCCGACAATTCTAATGGTGAGGCGGTTGTACGGAACCCTTACTATTTAGTGATATCATTTTGCAGATGTCCAGAAATGTGTTATCCAGTCATTGCGCCTGGCATCTAAGTTATGGGATCGAACGCACCACCGTATTTCGATTTAATACGAGTAGAACCAAACGTGTAATTCCCGTGCGAATCTCTCTAGAATAGCCTGTATCATACAATACATCATTCTAAGCAGAGGTTTTGCTGAGACAGCTTGCTATTGAGCTTGTCACCACAGCAACGACACTCTCCTTTCCTCTTGGTAAAGCGTGAAGTGGCCCAACCTTGCACAGCTCATAATTTGACAGAGACTATTTCTATCTCTTGAGTATCAGCCAATTGTGAGATAGCCACCGCACTTTACTTAAAACCAAGCATAGTTTTTTTAATAGCGAACTATCCTAGCAAAACCTCCCAGTACTGGTACTACATCCTACCCATCATTCACCAACTTCCTCCCTCCACCATTCCCTGAACGCCCTTACCCTCTCCCCCCTCTCTTTGGCCACTCTCCTCCCCTCAACCGTCTTCATCCCATCAGCCAACTTCAACAATTTTTCATCAAAATGCCTAACAACAGCCCCCATCCCTCCTTCCTGATCTTTGGCAGCTCCAAAGGTGAAGGTCCGCCCGATCCCCACCGCTCCAATCGCATCCAGTCGGTCCGCATCCTGCACGATTGCCAATTCCGGATACTCTTTTACTAGCTCTGCTACCCGCTGAGGATTCGCTTGCTCGTGAGAGTAGGAGACGTTGTTGATTAGCTTTTGCAGGAGAGACGCAAGGTTTGATGATGCCCCGGCTGATAGTAAGAAGTCCTCTGCGGGTCCCGCGGTGCTAGAGGTGGTGGCGGTAACGGGGGAGTATTTCCTATCGCCGACATCGTGGAGGAGAGCCAGGAGGATAACTAAATTTTCGTTGTGGTGCGTTTCTGGAGAGGAGGCCTGTGTTGCGTGTAGGATTGCGAGGGATTGAGCTAGTACACGTTCTATATGCTGGTAATTGTGAGAGGAATCATACTTGGACATGTAGTCCTTTACGAATTTCTTGGTTGCAGCGATTAGCAGAGTGTCCTGAGTCGCCATGATAGTTTGGGGTTGTTTGGATTTTCGCTTAACTAGGAGGGAATTGAGAGATGGTCGGTGGTGCTTTTCAGTTTCTTCAGTTTCGAAAGGAAAGAGGGGCTCAATGATGACTTGGATTGAGACAGGGCGAGTTCTGAGCTTTCTGTCCCTTTCTCTTTCTTTCCTCTTTCATACCTTCCTCTCCAGGTTTGACCAATAATGACTCCTGCAGCAGCCCTGACCCGGAAGGAATATCGCTTGAAGATTCACCTGCTAATTTGCGACCCTTGCAACTAGAATCCCGGTTTCCACGTGATGACTCTGATTCTACGATACTGTGCCAGAAACCTCACTCTCACCTACGGTAGACTCTTAACGGCGTTATTATATCACGGCCCAACTACGACTAGATCACTACGGGATCGGTGTTGTGAGTTCATCAAGGTTGGCAGGGGGCCGGGACTGGCAGTAAGCGCACGGTATAATAACTGTTGTCCCGAACTATTGATTTAGCAAGAGTTATGGTTTAAATCCAGCCAGACTCTACCCTTCCGAAACCCCAGTAACAATTGGCTCTCCTAGATATGATAATTATCACAGTTTAAATATATTTCCAATGTCTAGAGGCTCCCAATATGCACTGCCTTCTTGACCACACTATGCCCTCAGCACCTTGATTCACCAACAAACCTCTCAGCACCCGAAAATTCCTACAGCACAATGGTGCTCCTACCACAACCAATCCTACTACATCACTAATACCGCCCAACACTCCAATTCAACCCCTACCCTCCCTTAAGAATATGCCAAAAATACACCTTGTTATAGACTAGTCACTAATGGCAATTGGACCAGGTTTTAGTAGAAGAGTTGAGCTAGAAATCCGCCTCCAGGAAGGAGAAAGTTAATGTAGAAGTTAGGCTTCTCCAACACACAGCACGAATGTCACCATTTAATTATATGGAATTAGTTATGTATAGCGAAACAAACTCAAATATTAGAGATTTAAGTGTAAACTATCTCCCGTGCTTGCAAGCCCTTCATTTAAAACCACTTACCGAGCAAATCCAGATGCTCGCAGAGAACTCCAAGGATATAGCTGCCCAGATAGAGACCCAAAGCAAAGTGTGTGCACGATATTTCTTCCTATCGTACCCTACAGCTCCCTACTTCCTCCTCTTCTTCTCCCTACTCTCGGCACTGAGCAACGATAGTGAAACATTTCTAACCCGTTGGAGAGACCACAGTTGAGGTGATTATTTTTCGCAGCCCTTTCCCAAATAAGAGAGAGAGTTTTGGACATCTTAGTGCAAGGTTCAACGATTCAAGTTCTCCAAATACCATAGAGGCATAAGCCTTACATGATTTTCTAATAAACAACTCTCGTTTTTCTTCCTTACATCTTTTTTAAGCTCTGCTCTCTCGTCATCCTCCCACGATTCAATCAGATAAGATATTTCTGTGATTATCTAGATAGTAGAAACACATATATATATACTTCCTATTACAATCTTTCTTCTTCCTCTCCTCACTCCTCTCCACTCCCTTTCCCCTTCTCTCAACTCTCTTTACTCTATTTACTGTGACTATCCAACACTATTGTTGATTTTCATTTTTCCCAACTCCATTTCATGTTAATTGATTGATATAAAATTCTTATCAAGCATATTATAAGTACATAGAGTCAAAGTAAAAATTAAACTAGGAGAAGGTTCAACAAACATGAAGGCTTAGTGAACACTATACTAAATTTAAATTATTAAGTATCAACTCAGGTAGCAATATTGTTTTGTTTATTTTTTTTTATTAATCACTCTCCTATGTTAGACTACTACATCAATCCATAATATTCAGAAGGTATTCCCTTAGTGGATAGGATAAGAGGTATCTTCCTCTCCTATGAAGGATCAGTATATAAGTATACCAATTATTATGATATAAGAAGAACTGGTGTCAGTATTTGAAGGACACTAACAAAACACTACTATCAAGCTATACTTGACCTCTATTAGTATGCTTTTTATTCAATCTCTTATATATCTTTAAGATAATAAGTTGAACTTCTACTTCTTGAGATCCTCAAGCTCTTGAAGTATAAATTCACTTCCAGATTAATAAGTAGCTTATTGTAAAGTGTAAAGTCAATGGCTAAAGTTAACTACTATTCCTATTATTATAATCTAAAAAGGAATAATATTAGCATTCAGAAACTAATAAAACAGCTTCAATCCAAAATGCAACCTTCTTCCTCTTGCAATAAGCTTTCTCTAATATTAATCTCTCCTCAAGCAACCATCCTTAAGCTAATAATTACCACAACTAACATCTATCTATTGTATTCCATTATTCAACTTAAGCTACTCACTACTATAGAATAACCTCTAAGCTTGAGAGACCTGTCTCCAAAGAAGAAATTAAAGTTAGATTATAAGGGTAACATAATATTTATTGTTATTACTTCTAAAGATCTTCAAACATGAGTGGAGAATGATCCAGAAGTTATTAAAAGTACCTAAGTATGACATCCATACAATTCTCTAAAAAAGTTACTAGTAATTAAGTGCAATCTATTAACAACTTATAATCTATTACGTTTCTTTTTTAATGAAATAGTTTATACATCACTCATTGAAATGTTTATAGTACCATAGACTATGGAGTTGATTGCAATTGTTTTTAGTACAAGTATGCAATTAAAAAAATACTTGTACTACAAAAACTTGTTTATATAATATTATCATCTCTTTTCCTGCTCTCTAATCTGTGTCAATCTCTTGCATCAGCTTACTATACGCTTATTTTGACAAATTGACAGATTTACAAATTTCAAATAACAATTAATGAGATTCAGTGCTCAAAACACCTTGGCTTAATTATATACAAAAAACACTAAGCCTTCTTAAAGACTTTTGTTACTAAGAACTAAGTATTGGTGCCTAGTAGAAACTGTAGTAGATAATACAAGGCTTTATGTCAGTTATTTTAATCTGACTAATTATTTCAAATGTTTAATCAATTCAAGAATAATTGGACAGAAATATCTTTTAAAGCTCTGAACAAACTTGAATATATAAAGGCAGTTGGGGCAGAATTTCCCAATATTGTCCACAAGACTGGATGGCTAAAGGAGTATGAAAACTTGAAGAAAGACGCAAAGCTTTGGCTTCTCCATACGAATAGCCAAACCCACATTATGATTATTATTTCATTCACTAAAACTACTACTATAAAGAATTCTTTGAATTCTGTAAGCCTGAAGTCTAAGGAGATAGGAAAGATGAGAGGTTCAGCCACATACAAGTACTGCTGGCAAGGTGAAAACTTTAGTAAATCACATAGATTGAAAAGCTAAGTGAAATAATTTGGTGAAGAACCTATTAGATATTAATCAGAG
Source organism: Tuber borchii (assembly GCA_003070745.1). Lineage (NCBI taxonomy): Eukaryota > Fungi > Ascomycota > Pezizomycetes > Pezizales > Tuberaceae > Tuber > Tuber borchii. Next base: position 239,550 of record NESQ01000021.1, on the reverse strand, counting down.
AACTAAACTGAAAAAACCGTTAGTGGGCACTCTAAAAGCCACAATGCATGTCTACAGAGCAAAAATAGTCAAGACATTACAAAATCATTCAGTACAAGACTATTTCTATAACTGAAAAGAGAAGAGAAAGACCTAAAGGAATTTGCAGTTACAAAAAAGAATATTTTTGGGCAACAGTATTTCCCAGGATCAAGGCCCCAGAGATCATATAATGTTTCATTTAGATGGACTTAGGAATTTTATTAAATATTCGATCTCAGACACAGAACACGTTAGAGCATCCAGTCATGCGGAGATATTATTGAAGATGGCTGGGGTATGAGACAAGGAAAAGACATTTGCCCAGTCCAAGTGGTGGCACCTGAATTCCTCTAAGACACAGAAATACCACGTGAGTTAGGTATAGTGACTAGACTAAAGGACAAAATGACCTTTCTCTACCCCGTCTGTTTTCTTCCATGTATTAATATGAGATTATTATTTTTTTCCCTATATGCTTCTCAGACTGCTTCCTTGTATACTGTGATCACATCTCTTTCCTGCCTGGCTAGCTAACTGACATGTTTATCATCGGAGGGGTTGACTACATATGGGGTGGGGTGAGGAGGGACCTCTATGCCTATGACTGAACCTGTTTATTTTCTTTTCTCGTGGTGTCAAGATTTGTGCAGACAGGTACCTAGATGCGGAACAGTGTAATGGGCCATTGTGGGTGTGTGGATTTTTTTTGTTTAACTCATATTCTGTGGGTGTGCGGAGAGGAGTATAATTTGTACAGTATTGATCACTTGGGATCGACCTATGGAAGGGAAGAAATGGCAAGGTACATCTAAGTCGATACTATCCCCCCTCATTAGTGCCTGGAAAGCAGATAGCATGAACCCTCGATTTATACCAGCGTACACATACAGTACATTACCCCCCACCGGCAGCAAATATTGTGATTCTGTGATCTGCTTAGTATGGGTTTTCAAGGAAGGCATCATTGCTCTCCTCCGAATTCATAATACCAGTCAACTACCCGGAGCCCGCAATGCATCGAACCAAATCTTATTAATAATAATATGATAGAGAGTTTACGCATAAGAGCCTAGGTGGCGGTTAGTAGAAAATAGGCCTAGGTGCAAGAATGAGTTTGCGAAACAGGTGTATCATACTCGAGTACCGTAGGGATCTTGGCGGCCAAGTACAGTAACAGTGGATTGAGAAGACTAATATTAATCCCATCCCCCTCAAATTTGTTTCCTGCTTAAATTCGGAGGGCTACCGGTGTGCCAGTTGGGTATTAACCATGCTATCGTACTGTAGCCGGCATAGAACAAGATAATCTGCAACTAAATACCCAATATTATCACCACTCAAAAGTCCCTGAATAGATTGTAGACCAAGGAGAGAGGGGGGGCACAATGGATTCTCAAATTTTTTCCATCCTATCATTACTGATACAGCTGATATCTGACCTGCGTAGCTGAGAATCCCAGCTCGCGGAGGCAACAAATTTGAGGATGACACGATAGTACTATCCATTAGTGAAGAAAATATCTCCCCAGGACCTGTCACAGCATTGGAAACATCTAAATGGCTGAAGTGCATTGTATCATTGCTGATTTATTGTTCTAACTTATGGCAATGATATTTCTTCAGGTCTAAAAATCACTATTTTACACTTCTTCCAAGTCCCGCCATCCACCTAGATGTCTAAGACTTTAAGGTTAGCTAAAAATAACCTATTTCCCTACCACCTAGATCCCCTTGCGCAAACTCTCTATTGAACCACTATTCTCACCCAATCCTCCCTTATCTTATACTACCCTATACTATCCTATCCCAGCCATACAAAACTCCAAAGAGTACAATAATAATAACAATAATTACAAGAACTCGGTACAGCAAGAGAGGGAACTAGAACGTTAACAAAAGATAAAAAACAGAAATAGAACTACAGAAATACAGAAATAGCAAAAGATCATCTCCACGGGTGTCGAGTCGAGCCAGGTATGCACACTAATTAGAGACATAGAGGCATCACAAAGCAAAGCAGAACGATGTAACGTAAATGGGATAATAGTAAAAAAAAAACTTCTCCGGCGCGCAATAGAAGCTCAAGTGGGATCGAAAAGCGAGACGAGTGACGAGAGGTGATGAACTGGCACAGATGATCCCGATCGCATGTTGGTTTCCGTACATTTGTCCACTATAGGCAATATATCTTGTGTGAGGATGACTTCAGGTTTTTTCGATCAATCTTTGCCCTACTTAGTGTCCCTCTCTGACCTACTTCCTCTCCCCCCGATACCGAATCGTGCTGATCGTAACCTTCGTCCGTTCGATTACATTCTCAGTTGGCAGGGCGACAACGTTCCCATGCCTGTTCAATTGTGCCTGCAGCGGGGCAATCTAGTTAGCCAACCCAATTAATAAACGATATCTCCAGAAGCACAAGAGGAAGTGAAGTACATACACTGCGACTAAGGATACTAGGTCGCGGAAGCAATTCTTTGACCTGAGAAGGGCTTTTTCGTTCCTCATAGTCGACCTGGGACTCAAGTGGATGGCCCCACCTTACTTTAGAGGAAGGGTTGGGATCAAAGTTCTCTTCATCACCGGGACCAAGCATTATGCCCGTTTCTTCCTGAATTGCTAGCCTTCGCGCACGGTCTTGCGAGGCTTTCAGTGTTTGGGCCTTCGCATTGGGGGAAGGAGGACGAGGAGTGTCCTTGTAGATCACTCTACGGGCGAAGTCGCATGAGTAGAGCTTATTCTTAGCGGTGCAGGTGTTTGTCGTGCTTGCCAGCTCGTGCGGAGTCATCTTGCTAATTGGAACATCTTTGAGGGAAGCCACACTGACCTTTCGCATCTTAACTGTTGCAACACGGGAGGTGGGTACGGGAATTCGAGGGACCTTCGACAGCTTGAACGCTTTGGCAGCCGGAATTCTCAGCCTGGATGGTTTCACTTGGTTGCAAGTTCCCACCAAGCCTTCTGATCTCGCCAAGCTCTGTGCTTCCGCCAGGACTTCTGGTTCCTCCGTTCCCTGGTCCGGTCCTACCTCATCTTCCCATATCTCCGTTTCTTTCGGCTCCCTAGAGCCCTCTATTTCTCCCCCGGGATACCCAGCCTCACTCTCGAAGTCCTCACCTTCTATTTCAGGCCCCCCTAATTCACTTGGAAGGCGATCGCCTCGATCACCACCATCCTCGCTCTCCTCTCCCCCTTTTCCACCACCTTCAACTTCGCCTCCATCATTATCCAGAGTCATCGCCACCTCTTCCAACTTCTCAGCTCCATCCAATTCTTGGGCTAACTCGAGTTCTGCTGGTCTATCTGACATCACTACCTCTTGCACTTCTGGTGGCTCTAAAATATTCGAATCTCGGGGGGCGTCCATGATAGCCGCAATAGAAGCCTATTGTACATGTAACACGTTATTGCCAGACCCTTAATATTATTTTGGAAAGTGGAAAAAAAAAAGGCATTGGTCATTTAGACAGGCTAGAAGCACAGGAATGAAAAACAAGAAACTGTCCTTAAGCATATTGAACTCAAGAGCCACTGAGAGAAAAATCAAAAACTTTTAGAATCAGAACACCTCCCCCCCCTCATACCTTCTCCTCCACATTGAGTGGATCGACTATCACCTCCCCTGCCTCGCCTTCATCATCACCATCACCATCACTCTCCCCCTCCGCCTCCTGACTCCCAGCACCTTCATGTTCGATGTCCCAAGCCCATACAATGGAAGATCGGTCTGGGCTGATATCTCTATTAAAGGAACGATCAAAGGAGTCATCCCCATCATCCAATCCGCGGCCTTCAATGCCCAAAAGTGCTGGGGATAAGGCCGACAATCCCGTCCTCCCGGGAGAAGGTCGGGCAGGAGAGAATGCACGCCGCATAACACCTTGATAAGCTTGCTGGAAACCCTCCGAAGCCTCAAAGTTCGCCCTCAGCCTTTCGAAAACACCTTGATACTGCTGAAGATGCTTTTGAGCCATCTCTTGACCCCGCCTCCTTGCAGCCTCAGTTGTAACCACCGTAGCTCCGTCATCTTCATCTGCTAGAACCGTTACGTTAGTCAACAAAAAAGAAAAAAGAAAAACAATCGTCGAAAACGAAAAGTAAGACATACACAGTAACTTCAAAGGAGTTGATCCCTTACCCTTAGTTGGGCTCCTCCCGATACCGGCCACCGCCTCAGGTGTGGCTGGTGGCATCAGAAATGGTCCCAGCGGCTTCACTGGGGTCGTTAGAGGACCAGTTGACCTTGGTGTGCTCTCAGCACTCGGTGACGCTACCTTCCGCGGAGAAGGCGAGATCGTTGCAGGTGTAGATGGCGGTTGCATAGGCGGAGGAGTCACTCTCCGGCGCTTTGGCAGTGGCAGTCCTCCACCTGTGCTCCGCCGTTTATGGTTCGAATCCACCTCTACAAAATCTGCTGCGTTTCCCGTGGCAGGCTCAGAGAGCCTTCCCTTGGCCTTACGCTTCAACGAGGAGAGTGCATGGCACCTATCTTTGATTTCGGACCCGATATCATTACCGGCAGCGTCCGCCACGCTAGATGAAGCCTTCTCAGAATCCTTAGTGCCCGCTACGGCACTCAGCTGTCCTCCCTCGCCCTCATGAATCGTACCCTCAGGGACATTGTCCTCCACCTCCGCCTCAATGCTGTCGATAGTGTCGCTACCTATCGGCTCTACCGCGACGCTCGTAGTGGTATTAGTCTCACCGGTAGTTGGCTCGGCCAGAATACCTGTGGGTGCGGTGGCATCGTCAACCACATCTTCCATTGTACCACCCACATCAGGCTCAGTCGGCCGTTGAATAGCCACTTCTTCCTCAACGGTCTCACAAACTCCGGATCCTGCAGCTTTCAGCTCTAAGGCTGTATCCTCTACAATAGCTTCCTCAGTATTCGAGCCCTTAGCACCAACTTCCTCAACAGAGACAGTTTCAACCATTTCCTTCACCATCTGTGCTTCTTCAACCCAGGTCGTTTCAGTCTCGAAGGCCTTATCAACGATGGTATCTTCGATAGCAGCGTGTTCGAGAGCGGCTTCCTCGACGGCGGACTCTTCAATCTTCACTTCTTCGGTCTCCGCCAGCACAACCTTCGCCTCCTCAACCTCCACTCCTTCAGCCTTAGCTTCTTCAACCACAGGTATTTCGATCTCGGGTGCTTTATCGAAAGCGGTACTTTCGACGGCGAGCCCCCCAACAGTAGATTCGTCAAGGACGGCAGCGTTGGCAACAGTTTCTTCAAGGATAGCCTCCTCACTCACCGCTGCGTCAGCTTTCAACTCTTCGACACTCGCCTCTCCAACCCCAGTTACTCTGATATCACTGTTAGCGTCAGTAATGGTTTCCTCGACAGGTACCTGATCGGCAGGCGCCTCCTCAATCCTGATCTCCTCATCCTTTTCCCCTTGAACGCCGGCCTCTGAAATGATATTGTTATCCACAGTGGCTCCCTCCGCGTTTACTTCTTCCAAGTTGTCCCCTTGGGTATTACCTCCCTCGATATTGAGGCCTTCAATGGAAGTCGCTTCTCCTGACTCCGCTTTGACGGCAGGTGCCTTCTTCCCACCTTTTTTCGCTGCTTTTTGACTCGGCTTACGCCCCCGCTTTGCCTTGGGTTTTTCGGCATTGGTGGCTGTTGTCTCCTCGCTTGGCTCGATCTTTAGCTCAGCTGGTTCACTCACAGCTTCCATCTGCGGTTTATTAATCTCTAGTCCAGCACTTCGTCCCCTTCGGCAGCTTCCAGGCGGGATCTCTACCTTCTTAGCTCCACGTTTTCTGGCGGGTGCTTTCTTAACCTTCTCCGGTTCTTCAACCTGTACCTTGGCATCTTCAATGGCTCCATTGAAATCTTCTTGGACCATGAATGAACTGGGTGGCGTGTCCGTCTTATCTTCAGCAAGCATGCTGGAAGCGACAGCAGAGGCTTCTCCGTCATCAGCATCATCGGTGGCTGACATTTCAGGTTCAACTTCAACTTCAATCTGCGGCCCGTCAAACTTCCATCCTGCTTTCTCTCCTTTACAAATACCGGAGCCCGGGGCTGCTACCTTCTTCTGAATACCACGCTTCTTGGCTGGCATTTTTCTAGTTCCCCTCGGCTTCTTCACCTCAGCCTCAACTTCTACACTTTGTTGACCCCCCTCCATCGGCAAATCTTGGCTAGGCTCATGTTCCGTGTTAACAGGAGGCTCTTCGACATCTTCTGGTTCTTCGACATCCATTTCATCTCCTAGGGAGTTAGAACCAGAAATTGTAGGGGATGTGATAGCCTTACGACGACCACGGGCATTTTTAATCGCGGCCTTTCTCCCCCTATTTACAGGTGGAGCTGGCGAAGGGGAGGTCCGGATGTTCGCCTTTTTAGTTGCAAGTTTATCATCTTCATCGGAGGAGACGCTCGGCTTTCTCTTCCTGCCAGTAGATTTCGTAGTAGTCCTTCCACGGGGTGCTGGCGGTGGGGGGAGAGAAGGAGGCACTTGCTGAGCAGCTTGTGCAGTCCTGCTTCTAGTAGATCTAGTGACTCTTACATCTTCATCTTTCTCGACAGCAGCGACTGCTTTGCGGCGCGCCATCCCGAAATATTATTACAAAGACAACTAGATGGCGAGAAATGAGAAAAGAAAAAAGCCGGAAGGGAAAACTAAAATGACAGTGGGATAATTCAAGAACCACCGTAAAGGCTTTGTTGCGGCTAGCTTCGGTGAATTGTAAAAAGCAGCGCTCGAGTTGTTTTGTTGTTGTTGCTGTGAAGGTTGACGGTTGCGAGAAGGAAACTGTTGGCGGAGAGGAAGGTTGGTGGGAGCAAGGGGAAAATTGGTGAGTTGTCGCGCCGGGCACGCGTAAAGACAAAAATTTGGGTGCACACCAAGAAATGTAAACATCACGATGCAGATCTACTAAGATAACCCTCACCGCCTCACAAAAAAACAAATCGCCACGGCTAAGACATCATACTATGATAGCACTGTAACAGAAATATTTCCTGAACCCTATTGTAAGGAAGTTATGGTATTTTCCTCGCAAACAATATCGACAAAAAAAAAACAAAAAAAAAGCAAAGCAAGCAGAGAAGTATTTGAGCCTCAATTCCACCACTGACTGGACTACGAATTCCCGTGCCAACAGTTTGAGGCTACTTGAGTGTCAATCGAAACTTCTGCCATTGCTATGGAACTAATTGATGCAACACCGGGTCGGACCGCTCTATCATGTATCATCGCCCCTCAAGACTCTCGAGCAAGAGAATACCGACACCGTACCAAGTGCCATGCTACTCCCAACCAAACCGCCTGAACGCAAGGGCATAATTAACACATCCACCTTCGCGCTTCACATACAATCAAAATCCCCTAGTTCTTTCTTCGCTTAACCTAGCAGTATACTTTACAGTACCTGTTGTGAACCGAGGGAACTGGGAGACAAAAGCATACTGGTGCCGGGTGTAGAGACGACCCAACTGACTCCTTGTCTGGGATAAAAAGGTCCCTCGAGGATAGAAACTCTCATAGATGATACGCACGGCATATGGACATCTCTTTGACACAGCTCGCTGCATGGCAGACTGAATGGCAGTTCCCCAGAAAAACGGAAGCCCAAATCCGAGTGAGCTCACATGTGCCATACAATCCCCAAACGCGAAAATAAAAAAACACGTGACCAGAGGCGCGTCGCCAAAGTGTTTGTTTACGTTGTTTGTTTACATTGTTTGGTCCAACGAAACCCGGCCACCACTTATGCCACCACTCAATGCATGCAGTCAGTCTCCCCTCACTTTTGTGAAAAGGAAGGGGAAGGCTACGCGCAGATTTGTGACTCGAAAAAGAAATTCATCAGGACGGGGATTGGGGACGCCGGTTGAGTTTATGAATGAAGAGGCTTTTATGATATGGGAGATTGCAATAAATTTGTGTCATTGGAAAGGTGTGTTACTGTGCGTGAGGGAAGGATGTTGGCCTATGGTAGACTTGCTTGGTATCGTAAAGTGAGAGTGCTTTGAAGTATTTCCCCGTGAACCGCAGTATTCATGTCGTATTGTGTGTGCGGGTGATCGGACTATGTCCTGTGCCTGGCCCAGTAATCGCTTCCTGTGTAGTTTCATTTGAGGCATGATTCCGAGCAGATTTGTGCGGGGAGGGAGGATATCTTAAGCTCTGTAGCGATAGGCTCAAGGTTGTGGAGAAACTCCGATACACTACCGTACGGTCAATTGTCTTCTACCAGAACAGAAAGAACAACCGCACGCTTCAAAAAAATACCCCCGAAAAAGCAACTTAATTGCCGATACCCACTCCTCCTCCTGCATAATATGATGTCATGCCTCAGAATCCTATATCACCAACAAGAAGCCCTGAGTCAAAGAGATACGGCATGCTGCTTACACCAGCCATTCATATCTACTGTCAGCCCTACCTCCACCGTACCTATTGCAATGTCAACAATTGGCAGCATGCGAACCTTGATGGTCAGCCATTTATACGGGCGACTTTGCATCATATGTGACCTAGTCCCAGTAACTCTCACCAGATCAAATCACGACGAGACCCTCTACCCCCACTCTAAATGCACAAAGTTCGATTCTCCCAGTGATCTCTTCAACCACGATGACCACCACATCAGACAAACCTGTGAGCGGCTTGACGTACAGCGAGGCGTCCGGCCGGCACCGCACGCTGGGATTACTCAGAAAGTACTGGTTCGGCTGGGGAATACTGTAGGGCTGTAGGTTTTATTTGATATGGGAATACCCGCAAAATCTCTTGCAATCCACGATCAGATCACCAGCGGAAATCAGCCCGTCAGTCCAGGATAGGTTTAGTTTGAGGGGTTAACAGAATTGTGAATACCAGTTAATGAGATCTAGCGCATCCTGGGGGCTGGACTTATGCTGTGTCAGGAAAAAGTCAATCTTTCTTAGGAGCTCCTGTCTTTGAATTTGGGGATTATAGGGCTGACGGGGATAGTGGATTTCAAGAGAGTTTATGGTACCGTATGAACAAGACGGTCTCGGATTCCATGAATGGAACCAGGAATATATCTCCCACAGTATGTCCCGAGCCTCACAGTGAAGTGGTGATTGTGCAGACTTAATCACAGTTGGGTCTAGTTATCATGTTTCATTAGTCAAGAAACATTCGTATGATACCCATAGTGCACAGTACGCTTATCTCAACTAAATCTATATCACACGGTACCTCTGCAAACGACTGGATAGCTAAACTTTATGGAAAACCCTTGGATAAGAATTAATCTGAAAACCATATCACTTAGCAGACAACCTGCTAAGCTTTCATGAGAAGAAGAGTGGAAGACCTATGGGCCTATTTGCAATTTCCTGTTTTTCCACTAACTTTAAGTTCAAATTGTTTTATTTTAAAGTATTATTCAATATAACTTCAACTTCTGCATCCTTTATTACCAATAGGCACTTTTTCTAAATTCGTGATTCATTGTAGCAGCTTCAATATATTGTTGTCAAAATCTAACGTTATTTTGTTCTATGGAAGAAATGGCCCCAACTAGGTGGACACCTGATCCAACTACTTCTGCCCTTCCCCCCGCTTCAAAGTGACTGTGTGGTATACACGGGTGCCCGCTTGTGAAAGGTATGTCCTGCACCGGCAAACAGACTACGAGCACCCCATAAGAGACAAGAGAAATCGCCAATACAGCACCAAGCTTTTCAAACACTCCACCAAAATAACCTCCCAGAATCCACCCAGCCCATCCCCTTCGTGCCTCCCTCAGCGCATTACAAAAGCAAGATCCCTTTCAAAAGGAATAACTCGCAACTGTGACATACAGCCCCTCCGTCTGCTTTAAATCCCATACGGTGCCGGTGCGTTATCCAGGAATACCACATGTTCCCGTTCACCCCTTCCCCACTCACAAGAAACTCAGAAGCGCCCCCAATCTATCTACAGGTTCCTTGGGGAGTGGGGAGTCGGGGTATATCTCACCCTGCCGTCAAGCAAGCCTCAACCATCAGCCCTGACGTTTCGAGTATCCGTCGGGTCGAAGGAATAGCGAGGCGGTCTGTCAACTAATTAATGTGCTTCTGTCATACAATGCTTGTACGTGTACTATGTTGTGTATGGCGCTAGGGCTTATCCATCTTAATGCAAAAGGTGGTTACGGTTATAATACCACCAGCCTCTTGCGCGAGCAGCCCGTGCGTGCCAGTGTGTTCACGACCTTTCTCTTCAGTATGTGCTCGACCGGTAGAGTACTGTGCAGTACGGTGCTTCACAGGCGGTTTTACAGAATAGTCGCCCACTCCCGAAACTAACCCTCGCCCTAAGAAAAATAAAATAAACAAAAAACCTTAAAGTCGAGTGATATAACGTGACATTCATTAACTAATCGATCAACCAATCATTGAGGCGAGAGCGCCAGAGTCCTGAGGCCGATGTTGTGCGAATGGGGGCTAAACTTAAACTTTTATTATGCAGAAGGGAGGGAGAAGGAATTACTGTATCGCAGGCCGAGTTCAAATGCCCTGGGCAACATTGGAGCAATGCATTAACCTTCCTTCCTCCACTGGAAAGTAAAGATAAAAATAGACGCTCCCTCGCTTACCATCCCAAACCTTCTAGAAGCCTTCAGTTACTCGAGTAAAGCAAGGGGTTGGGCATCGCACTACCGGTATCACAACAACCCCCAACCTCGCCAGGCACCCCCACTCTATCTCCTCTCACTTTCAATTCCCGAGTCATAATCTACTGTACCATCCATGATACGGAGCAACCACACGCTTCCTTCAATCTCGCCTCGTCTCCTGGGAATAATGCGAAAACGGGAGCATGAATCGGCAAGCATCACGAAACAGCATAAAAGTAAGACAGAACAAGACCGGTGTCCATGCAGCCGAGGAGTGAAAAAAGGAGATGATATCGAGGACGACGGTGACACGACATGGGGAAGAAGCTTTGGTAAGCGTGCTCAGTTCACTACCCGTACGACATACCGGTGGTTTACTCGTGCGTCTGCGCCAAGCCTGTTTTGTCATACCCGCATACCGTACTAAATCACCGGTAGGTAAAGATGTGGTATCGCGAGGAGGTGGATGACACAATGGGGGAAGAGTGATGGGCCTGGATATGTACTGTACCTGTCGGTTCTTCAAGTTTGGCAGATCTCAATTCTGGCAGACCATCAGGCATACCATAAGAACTCAAATAATTGGACCATGTACTAGGACATGGCAGTTGCCTCTCCTAGTAAAGTCTGGTGCTTAGTTTTTATCTGTCTCGGGGAGTAGGCTTTGTGGTGTGTTTGTCAACCCCCCTCTAGAGGAGGAAGTTTCGGGCTACCCAGAGCATAGTCCGATTATTCGAGTTCTTACGGCAGCCATAAGATATAGCGCTGAGTAGTCGGGGTCCGCATCCCGAAGAGGATGCGTGGAGTGCGGGACCGTCTGATAAGTTAGAACATTAGGGGGATTTCGCAATCAGGAGTTCGGGATCGCTATCGTTGTGACCGGCTTGTTTACCGTGACAATAACCAGGTTGGAAAAAGTGGGATCTCGCAAATATTAGAACGATGACGCAGAAGTGGGAGTTGGAAGTTCGAAGTTCTTGGCGAATATTGGGGAGGGCTGTGGTTGGGCCGGAGGCGGATAGAGCTAATTCCGTAAAGGACTGTAGGTATGATATCGTCAGTAGCGGTGGAAAGTCCGACAGAAGGAAGATATCGGTATGATGCCATGAACAGAGCAACGGATTGTAGGGCCTTAGTTCTGCAAGTTCCTCCTCCTTGACACGCGTGCCAATTCGCTTTTTTTTACTGTGGACTGAATTAGAGATCGACCAGTCTAGAATTGCACTGTACTGTACTGTACCATATAATGCACCCAACTTAGACATCCATCTATCAATAATCAGTCGGCTACGGTGCCGGTACTGCTTGATCGCCATGATACAATACAGTGCACGGGTACCCCCACGAAGCATATAAATGCAAATAAAAAATATCATTTCTGCAACACGGTAGCCAACATCGCCATTCTAGATACTCACCATGATAAATCACATCAAGCATGATACCGGAATTCACCCCGGTATACCGAAACCCGGTGCGTGAAAGTGAGACTTTATGAAATTCGCCGGAGTGTTCCTTGCCGGTGGATAGAGCACGGTAGGGTAGGTGAAATACGGTACGATATTCTCCGAGCGCTACTGCACCCTTGTGATTGCGATCTTCGTGTTCGTTTGTTGATTTACAATAGAGGCTTTTAGATCGGTTTTTTGTCAAGCGCTATGACCGGATTCGTGTATGATAGCTCGGGGGGGAAGAAGGCTGCAGACGCGTTTAGGCAGTCTAGCCTGGTCTGGTCTATGAGCACTATCTACGGCACCCACTTACTGTGCTCGAGTATGATCCGGTAGGCAAATAAAATGAATAACATGGCGATAACACAGTCGTGTCTTTTTGCCCCTCTAATCGTACAAGTACTAAATATGGTACCGGTAGATAATCTTTCTGTGGTTACGGTGTGTTGCCTGTTGATGATTGCGAAAATTCTTGAGAATTCACCCGATGCGCTCGATCCAGGAGAGAAGTGTTGGACACACGCGCGCTGCATTTCTGGAGAATTGTGGAGAATTGTGGAGATTTGGTTATTTACGATTGTGCTTTTCTAATTAGCATTGGCTGAACTGGCTCTCTCATGCTGCTGAGGAGTGAGTGAGTGAGTGAGGAGTGAATGGGTTGGATTATCTGGAGGAAATATGGTAGACAACTAATCCCTCAAGGACAGTAGTGAAATATCAATTCGAAGAATAAAATGAATTGTACTTCATGGTACCAATCCACCCGTGAACCAAGAAAGGAGGGGGAGAGGTGAAAAGGGAGAAGCTCTGCCAAGAAGCAAGGATGCTTTTTTTGGACGGAAAACCGGTCGCAGAAACCTGATGCTGACCCGTGCCTCCAATCACCCGCCAGTTCCAATCGTTTGGACGATGATCCTTGATCCTCATTGTCCTCGAATTACACGCTACATCCCGACAGCGAACTTGGCGCGTGCAATGACCACTGAAATTGCTCCGAGCCGGGTTATTGGGAATCGAAATCTTACCCACATATGCACGCTTGTTCAACCTCGCTCCAGAGAGAGGCTCGCCCGCTTTGGGGCGTTGAAGAAACCGAGTTTCTCTGGGGTGCATCAATAGCATTGTGATGTGAGGCCACTTCATGCATTCTATTTTACAACTCTGTGTCAAAAGAGAGAACGCTGGGGCAGTGTGTGCGTGGGTGTGGATTCAGTCGCGACACGGAAAAGGAATGTGGGGAGCAAGAGGGGGCCGAAATAGCGTTGGTTCAATAATCGCACCTTTCTCCGGTCTACTGGAGTAGCTGAACTGAAGATTTTAAACGAAATCCAACGCCCCATGATATGAGATGAACGCTTGACAAAAGTGGGAGGTGCACAGTACAGAAAAAGGTACACAAAGAGTCATTTTAGAACAGAGGAGAAAGTGCCAGGCAGGGCCCCCAATGGATGGTTCCATGGCACCTAAAAAAAATGATATACATTACCCCTGAGAGAATGCGGATGTCCTTCACCTTGTTGTAACTCCACTCTAGCATTATCCAATCTAGAATCATCCAATCCTTAGCAGAATCTTGAACTTTGCATCGGTGTCAGAATTATGAGGGATCATCTTGAAGGGATTTCTCAAGATGCGTTGGCACCGGATTCACGAACAGCCCCCACTGGATAACCGGGCTGACCGCACTCAGCTTGGACCTAAGAGATCGCCGGGGGGATGGGGAGGCTGCGGTAATATGCTAGACAGAGAAAGTCTGTGTTTCCGGTCGGCGAGGGTTTCTTTAACCCATTAATCAAGCCAATTATGGACGCGAATTCCATGGAAACGAGGGTTACAAAGAGAGCAGCACCAGTCTTATTTGAGCGCCTGGCCGTGATCCATAGTTAGATATCCGTTACTCCAACTCTTTGGGGAACCACACCCTTGCAGTGGATCGGTAAATTGTCACCGCATTTCCCGTGTATTGTCAAATGTGCCGTATGCCTATACGAGTACCCTAAGCCTTTGTACTAATATGAGGGTTGGTGGTGACGTTCTTATTGACCTCTTCCCTCTCCACCCCCTTCTTTGCCAGCCCAGTTTCCGTTTGCTCGCACAATTCCTTCTTCAGTTTCCTTTTCTCTGGAACTGTACAATTCATCAACGTTTTCCGAAGCCAAAACATCAACGCTCCGACGGCACGGGTTATCGTATTCGGAGAGACAGTTCAGTTCTACACTAATTGTATTTATCCGCTATACCCGCTAGACATCTCCACGTCAGCCAATTGTCTCTCGATAGTATACCAATAAATAGCAGTATTACCTTGATGGTACAACTAGTTGAGAAGAAGAAATAACGGTGGTCATGGTCTTCAGACATAATTTTTCGTTCAGCCCTCGACAGCCAGCTCTGAGTCGTCCGAGTTCCCGGTCGTCATTAGCTTCAAGTCATGCAGGAGGACTTCGGAATCCCGATGACGGGGAGGTGTCTCCTTCTAGTAAAGGCCCCTCGTTTATGTCCTCTTGGGGTTCCAAGAGATCCTCGGTGTCTTCGTTTGCGTCTTCATTTAGGAGAAGACGCCATAAGGAGGCGCCAGCAGCTAGCTCGGCGGACGATGACGAGGGGCCCGAGGGTGAAATAGCGCTGTCTAGAGACAGAGCGATGGTCGTACCGATCATCAACGTGGGAGATTGTGGGGAAGAAGATGACCAAAATGGATTCAGTGGACAGGATGATATCCCGAAGGGTATGGGGATTGGATTGTCTACTTCTCTTAGCCCATTTGACCATGCAACGATCGATATACCTTTTAATTCTACACATAAAGAAACTCCGCAAACATTGGCAGGAGAAACGAGCTCAGGGGAGCCATTAACCTTTACGACACTTGATGCTCCTTTTCCGTTCTCTCAGCCTATTACAGCACCAAGAAGTGTTAGGTCCAACCGTCGGCCCGCTGTGCCCAATATTCAAATACCCCCTCCTCCCCCATCCTCCTATACCATACAAAGAAATCAGACATCCCCTTCAGAATTGGGCGATTCGCCATTGCGGATGAAGAAATCGAAAGGGGTTGAGCAAATTGGTGTGCGATTGCTGTTGAAGACACTTTCGCCAGGCAGCAACAACGACGAGGGCGTCAACGATAATACAACGCTTAGCCATAAAAATACCCGTGCGAAGGAGTTCCAGAGCTACTTGGAAGAACCTACACCAGTGTATTTGTCTAGCCCTTGGTTTCCACCCACCCAACGGAAATCTATTACATTCGACGATCCAGCTATGGAGAGCAATCCTCAATCCCGCCGGCCATCCATCAAAATTCAACCCAGTGCTAAACTAGAAACACCTTCTCCAATCATTTCCCCTTCTTCGAATAGGACCTCAGGAAGTTCTGCCCTTTTCCGTTCATACCTTGGTGTTCCTTCTGTTAGCCACACTCCAAGGCCCTCTACACCATCCTCGACTAGATCTTTCTTACTTGAAGATGACGACAGCGATGAGGTTGAGGCTGCCAAGGAGGAGCAGCCAACGTCTCGGAGAGGTTCACTTAGTCCTTCCTCACGCCGATCTTCCGTCAACACCTTTTTCTGTCGGGGAAGTCGCACATCTTTTAGCGGAGCGAGCAACCGTTGGTCTATTGGCTTAGGATCGATAGCGGATACCGATATTGTAATCAAGGATGATGAAGACTTAACGGGTTATCCGGGAATTAACGAATTAAAAAAGCAGATATCCTGGCTTTGTACCAACCCCCCTGAGCACTCATCAACTCCGTCCGACGATGAAGGTGATGATGAAGATCGTGCCGACTCGGAAAGCGGGGAAGAGGACAGCTATCACAAACACCTCACTATTATAACGAAGATGACATCGGGGCCGCCCGGATCTAGATCTGGATCAGTTGGCCCGATGACACCGGAATTGATTTCGTCGATCTCAGATTCTTCTTCCGGACCAGTTTCGACCCCTCCTCGAAGAAGAAATCGACGGCGAACTGCGAGTTCGGAGTGTATTGTCCTGGAGGCACTACAGGAAATGTATCTTGCGGGAGCGAAAGCTGAACTCGAGCTTCCTCCCCCGATGATGAAAGGACTGAGGATTTCTGGTGAGGTCGAAGTTCGGGGGGACGGTCCATGGTCCGAGGTACTCCTCGACCTTGCACAGGGAAGCAGATGGTAGTTGGGCGACTGATCTATACACTCATTATTGCTTTGTTGTTTTGGCCTTTTCCTTATTTGTCTTACCATTAGCATTTTCTTATGTTTGGGAACGGAATCGGGTGTCGGGTCGGAGTATGTTTTTTGTTCTGTTTTTCTCTTCCAATTCCACGACAATCGTGATATTTTATTTGACCAGGTCCTTCTGGTATCTCTATTCATGGGTTGGGCATAGAGAACGGCGGGTGCAAAAGTGGGTGTCTCTCATATTATTATCATATCTATTCGGACGGTCTTAATCTCTCTTTTCTCGTACTACATTTCTTCTCCTTTCGGTTTGGGTGGTGGGGATTTTCTTTTGTGTATGGTCCGGTTAGGGGTTTTGGCTTCTCTTTCGTTCAGAAGCTTTGTAGTTTTAGAGAAGAAAAACTACCACTATCACGAATTTCCCGGTATGAAAGTGATTCCGTCTCTCGAGAAAATCAAACTTTAATCGCGTTTCCACTACCGGTAGATTTGCTTATAACTTTTTCCATACTCGCACCGAGAACAAGTCCTGAGACAACGAGCACAACCACAATTCCTCACAACACTCCACCATCGCAATATTACCATGACTTAAGTTGATGCTATAGTCGGGGTGAAAGCTCCAATTACTAAATTCCAGGCTCCTAGAAAGAGGGACTCTAATATAGAGGTTTTAGTATTAATAGGCGTTACGGTTGTGCTTGCGATTGATTGTAATATAATAGCCATTGTGGCTGTCATCATGGTTGAATTTTGCGGGGGATTCTCGCCGCGAGTAAATTTTGGGGAGGACATGAAAAAAAGATGAATTAAAAAATTAGTAACAAGACAATAACAATTATTCCATCGCAATTACGGATGATTTATAGGCAAACTTGTTTCGGTGGGAGAACAGCTCGTATCGCGGTGTGATGGGAAAAAAAAGTGCCTCGCGATTAACTACTAGTACTAGTATCGGTGGACGATCCTGAGGAGGTGGTGGAGTTTATAAATGATTTTCCCGTTGATAATGTCGGCTGTAATGGCCATACCGAAAGAAGATTTTCGCATCTCCGTTCCAATTTCCCTTTCCATTAGAAAACGGAAAGCGGTGCCCGGTTCGAATCCTGTGGTCGTCACTTTCCACCAGTGCGGGTAACCCACTGAGCTGGTCGGCGCTAAGGGTGAGAAATAACCTTCAGGGAAGCAATTCTGCAGAGAGTTCTCCCCACAGGGTGGCGGCACCGGATTACACTGCGATCCGGTATGGGAAGTTGGGGTAGGAAAGAAATGTCGACTTTCACTTTTTTTAAAAAATAATAATAATAATAATAATCGCTGATCTGTTGTTCTATAGAGGGAATACAGGTAATGCTTTCGTTTCATCTGTTATTAATTTTACGAGATGTGGATAGATTGTATTGTGTGGTCAATTGCTGGTGGAGCCTCGTGTTTTTCTCTCGTGCGAGCGATTGCTTGAGACATGTTAATTAGGTGATGAGTCTCTTTGCAAAACGACTAACTCACTGACTATATTATAACCAGTTTTATTCGGCTCACTTGGTCGAGTGTATGATAGTGTTCGCTTATTTTCCTTCTCCCCTTTCTCTTGGACTCGATGATTGACGGGTGGGTGCTTCCTCGTGTCACCGGCATAATGGTTACCAGTTTTCGACCTCCCAGCATTAAAACCCCAACCAACACAAAGCCCACGTGCAGAAGACGGGAAACGTTCTTAAAAAGAACATGTAACGACATGACTGGGCAATTCCACCCTTCCCATCTAAAAATCCCTAAACCTCTGACATTCTTACCTTAGTCACAAACAAGCTCGGTATGTTCCGCAGTTTCATGATTATCGAAAAGGGTCAAAAAAAAAAAATTCAATCAGATTGCAAAGTACGTTCTGTGACCTTGCGAATGAGTGAACGAAGTCAACTCACTTCCCTATCTATCCTAATCTTTGTAACGCAGAGGAAATATAGGACTGTAAGTTGCGTTGTAGTAGAGTTTAAGTTTAATGAAGGTTAACTAACGCTGGACACGAAAAATCAATAGCAATGGCAATATATCTCTTACCGGCCAATCTCACCTAATGATAAGGACAAAAGAAAAAGGAAAAATGGAGATTCCTTGTCTCATCTATGATATAATAATAATCATAGCGTCATACTTACTCATCCACCCGCCCAAAGCTGGATACTCTTTCCACCGAATAGACATCGCTGGCTTCGCATCCTGAGGCTATGCGCTTGCTGAGAACTTTGGACATCCGAGACAGAAGGAAGTGTAGTGGGAGTATCCAAGAGAACCAGGATAGGCTCCAGGGGAAGCGGACTTCGAGCGGGGTGCGTGGAGTGACGGAGTCCGTCGCTGTTGCTGTGCCGTCAGGGGAGACGGGCGTAGTGTGCGTGCGGTGATCTAGCAAGAGGGGCTTTGCGAACACGGCGAGGCGCCCACTCCTCAGGGTGGGGAAAGGACCAGCGACGGATGATACCAGTAGGTGCCGGAGGGAGCTTTTCTCCGGAGACAAGACCCCGCTTCTTGCGCTAATCCTGTCATTCTCGAAGGAGCTGGAGCCCGTTCTGCTTCCCCGCCTTCACAGAAATACTCATCAACCTAGCCTTCCATCAACCTCTAATATCTAACCTCATACTCTTCACTCGCTGCATTCCCTTCCTCACCACCATCCCCACCAGTTCCCCCTCCAGCGTGCTCCCAAACCCATCCGTGAACAAGAGTCTCGATGCAGACAGCGCCGTTCCGCGCTCGTGCCCACGCATGTGAAATTCCAGATCTACTCGTGCGCGGTCCGGGCAGTTGGGATCCTGCAGGAGTCAAGGGGGTGTGGAGGTTGCCAGTATTATTGCGAAGCACAGGGCGGGCACGTGTTCGTTATGGGAATCGACGCAAGGGATTAGTGGGATTGGGATGTCGTATAGTATTAAGGTCTCGCCCTGGGCGAGGCGGTTTTTGAAGGTCTGGAGCTGGGGAAGGGCCAGTTACTGTGTTGTAGATCGCTATATATAAGGGGTAGATGGTATCCGGGCTAGTAGGAGAGGTTGTGACGTGCCGATTCATCGAGTTCTAGCGAGGTAGTACGTGTTCCCAGCCGCCCGATAGCGAAGTACCCACTGTTGAGGGCTCCTAGGTTGCCTGTCATGAAGATGTGTTAATACTTACCCCGCCATCAAGAAGTATGATATGAGGGAGTGTGTATACCAGACTACTAGATACTGGGCGAGATACCGGGCCAGTTTGCTCATGCCAGCAAATGAATTCCTTCCTACCTCGTTAGCTGGCTATATTCCGCACGCTTAAGCGAGGAAGCTGACGTCCGGAAAAGAATCGTAGATAAAGTGTCGACAAGGTGTACTCTACAGTATAGTACTGTATGAAGGTTTAGGGTTGACACTTGTGGCGCAGAGAGTAAGTGGGGTTCGATGATAAAGTTAAGATTAGATACTCCATCACTGATCACCCGGGCCGTACGGTAGTCTTTCCCTCTTTTTTTTCTCCTCCCGATCTCTTTTTTTCTTCAACCCCTGCAGCAAGTCGGCTTTGCATATCTTGCCTTTCGCGAGTATGTACGATGCCAACGAAGTTTGAGATGTACCTTCCTGCCCGCCTGCTAGCCTGCCTACCTTCGTTGCGGGTGTGGGGTACTTCGAGGCTTAGTTGTCGCTCGTTAGCTGCCCTTGCGGGATGAAAGCTATTGTACCTCAGCGTAGATTATCGCTCCGCACCGTTGATGTTGGATTTGGACCTGTACTGCACTGTAACTGTACTCGAGTAGTATTTGCTCGCTGGCAGGCGTTGCAGCACGCACGACACTGCAGTAACGCAAAAGCCATCATACGTGTTTTGTCTTAGTTTGAAACGTTCAAAAGTGTTGATCTGCTCATGGTTAACCGCCTCTCTCTCCCCCCACTGCGATGCGTTACCGCAGCAACAGGTCACGGAAAAGCGTTTATAACCACAGAACTATCACAACTTTGTCACGAGGGCACAAAGACAGGGCAGAGAGAGTGTGTGAGCGGTGGCCTGAAGGCGTGGTAGGGTAGGAATTAGAAAGCTAACTTACTGTGCATTGCTGTACTCTAACTCGTACATAAGTTTTCTTCACACCTGCGAAGCAAAAAAAGTTGGCCATACCAATCGCATCAAGCATCGGATGAGGGGGCGGGGTGGGCCTTTATTCTATTTGGCCCAGGCTACATGAACTGTGGATTACTTACTTCACTTATCGCACTATATGTTGGAAAATTTCCTGCAACCCACCTTTTTCGTGGGGAAAGGTTCACTTTGGATGGGGTCATCTGATGGTTTATTTCATTTTTCCTCGTCCTTGGGGGAAAAAGAGCTAAGTTATGGACTGATCGTCGAGGTTTCTCGCATTTTCCCTAAATCCTTGGTATGGATGGATGGAGGCTTTATGCACTGGTTCTCGTGGGGATGCGGAGTTTTGCACTTTGGGGGGTTGATGGAGGTGGTGGTTTTGGTGCGGATGCGGGTTGACGCGTTGCGGAAGCGAGGACTTGTGCACGGAGAGTCACTCGCTGCGGAATTAGCGGTATTAATGGAGCGGAGGGTTTCTTCTACCGGTACGACCGTCGGTCGCGTAGGTGCCATGCGATGCAATAACATCATGCGGAACGGTAGTATCGGAACGGAGAAATTTAGACAGATAGCTTCCCCATACATTCGAGCAGGTGCTAGAAATGCCTGGGTGATTATCCCCTCGTTCAATTCATTACAGAGCAAGCAAGCGTGCAGAAAGAAGGGCGAGAGCTCCTCAATCGTCGAATTCGCATTTGCCCCAGCGGTGAAGAGAGAGTGTGTTTGTGAGAACCTACCGTACTTGGAGGCAGTACCGAAGCTCTTTTGTCATTGGAAGAACGGCGGTCATAGATGCCCTTCTTGAGTCACTTGGATGGGGCTCACGAATACCGCACTGGTTCGAGATGCGGTCAATATACAGGCATCATTCATCTCTGCTTGTATGGTAATTATTGAGTGGAGTACTGGTACCGGTAGTACCGCTAATTCCATCCACTAGAGCTACTGTGCTTGTGCTCGTACAGTACTCTATCGCATAATCTGGGGAGGACCAGGGTACGCCGGCAAGGGCAAAGAAAGTGTGGTGAAGTGTTGCCACCCTTTAGAGGAAACCGAACTGCGGAAAAGATGAAATTCTGTGTTTCGGCGGCGATTATGTGAAATATTATTACCTCTTTAAGAAGTTTCTCTTCCAGCCAATCTTCTTACCGTATTCACTGATGAAATTCGCTAACCCCGTCCCAGGATATGTTATTTCCGGCCCAGTAAGAAATCGTATTGACTCAGATTTGGGCCTAAACAATGAATTGTAGTTGGCTACTTCAAGTTGATCAGAAGTGGCCAATGAGAAATGCCATCTGAAGCCTAATTCGGCTCTCTAATTGGACTGGAAATAACACATCCTGGGACGGAGTTAGCGAATTTCATCAGTGAATACGGTACTCTCGCTAGCATATTCTGGTTCTTCCAGGATTATCGGTATACTGACAGTATCGGTACGACTAGTGCTAACTGCCTCATTGCAGTGCAGATGACAGCCGAGTGTGTGGGGGTTGCCCACCAAAGAGAGGAAGTTCATCCTGTTTTGTTCCTTATGGGAGCTTAGACGTGGGAACATGCCTACCCGACAGGTTTGCTGGCGAATCACTTTCACTTACCGTGTCGAACCGTATTCTATCAAAAGAGTCCCGTCCTAGCACTATTTCCTTTCTTCTCACGAAAGATACACCTAGCCACCCGCTAGTAGGCCTAGTTGAGGACAAAAAGCAAACAAACAGAGGAGGCGCAGCGGTCATAGCTGTTTGACCGACTCGACATTCCATTATGACGAATGGGTCTCTTGAGTCAACAGTTGAAATGTGGGGGATATCGTCAGGTATTGATTGAATTGGGGCTGAAACTCGAAAGATACAGTATCAAAATAATCACCCCTTTGTTTACCTTTTTTTGCATAATTCATGAGATGATGACCTCCCATCCCTAGAGTAAAGTCCCATGTTCTGTTACCCGGACCCGACCAAGGTGTCTCTCGTCACACTACAAAATGACGGGGATGTGCACGCGGCGAGAGATTATTGGATCATCATATTTTTTTCTCTTCCTTTCTCCTTTTCTTGCAGAAATACTCGCTCCAGTGGATGGAATGCCCCCTACACCCATCCCAACACACTACCAATCCGTAACACTCAGCAACCTCGAAGTCACTTTTTCAAGGAGTCTGTTCCCCAATGGGTGTGTGATAGAACGACACGTAGCATTGGGCTTTCTGTTGTGGTATTGCGGTTCCTTGCGGTATGAGGGACAGAGGAGGAGCAGGGACGCCGGTCCATGAGCTTTGCGGGATTGTTACTTGCCAGCGTGTACTCGAGCACTGTATTTTTACTATTAAACCTTTGGACCTTTCCCTCGACCCCACAAGGTTTTTTTTTCTCTCTCTTTCCCTTTCTTTCTTTTTTTCCCCTAGAGTTCTGCAGTGCACTTTGATAGTTGCGAAAAACAAAAGAAAATTATTATTTAACCCTAGCGACCGCCCATCCCCCTCCCCGACCCCAACACAAACACATCCACAACAACGATCATCAACAACAACGATTATTTTGTCCTCACGAAATATCAACCACATCACACACATATAAAAACAAACATTGCTACATAAACCTCACTACGAACACCCTCATCGCCGGTAAAAAAGATAGCGGTATCATAACTAAGAAACAAAACACGACACACAAATACGAAAAAAAAATGTCACAAGGTTTACAGAGATCAGCCTCATCACCGGCGACGGTCCCCCTCCGGCGATCAGAAAAATCATCAAACACAACAACGTTCATGCCGCAGCCAACATCGGATGACAGCTGGGTGTTTTTCCCACAACCCAGCTTCTCAGACATGAACGACGATGAGGATGATGAGGTAGATGAGGGCGAGGACGAGTTGGAGAACAGGAGGATTCAGGAGGAGCGAAATGGATGGGTTACTGCATTGTGGGGGAGGATTTTCAAGGCAAAGAGTTCGAGCGCCAGTTCTTCGGTTAATGGAGATTACGAGAAGGACCGGTAAATGGTGATTTTTATCACCATTTTTCTTTTCCCTTTTCCCTCGGTATGTTTAAGCTGAATCTCTTGAGATTGTTTATTTGAATTCGTGGCACTAATGTTTGTCGTTGTAGCATTTCAACCTTAATAGACTCCCCCTCCCACCCACATATTCCCACGATTCCCACGCTTCCCACGATTCCCACGATTCCAACGAGCTACACGAACCCCCTTACATTCATACCTTGTACTATATCCCTCCATACCAGCCGGCACCGTCATCCTCATCACCACCATCACATCTCGGAGTTTTTTTTTTTTTTTCCCACACAATCGATCAGCGGAAAATCTCTGGCAGATGATTAAACATTTGCCATCATCGGCATCTCCTTTGTTCGTACTCCCCGCCCCCATATCAACTGTATCCCATCATCGGCGCCACCTTCATCACAACCATCCTGTATTTATCGGTGTTCGGACTTGTATTTCATACCCATTTCAAAATAGCACTCTAGAAAAGCGGGTATTCGGTGTTTATTTTTATCGATTCGGGAAAAGACTTGCTTACGGGTTTGTTTGATTCTCTGTCTATGCTTAATTAAGATTTCTTTTGTAAAGATACCATCTTTCTTGTACAGGTTTTTTGTCATTTTCGTTTTCATATCCATTTCTTGTTTATCGTGGTGTTGGACGTTTTGTGTTTTTCAATTCTTTTTTATATATCCAAGTTTAGGGAATGGCGGTGTTTTTATATCATATTGAGTTTGGGCTAGGTTAGGTTTATTTGATCATCGGAATTTTTTCATCCTTTGTTTGTTATCATCGTTTCCATCATCTTCATCACCTTCATCTTCATTATCAAGATTGTACTGTAAATATCAGGATTACCCTCGTCCTATCTTGTTTTATAAACCTCCGTGCAACTATTCAGTTGAGAACCAGACTTGCCATGCATAGTCTATTAAACTTGAATTCTCGCCCTGTGCTTTCTTGCCCCCAACTGTGAGATTACCAGTGTTTACTATCCTTGAACACCTGTGACTGTCACCACTACCACACACCTCTCAAAACCCAATCAATATAATACTCACCAAGCACAGCCTACCTTAGTAACCAACTAAACCACCCCCAAAAAAACCTGCCAAAACCCCACTCATTCGGCCAGCCGGCCAACCAAATACCTCACGCGATATCCGCCGCCTTCTCCACCCACCAGCACCACCACCCAATAGTCCGCCAACCAAACCCAGCACCCAACGGTCGCTGCACAATACATGTACGATGCAATGCCAACCAACCAACCGGGTTAAACCAAGAGCCAAATACCCGCAACCATTTTTAATAACTTAAATAGATACCGGTTATCACACAATGATCATCCCTACCGTCCGTTATCTCCCAGTCAGTACCATAAGTCAGCCAGTCTACAAAATCAATGCCGGTTCAGTTTTAAACGCTCTCGGGATT
Source organism: Tuber borchii (assembly GCA_003070745.1). NCBI lineage: Eukaryota > Fungi > Ascomycota > Pezizomycetes > Pezizales > Tuberaceae > Tuber > Tuber borchii. The sequence goes on along the minus strand of NESQ01000021.1, from coordinate 214,773 downwards.
GGTTGCCCTGGGAGGGGGAGGAGCTCGTTCGGCGGGGGTTGTCATGCGTGATCACTCGGGCTCGGCCGATACCGCTACCGCCGGCCGGTGGCGAGGCCGAGAGAATTAGTCAGTGAGGGATATTCGGGAGTGGATGGGGTTTTGTTTTGATTTTCTTTTCTTTTCTTTTCTACGCATGGTTAGGTGAGGCTGGGATTGATTGATTGATTGATTGATTGACGGGGTGAGTGAGATGGGGCGATTTGAGGCTGTTATTTTTGGTAGAGGGGTCTAGAAGGTTGTCGGCGGGAATTATTATTTGGAATTTGAGGCTATTTTGGTTGGATGGGGTATTTTGATCGTGTGCTTGTGATAGATCCGCCATCTGTTTTTGTCTGTTTGTCTAGCTGTTCATGCGGTCGGGTCGATCGCGATCCTATGTGAATGAGTGTCGCATCCGCCCCCGTTGTTGGCGCCTTACTTGTTTGCTTGCTTGTTTGTAGTGCTTGTAGTGTTGTTATCGGTATTGATATAAGATCGCCGGGCTAGAAGAACAGAGTGCGCATCGCGAAGGAGAATGTCATCATTGGCCGGTATGGGGAAGTGAGATAAGGGATTACAGGTGGGGCGAAACGGGGATGGTGGTGGATGATGGAAGGGAACGAGAAAAAAAAAGTTGTGACAAGAGTGGGACTTGAACCCACGCTCAGTTTCCCGAACCAGGATGCGTGTTAAGATAAACCTTAACCTGGCGCCATAACCAACTCGGCCATCTTGCCATATTGAAAGATTGTGTGCTTTCAAACTTATCTATAGTGAATCTGTTATATGTGGCTACCGGTACTTTGGTGTGTTTATTAGGGGCTAGGTTGGTACCAAGTCGGACGGTCGGGGGATTTATGGTTTTTTTGATGGATTCCTGGCAGAAGCTAGTTGAATATTTTCTACATAAGGGGAGGTAGTGGTGGTTTTTGGGGAGGTTAAGACATTCAATGATGGGCCCTCCGACTGGGTTATGGCCTGGATATAACCGAATTCAGCGAGAGCGCTTGGTAACCTGAGCTTGGGGAAATTATATAGGGACTTATGCGCATTATGCTAAGAGGGGTAGTAGGATATGATGTAGGGAGGTGAACTAACTACTAGCCTCGAGGTATGAGACCTCAAAGATGCCGTATCTGTCTTTCTGTGATTTTGTGAAATTATGAGAAGTGGGAAAATAGGCATTCTTGTTGATAACTTGGAAGCTATTTTGATCAAACTTTTAGTTTTATTTTCTAATATACCTGCATCACAGTAGAGACTCTGTATAATTCTGCTGAGAAGCAGCTAAGGCTTGAGGAAGCTGCCATCGCTTTGATTCCTCTAGTCTTCTAAATGCTCTGGAGCCCCCACGGCGGGGGGCCTGTAGACTCTTCCGGATGGGACAGGACCGCTTCTAGCACTCTCTCTGGGGTAGCGAAATCCCAGGGCGGCTCTCCTTAGCTCTCCCGACGGGACCTATTAGGTGAGACAGCACTTTTCGGGGGCATCGGCAGGACTCCAGCCCGTACTAAGGGAGGCCGAGGGGATGAGGGACAGTGGGGGATAGCGGCGGGGATTGTTGAAAATATTCTATGCGGAGGTGATTAAAGGTGGGGGTTTTACGCAGCGGAGTGGAACGGTTTAACTGGAGACACAAATTTTGTATTATGCTGAGATGAAGATCATAATTGATTGTGATAAGTTGACGAAAGGGAAGACTTGAGGAATAAGTAAAGAGGAAGAAAGAAGGAGAGAGAGAAAGGATAGGAAGGAAAGACAGGGTGTGAAAACTTTTTCATAGCTTGCATGTCTTTGGACTAGTGCATACGCGCACTAGTGCGGCCTTGGAGTGCGGGTGCATCCCGCATTAAGTGCGGCCTTAACGCTGTGGTTTCCAACGGGGATAGCGGTTGACTAGATGAGTAATGTTTGGTGATTTCGCCTCCGCTCATCCCTACCCAAAATCTGGCCAAACAAATTGAATGAAGGACCTAGGTAGGAACCTCGGAATCCAATTTGCGGATATACCTTCTGTCTGGGAATGAATTTTGGGGTTTTATCTGCCGCCTCTATTAATAAAAGTTCAGGTGCATTCCACAGTCCAAGGGAGCATTACTAGACTAGTAACCATATTCTCAACTCTTATGACGTAGAGCACCCATGGATATGGGGCGTCCGTGTTAAATGAGTTTATAAGCAATGGACAAAAAAGGTGGTGCGCGACCGCGAGAAGTGCGTTTTAGTCTCATAATATAAAGGACGGCGGGGGAGGAGCATGAGGGACTGAGGATAATTGTCGGTGTTTCTCATGTACTGGACGCCTAGGCCTACAGCGCATCTTTATCTTTGGTTGTCGGACGTAGGGCGTCCGCTCATCTAAAAAAATATTGACTATGGCCCGTAGTCCGCTCCGTCCTACCTCAAAATGTAGAGGTAACAATTGTGCCTGGGCTGAGCTGGGTTTCTGAATATCGAGTGATAAGTGGTGAGTACGATTTAGTGGCCGCAAAAAGTTGAGCACGCTTCTGCAAGGAGAAGGGCAAAGAGCACACATGGAGAAAGCTTGTCTCACAGTGCCTGAGTATCCAAGTACGGAAAGAAAGGGGGGGTGTTGATGGCGAAAAGGTTGAGCGTAGCGTTGTTAGGGGAAGGTTGTAGGTAAGATATTAGGAAAAATAAAGAGAAAGGTGGCTAAGGCGGCAGTCGCCCAAGGCCTCGCTTCGACTAGATTTAAGCTACCAGCGTTTACCCTACAGCCTCCGAGCTGCCCCTCACCGCCGTGCTGAGGAAAACGCTAGCTCACGAATTTGGGTGGCCTTTTTTCACCCTCTCACCAAAATTCTGCGTTCGTAATTCAACACGGCCACGTAATAATTCAGTTGTATCTGAATAGAGGGCCGAATCGATCTATCAACTCAAACTCCTTCTTTCTATTATAACTCCTTCCGCCTGCAAAGGAGGGGAGATCCCTTGGAGGCCGAGCGAGGTGGAGGGGGAAGAAAGGAAAAAGACTACGAAATTACAACCGGAAGGTATCAAAGAAGGCCTTAGGTGAGATCTTATCACTGGTTGGCTGTGGGCTTAGCTTTAGGGTCCAAGGTCTACATAAAGTGAACATAGAGGTAGGAGAGAGAGCAAAGTATGGTAAAGCAAATTGCTTACATCTCCCTCGTGGTCTCCCGACTGCTCTTCACATAATATAATGTGATAGGGGGCTGGCATGGTATTTTGGGGCATGAGGCCTTAGGGTTCGGAGTTGGATTTCTTTTTTCTTTCAGCTTGTATAATAGATAAGTTTCTAGGGAGAAGTCCCTGTAAGTATTAATAATATGAATGCTCTTATTATATCCTAGTGTCCTAAACATGGATGGTCACTCGACACATGCCACTTGGATCCTGTAAAGGCAGTTTGGCAACAAGGTAGGTGGAACGCAAGCGAGCAAAGTCCTTGTAAAACGCTTACCGGAGTAAAAGCCAAAACTCGAGGCCCTGAGGGAGGACTTTGTATGGGTGATAGTGTAATTTTGTTGAGCCCACATCGGTACCTGCTACAGTACGGGGACAAAACTTTTCGTCCGATGCCCTTTTTACACCAAAAATGGACAAGGAATTCTCGACGCCGCTTATATAAAAACACTTGAAATCTTTCCATCGGCTAGGGAATGACTATCTATACAAACCACTGGGAGTAGAAGTGTAAGGAATCAAAGCTGTCTTTATTGTTCGTGATTGCGTCAGCTAGTGCGAAAGTGACTTAAATTTTTATATGGGGCTTCATATAAAAAAGTACATGGTAATCGATGCTAGATACTTAAATGACCTTTTCTCTATCACTTGGTAATTTTTAAGGATTCTGTAAATTTCTTTATGTTATCTACAGGTTTGCTAATGCAAGGGCAACATTTGGCTGATTCTCATAAACATTGCAGAATGAGAGAGGGTGGTGAAGATGGGCACTTTTGGTGTACAACCACCGGGTGGAAGGTCTTGGCACCCCCCCCCATTTTGCACCAAAAGTATCTTACTTTATAGGCATTTATCAAGCCCTTCTAATGCAAACAAAAATATACAGGTAATTAAACCAGAGTGGAGAGTCCATGAAAATTTGCCTTGTCACAATTTTTTTGTTTTGAAAAAATTCTGTCAAGGATGGTGGTGGTGCATTTGGCAGTTGGGCAAGTGGTACTTGCAATTTTGTATGTGAGCCCCATACAAAAGATACATCTATATAATATCAGCTATGGAATACCTACAATAGCTGTTAACTAATGTAACATAAGAGCACAAAAAGGCCATATAATCAAATTTCATGGAATTTCCTACTATCCATAATAATTACCATCATTGTTTACTCCATAATATAACATTATTAAGTTTGTGAAGTGGGATACTTTTGGTGTAAAATGGGGGGGGTGCCAAGACATTCCACCCGGTAGTTGTAAAACGGGCATCGGACGAAAAGGTTTGTCCTAGTACTTTATAATGGCTTGAATCGGAGGGTTCGTTGGTCACAACACTTAGAGCAGCTGGGAACCTTGGGGATTATTGGGCTGTGGCCTCAGCAGACAGTGTACTAAGATGGCTTTTTTTAGGGGAAAAGAGAAAAGAATTTTATTTATTTTAGCAAACGCTTTAGTAATACATAGTTATCCCAGCTCCCTCTCGCAGGGTTTTTTATTTAGGCCAATGCCATCTTGCCCCTTATCGCTTTGTTGCCTCTGGCCCCCCTCTTTGGAACCCCCGCACCCGCCCTGGGCCTCAGAATCGGAGATTTGGCATTGATGAGAACCGCTACCATAATCAGGCGCTTCAACCCGGCCCCGGCAGGCTTCTTTCTCTCAACCAGAGCTGCCGCAGTAGATTCCCTTCTCTCCGTTGCAATCTTCTGCATCGACTCGATAATGCGCTTGCTCCGGCGCTGGGGGCCGTTGAGTATCTCGGTGGAAGTTCTAGAGTGAGTGGCTTCCGTATCCTTCTTCTCCTTAGCCGGAGCTCCCGCAGCAGATGCCCCTTCACCCTGGGCAGACCTCTGCGTCAACTTAAGAATGCGCATGCTCCGGCGTTGAGGGCTGCGGAGCACCTTACAGGGAGCCCTGGGGCGATGGGGTCCTGTGACTTTATGGGTATTAGTGGCCGCAGTAATACTCTTACTCCCGAACCCCTTCTCCATCTTACCCTTAGGCTTAATAGCGGTCTTCTTCGTAATCCCTGCGCCGGCCCTGGGTTTCAGAAGCTGGGAATTGACCCTGATACTGGCCTCCTTCCCCTTCTTCATCTCAGCTTTAGCCTTAGTCATTGTTGCAATCTGACTCCTCAACCCCTCAACAGCCTTCTTAGCAGGACTAGTCACAGTAGACCCCTCCTGCGTGCTAGAAGCAACAGCGAGCTTATCCTGCGCATGCTTTTTCGCCGACTCGATAATGCGCAAGCTCCGGCGTTGGGAGCATTGAGGTGCCTCGCGAGGAGTCCTGGCCCGAGGGACTTTCACAACTTTACCAGTGGTAGCGATTTTTCTATGCATGATAGCCGAGGATGTAGAGTTTTTCTCAATTTCCAGGCTTTCCGGAGATGTGCGATGGGCTACTTGAGGAGCCAGAATCTGAGCCCCAGTCGGAGCCGGTGTGGTAACGGTGGTAGTAGCTATAATGCCATCCTTTTTCTCCTTATACTCCTTCAGCTTTGTCTCCATCCCCATTTCCATTTCCATTTCCATTTCCATTTCCTTCTCCTTCTCCTTCTCCTCCCCCTGCTCGATCGCCTCACTGAGCCTGACCAGGGCGCCCCGGAATACGCTAAGGCTGTTGGCGAGCATGCTATAGAAACCGGTTTCGGGGGCTTCAATGGGTTCGGTCTCCGCTTGGGCGGACATGTCTGGCCATGCGGTGATAGTTCCGGAGTTATCTTCGGGGATGGTGTTATTGGAGGTCTTGGCCTCCATAGTGGGTGGTTGATGCGGGTGAATTGAGATAGAGAATTGAAAGTATTGGTTTTCTCCACTGTGCTTAGTGGGAGTCGTGGATGTGTGTGAAGATTGGAAGGGGGGAAGACAGGTCTTTTATACCGGGGTAATTTGGCACAGAGGATGAGCCCAATGAGCATCCGGGAATCTTGGGATTGTATATGGTGAATAGAGCATGTGCTTGAAGACTGGATTTGGCCATTGGCCATACGACACCTGACAGTAAAGCGAGTGGATATTCCCATTGTTCTTCGTTCGGAATTATGCTTGCCATTGAACTTGAGCTCGAGTGTCACTAGCCTTGCCATTGACTAGCAGGAGCCATTGTCAGTATGTACCAATGAGAATGGAAACGTCCGCCAAGGCATGTCTTAAGCTCTGTTTATATTTTAGTTTTGTCTCAACACATCTTTAGCCTTGTCCTTTTCTATAAGTCTGATATGAGCAACGCTGAGGCGCAAGGGGGAATGGTGTTTATTAGTAATACCTGACGGTATAATAATCCCAGTATGATAGTAGAATGTTGCATTAGCAGTATCGAAGAGCGCAAGTAATAGGAAGCGCAATATTATGGAGGAGTACAGAAGTGTGGGCGAGTGGGCACACTCGGGCATGTACGGATGTATAGGGCACGAGCGGGGATATAGGGCTATACATGTATGAGCAGAGTTTTCACTACTCAAGTGATCTTTAGCTAACGACCTCCATAGAAGAACATACACACCTGAACCTTTTCCTCCAGTCAACACTTGCAGGAGATCATAGCACCTCAATTAATGCTTTAGGGAGTTTCCCCTAAAGCCTGCCACATCCTAGATAGAAATATACCTTTGAACTATCTTAACGTTCACTCCTGAGTAATATTTACCTTTCTCAACCTATATATGGCATGGGATTACTATTCACCCGATCTTACTACGGAGCCACATCTAACCTTGCCCATGTGATCAATTAGATTGACTAAACCTTGGTATATGCCATGGAGCACTGCATCCTCCCTTCACTATGCCAGTATGACCATCCCCGGGTAAGGGTTTTGAAGCCAAGTTCTAGGACAATTTCATCAAAGGGAGTTCGAAATAAACAGGCTGTACTCGCCCCATAATTTGAAGCTTGTATATATTATAAGCTTTTAGTGCTACAACCCATTTTTTATATTATAATACAACCATATCAGAAGGTACGATCCGATACTCTGGTAGCTCGCTAATAAAATTCCTTTCTTCCTTCGGTCCTAACTCCTCCACTCGGCAGCAATGAGCCATTTATGGCAAACCAGGCTGAAGAGAAGAAAGAAATACAAAGGAGGAGAAGAGCAGAATCAACAGATATCTTGAGCTATGTGTTGCTGCTCGAAACTGAGTGATATTTTATATGTACATGAGACTGAGTTGGTATAAAAGGCCAAACATTGAGCTTAAAGCCTATTATCAATGGATCTTTAAGAGGTTTTGTACAAGAGTATGCAGATTTTGTTTCTTTTTCTGAGTTCTCTTTTGCTTAGAAGCTAAGCTGGACAAAGTGTTATTCATCTGCATTAACAGCAATTAGTAAACTGCTCATTCTCACCATTTCCTAGGGTAGCTTATACTATAGAAGACACTTAAGATCTTGGTGTCTCCGCTCTATACAGATGTTGTATTGTGAAGAGTCAGGTGGGAGGGCCGTTAATGGTAACCAGAGAACTGGCCAGTATGCATACCCAATTCCCCCCATTTCTATCAAGAAGATAACCCCTAAGCTACCTTAACGCTTATTTATCAAATGCTGCAGACCCTTGACATGTAAGTTTTCGCAACTCCGCTTCATACCTACCCTTTTTGGGGTTTAGGGTTACCCTAGCTAGGCGGAGGGCTTTATGATACCATGCTGAGTTGGGCCCCTGTTCTGTAAGCCGAGCAGAGGGGAGAAGTCAGGATCTCACAAAATTTTTATATCTGTTCCATTGAGAGCTAAAAAAGGGGAGTGTACAAGTATATCCCCGTCCAGTGTTAAATTACCAAAATAGAATTATTGTCGACCAGTTCTAGTAGCCCAACCTGTGATCGCTGCTAACTTTCACAGGGGAGTTTGAGAGTTAGACTCCTCGACTAGGCGTTATCAGAAAGGAAAAATGGGCTTTGGTGAACCACCCTCTTGGTATGAGGATGTGGAGTTTTTTGACCCAATACACAGCTCGAATTTTTCGGCGGTAGCTACAGGGATGATCGTGAAGTGTAGGATGAGGCACAGTGTCTTGACTAGGTTGCTTTTTTGTCAATCCTAGCAACCCTTTCCGCCACCTAATGTTTGTGTTACGCATAAGAGCAGGGCTGGACTCTGCTGCGTATTTTGTGCAATTTCCATGGACCTAGACACCTATCACGTGGGGAGGATCCGTGGGCTGAACTCTTGGTTGGGGAGAGCTTAAGCCCCCCGTTATCGATTTGCAAAGTGGAAGACACTGCGGTGGGTGCTGCGGCTTTGGGAAATGAATGAATAGTCACGGCGCCCCGCGTAAAAATCAAAGTTGGAAGTTGGAAGTTGGAACTCTTGGCGAATATTTGAGAGGGAAGAAAACTCCTTCACAGCAAGGAAGTTTGCGTCATTGCGTATTTCCTGCTTTTCTCAAGCGTTGCCTTGGGCATGGCTGCCAAGACCTAGGACTTCTAACTTCGAACTTTGAATTATGCACCGGGGCGCCGTGACTCTAATATCTCCCAAGAACGACATTGGGGGTGCAGGCAAGGAATTTGGACTGTATTCACAAGATGTCACTCGACCAGGTCTTGCTCAACTTTGAGCGCTGTTCTAACTATGCTCGGTCCCCTAGCAGCTGAACGGAACCCTATAAACCAGAAAAAGAAAAGCCTCCACAATTTCAGGTGGATTATCATGAGAAATGATACCTGTATAAACTTTAAGGGATAGGAGTGGGCTTCTTTTTGAGAGGGGGTTCTGGGATTGTGAGCCTCGGATTGGGACTGGGTTGAAGGATGGGGTGGGACGACAATTGTGGAACGTGGGTTGGTTTCTTATCTGTGGACAGCGGGCCAACGACCCCTTTTTCACCCGCCACACTTGTACGTTCTTGGCCAACTTTCTCTGTTTCTTGATCATGGGGAAGTGGGTTCTTTGTATGGGGTTTCTTGCCTACATCCGTGCGCATCACACTAGGCTACAATTCCAGATTTGTTATTTTTCGGTACAGGGAAAATTTAACCCATACAAGGGTGTAAAAGCACATACAGCGAAATCATGTAGCACTTCCGAGGGTGAGCCTGAATTGCGATCAGGGCACCTACATGCACATAACCCCGAGTAACCACCGAGCTGATGGAAGCACGGACATCTCGAGAGTTGGTCGCTTCATCTTGGAAATGATAAAGATTGCTACACAATGGTGAGCCTAGGTTTCTCACTCTTATCTTTCGGGGGGTTACGAAGCGGAGCTTTGCGCCCTTACTTTGGGCTGGCCAGAGGTAGGAGAGGACCTAATTCACTGGGGGAACGATTCGTGAGGGAGATTCGCTTCCTAGGCCTTTTTAACAAGAATAAGTGAGAATCGGAAGAGCACTCCCAACATTGGCACGGTATCTGGGTTTATGTTTCAATTTGCAAAATAGCACTATTAATGACGAAGGAAAGCAAACTCCAGAAACTGATATCCTCCCCGAATTTGAAAAAAAAATCACCACCACTACTACCACTACTACCATTACCACCATTACCACCATTACCACCACTACCACCGTCAACCGCTCACCCCCATGGCAGAGCCACCCTAACTTCTCCCAGGACAATAAAAAACCCGTTCATTCCATACACAACCTTGCTTGCCCATGCCATGATTGTCTACGGATTTGTTAGCAGCATGCCAGAGAGGATGGAAGCAGAGCCCTAACCTAAGGGATCGGAGCCAAGAGTGTAATAGTGGCACAGGTAGCGGAGCATGTACCAAAGGCACCATTGCATGCTGCGATAGCCGGCATAGCTGCGGCTGCGGCAGCAGGAACTGTTCCGAAGACTGCACCGGCGCCAGTGTAGCACGCGACGACAACAGCAGCGCAGCCGCTCTGGCAGATACCATAGGATATGGGGCCAGCAAGTGCGACGGCCGCGAAGGAAGCTGGGAGAAGGAGGGTTTGGAGCTTCATATTTTAGGAAATTAAAGGCTTGGAGGTATCAATTGAATGTGTATGTGTGTATGTGTGTATGTGTATACCAAGAGTTCTCTGTCGTAGGAGGTGTGATATGATGGGTGCTTTGAGAGCACTGTGGATTGAAGATATGGGGGGAAAGTCGGGGTTATATAACATCTTCGGAGGGGGGAGGAGCCTGGAGGGGGCACGAGTGCCAAGTAGTGGCGAACCAATTATATTCTTCAAGGTGGTTAGAAATGCCATGAAGGGCATACTTTCCGTTGATCATTTTCCACATCAGGTCTAGTAATCTGATCTACTGCCTGATTTTGCGCAGCAGTACTTGGCACTCGCCCCCCCTCCAGGCTCCTCCCCCCTCCGAAGATGTTAAAGCTTGAGAACCCTGACCTCTTTGTCGCCAAAGTGGCCCTCGCTAAAAAATACCCTTAATCTCCCAAGTGCGCTGTTCCAATCTCCCAGAGACATGTGATGCCTGGCCAAAGACTGTAGGGGGCGGCAGAAACGGGAGGCCTAAGTCTCGTGTAACGTATGTTCGAATGATGGCTAATGACGTCTGCTTCCGGGTGGTTGGTCGGTTAGTTGGTGGTGTGGGGAAAAAGTAGAGGGGACCTGCGTTTCAATAGGACAGGATACGTCAATGCCGCATTCACATCATATCGCGATAGTCGCTGGCACCAATTGAGGTGGTGCAGTAGTCGGAGATTTACCTTGGGCCTGGCTCCCATTTCCCAGGCGTGGCGGCGATTCCGTCTATCCCTTCGTTTGATTCCGAATTTCAGGACATTTTAGCGTCGCACTACAGTTGGGATCAGCAATGACTAGGTAGTAATCGGCAAAGTAAGCTTTTAAACCGCCATGATGTTTAGACCCATTCGTGGTGTTGAACACTTAGCCTGTTTCTATAATCGTGATGTGGAAAACGCCCAGCTTGTCAAGCGGTGTAGTGCTCAGAATAGAGCAAAATCAGTAGAACTCAGCATGGCTATGAGGAAACCAACATGCTCTGTGTATATTTACTCATGATAACTCAAATGGGCTAGTGTCCTCCATCTTAAACCAGAGAGGGTGCCAGAGGTTTAGGGGAGAAAGTTAATTACATAGCTAACGATACTCGATGTAGCATCGCGCTCACTTAAGTGTCGTTGCCACACTTCTAGGGTGAGTCGCGAAATCAAACGAAGGGATAGCCTTTTCCAACCACCTAACCGTGCCAAGGTTCCCACCACTTTGAATGACGCTAAGCGACCTCCAAAGCAGGTGGCACTCCGAGGGAGTGCCTAACAGTTCAACAATAGTAACAGTTCAACAATAGAATATTTTTACATAGAATGAAAGTGTTTTACAGAATGCCCAATTTCACAACTCAACAGCTTCTGCAACTTTTGCCTTTTATTTTTCTCCTTCACCGCCTTTCTCATTTGCTTTGAAATCTCCCTCCACTCCCGCTTGACCTTGTTGTCCGCTGCCTTCTGAACATTGTCGAGCATGCGCTGGGCTTTCTCAAGCTCCTTTTCAACACTTTCCTGTTCTTTTTGAAGAACCATGGCCCGTGCCTTGTGTGCATAGAGGACCCCGCACTTCTGAAGTGTCCGGCGGCTTCGCTTTTGTCGCGCTGTCCGCGCGAGTTCTGCCGCTTTCGTATTCTGTAGGTCCTCAAGTGCAAGACCCCCGCTGTGTGCCTGTGCTAAGCTTCCCTTCAGATATTTCTGGAGACTTATTCGAGAAGATGGAGAGAGGTCTTGCAGGTCAGTCTGCAGTGTCTCAGCATGGCGCTTAAGAGAGCATAAGGTTTTCGGTATTGACTGTATATCCTCAGGTATTGGAGATAGCGTTCGAGGCTGTTGAATACTGTTTTCTTGAATCTCAGGTAGCTTAGTTAAAACAATACTCGGGTCAAATGGGACAAGGCCTGTTTTTTTGAACCCGGAGAGAATTGTCGTAGACTTAAAGGTTTGGGTACGGATAGATTCAATTACTGAAAAAAATTCAACTTTATTGAACTCTGAGCATCCAGTTCTCGTAGCTGCATCGAGTGCTTCCGCATGGTAGTGTTTATAGGGTTGGAAGACGATGACGTCTAAGGGTTGTAGGAGATGTGTACAATGCGATGGTAGACAAAAGAGGATTATCTTCTTCTTATCGCAAAATGTAATGAACTGTCGAGTGCAGTGTGAATCGTGACCGTCTAACAAAAGCATTTGCCATGCTCCCACCTGCCGGTAGGCAGAAAATGTTTCGAAGTGCTGAATCCAATCAAATGACAATCGGTCATTCGTATAGCCTGTCTCCGAGACGCCAACAAAGAAGTCATCCGGAATTTCAGTCTTCGTATACCAATCCTCCATATGCATCGCACCAGGAACAATAAGCATAGGAGGAAGTACCGCGCCATCTCTACTCACACACTCAACAACAGTCACCAGTTCTCTATTACTAGAGCTCGCGAGAAACAAAGGCTGTTGAGCCTCGCGAGTTACCACCCATTGGTCTCTACCAATGCCGATTCTGAATCCTGTCTCGTCGAAATTGTAGGTATCAGTATCTTGGATTTCCTTCTCCTCTTTTATTTTCTGAAACCGCTGAAACCATGCACTTAAGGTATCACTATCATGAGACCGTTTCCGATCGACATCAAGGGTCTTTTGCCTCCGTACGCTGTATTCGGGATGACGTGTGAGGAAGCGGCCGGTCCACATGCTGCTTACAACTGGGGGTGGCGATGAGGTATCACAATGAGTTGATGCAAGAACCGAGTTTGCATAAGACGCGATATGACAAGAACGCGCTGGAATTCCAATCTCGTCAAGCCTATTCAAGTATTGACATAGACCAAGTTCTTCGTCTGGTGTAAGCTTCCGGTTTGTTGACTCTCTTTGCTGGCGTGACTAGCGTCCTTTCCAGCGTTCCCGCAACCGCTGCTCTGGAAGACCATACTCGCGTGCCAATTCCGCGATATTTGGGCTTTCTTCGTCGAACACTTGGTTGATCGCTTGCTGAATTCTGGCTTCCTCAGCGGCATATTTTTCATTGGGCATAGTGTTGGTTTGGTTTGTGAAAAGTTGGATGGTTCACGATGAGAAGTGGTATGATGGTTATTCTATCGTTGAACTGTTACTATCGTTGAACTGTTAGGCACTCCCTCGGAGTGCCACCTGCTTTGGAGGTCGCTTAGCGTCATTCAAAGTGGTGGGAACCTTGGCACGGTTAACAGGACCAGTCTACCCTGCATAAGCGGGTAATTGCACCTGTATCGGGAATCTTACTTGAGCACAGCACCGGTACTGTACTCGCCGGGGTCATCGAAAACCGGAAGGGGGGGATCCCTGCTCGGGCAACTTAGCAACAAGAACTCACGAAAACTTGGAAAGTACAAGTAGCAACAGGGATTAACTCTTGATAAACCGCAACCAGTACTCGGAGGGTTCATTAAAAATTGGAAAACATAGCCCTTGTCTCCACAGAGGTTTATATGGGATCGGCAGAAATAGTTTTCCGGTTTTTACTGACCCCCCCGAGTACTCGCACAGGGATCAAAAAATCGCACATCAAAACAGAGAACAAGAGGATGATCGTTGTGGCAATAGATGAAAAGAGACCAGGTGGAAAAACGTCTTAAACCTGGGCTGTTGCACAGATTGGTTGCATATGCCTATTCTGAACTCACCTTGACTACCGTAGTTGTGCAGCAAATGGTCAAGCTTAGACTACAGTAGGGTGGAGTACCGGCATTTTCTTCCCCAAACCACCATCCGGCTTTCTGATGTCTGCTAAGCCCCATTTTTTTCCAAAGTGCTCTCCTCTCAACTTGACTCCCCCGACAATCTTGCTGATCCTTTTTCCATTCCTGTGCAAGTACTTTGCCCATCACATACCGCAACTAGTATTGTTTTAAGATGTCCCATAACACTGTCTCTCTTTCCAGACCTTGTGATCGCCAGATCACTTTGGCCCTGATTCAGCGCGGGTAGTTTCCGGTTTTCAATGACCCCGACGAGTACATCGTGTTACTGCGTTCTCCTCTTGGAGGAGGCAAAGGGAAGCGTTTTGGCATAGGCTCGATTGGGGAGGGCGCAGTATGCCTCTGGTTGCCTGTGCTGGCACTCCTGCACGATCGACTCGGTGCGAAGGGTGAATCATGTGGAGCAAAAGCACAATACTCGCTGTGCCGCAGTGTTTTAGAAAGGGCCGCCCCCGTATACCAACATTTGGCCCTTTCGCTTGAATCTAACCTTCACAATCAGGCGATAGTCCACTGAATAATCTGTCAAGTAGGGTAGGAGATTTAAGGAATTATACCCTACAGGAACTGGGAGGCCTGCTGCGAGGTGGTACGTAGAATCAACTCTAGACCCCACGTCTCTACTAATAGGGATGAGGTCTATGATCGGCGGGATAGCAGAACAAAGATGAAACAAGAATTCCATTTTAATTTGCAAAGAATAGTGGGTTTGCTTCCTTTAATCAGGGGAAAAAGAGCAACTCCATATTCTAAATGCTGTGTGGATACTCTAACTGAGTATAATATAATTATAACATATGATAAGTGCTTGTAGAGGGGAAATAGCGATATTTGATTGTAACTAGCTCTCACGAAACCAGACAGTGTCCTATGATGCAAGTTTAGAAATGGACACATGGTGCACACTACCTCCCACTATGGGATCCTCAGAATCTAGAAGTAGTTGTTAGACTTAAAAAAATCCGCTAATCCCCATGTAGCCTCTTTGGTTAAAATGATCCAATGATAACATCAAGACACATTCATCATACAAGTCCCAGGGGGTATGTTTTCGTACATCCTCGATCACTCCTACAACCCCAGCGATTGAAATCTCACCTCCTTGTGATGTGTCACATCTTTCCAGTGGGCGAATAAGGGTCCTTGATTACTGTTGTGGGTTATCTCACGATGGCTTCAAGTCATTCTTTACCATTAAGATGGTTTAGAAATCTTTGGTGTTCAAGGTATCTCGCATCCCTTTTCATCATTTTTAATCGTTCTCCATCTAGGGATTTCGTTTACGAACGTTATCACGGCTTTTGTCACCTTCGGATTCGGTTACGGGGCCTATTTTACTATGGTAATCCTGGCAGGCGTGTAGGACGCGGGTGAGGGGGTGGCTGAAGCTTTGCGGCTGAGGTCGAGGCATTGTGGTTGTGGCGCAAAGGAGTTGTGGCTAGGAGTTGATGTGGCTGGGGTAGAGTTGTGGCTTGGAATAGGAGTGGCGTTGGTTTTGGGTGGCGTTTGGTTTGGAGTGTGGCGTTTGGTTTTAGGAGTGGCTTGCATTAGTGTCAAGGATGGGGGGGGTCGCCCATTGCAAGCGGCCCAACTCATGGCGTTGGTGCTCGGTCAGGTGGGGTAGGAGTTTGAGATTGGATTGGGAGGGGTCGAGAGGACGATATCGCACCCATGCCGGGGAGGTCTATCTAACCGAGCCGCTAGAATGGCAGGGGATTGGATCCGGTTGTTGGTTAGGCGGTGGAGTTGTATCTCGGCCAAAACTATCATTGAATATTTCCTATTGTGTTGTTTGCTAATTACGGTTTTAGTTCGGTCTCCGGGATGGTTGATGGAATACCATAGTACTATATCATGTTCCATGGCGCGGATGAGACGATAGTCGTTGGAAGGGGAGGGGGTGGAGGCGGTCTACTTCGCGACCACAAAGTCCTAGGGGTTGGCTCAGACGAAGATACACAAGCGGTGGAGGTTGTTTTTTTCTTGGGGGTTACGTTTTCATGGGTTCGGAAAAAGGCTGGAAAGTGGTCAGAAGGGCTGGATACCGAAAAGACGTGGGCTATGCTAAACCTGCGGTTGGGCTAGTAGGTACCGGTTCCGAGTATTGTACCGCAGATGGAGGCTTTTACCTGTATGATTTGATGGGCATAGGTTGGGGCTGCTTGGGTTAAATCCCCTTGAAGACAATTCCTAGTAGGGATACTGTAGACATCCTAAAGGATACAGAAAACGGTTTAGATATATCGCTAGTAGAGTGTAGCGTTAAATACAAAAAGTTTACAAAAAAAAAAAAAAAAAAAAAAAATGTTTTCGTACACTCCAACAAATACAGGGGTGCCTAAGACATGAATTTTCTTGGGTAGAAAAACACCGGAGAACAAGCAGCAAATAAAATGAATGGAAGGAACACTAAGAAAAATTTTAAAAAATAAGAGGAAGAGAGATAAGCATATAAGGATAAGTTGTGAATATATATAAATGTAAAAAAAAAATGAACTCCTGTTCAGCCTTTAATATCCATAATAGATTGTTGTGTTTCTAAGTTTTACTGTTCGGTATTTTGTCTTGCTCTCATTCAGTTAATTGCTTGGCGTTGGCTGTACGAAAACAACCCCCCTGTGCCTTGTATATCCCAACGACTTCGGGAAGTAACCGAGAATTGTACGATCGCGGAACACTCAAATACACGACCCCCCCAAATACACACTCCCAACTGATTGGTTTATATATTGAGATTACTAATATTCAGCCAATCAGAAGCGCAATCGGGAGCTAATGTGTATTTGTGGGGGTTGTGTATTTGAGTGTTCCATGATTGTAATTAAGAAAAGGAAACACCACATTTAGTTATGCCCCACTCAAATCCCACATCCGCTAACCTTACTAAAACCCTTCAACCCCCTATACATAATTATCCTACTCCAGCTTATCCCTTAGAGCCAACCAGCCGCCAGCATAAATTTGATCAGATGGAAATTCAAGGAATAGAGATATGTGTTGAGCTTTGACCTTAAAGTCAATGCCTGGGATCCTTTAGGAAGGGCACTGATCTGGATTTGACGGCTCTTGTGAGGGAGGTGCTGTAAATTCATCGCTAGCTAACGGGGGAATAGAATTTTTATGGTCAGATAAAGTCCCTAGGCAAAAGTGTTCGTGAATTTGCTTAGTCAAATATCTCACATTTTTACGAACACTTTTGCCTAGGGACTGTAGTAATTTTAGAATCCCATGATGTCCACACTGCCGCGCTTCCAAATGAGCTGTTGTTTTACCAACGATATCTGCTATATCAGAGTTGGCATCGGCTCGCGCAAGTAACATTTTCACAACTGCTTCATGCCCATTGTAGGAGGCTGCCATGAGTGGTGTAATGCCAAATCTGTTTGCAGCACTGGGGTTGACATCCCATCTTTCGAGTAGCATCTTCGCGACACCCTTACGTCCTCTCCAGGCGGCCATGAAGAGCGGGGTTTTTCCATCCCTATCCGCGGTGTTGGGGTCAACATCGTTGCGCTCCAGCAGCATCTTCACGATTCCCTTGGGCCCTTCCCAGGCCGCTGTGCAGAGTGGTGTTTGGCCTTGTCTGTCAGCAGCGTTAGGATTGATATCGTTGTGCTCTAGCAGAATCTTCACAACTCCCTCATGTCTCTCGAGGGTGGCTAGGTGGAGTGGCGTTTGCCCCCTATCATCAGCAGTGTTCGGGTTGACATCGTTGCGCTCAAGCAGAATCTTCACAACCCCTCCATGCCCGAACCAGGCGGCTCCACAGAGCGGTGCTTTGCCATCCTCACCCGGAGTGTTGGGGTTGACATCATTGCGCTCCAGCAGCATCCTCACGACTCCTTCATGTCCCTTGCAGGCGGCCATGTAGAGTGGTGTTTGGCCTTGTCTATTAGCAGCGTTGGGGTTGACATTGTTGCGCTCTAGTAGCATCTTCACGATGCCTTCATGTCCCGCGCGAGCTGCTATAAGGAGTGGTGTTTCGCCATGTCTATCAGCAATGTTGGGGTTGACATCGTCCCGGTCAAGCAGCATCTTAACGACTGCTTCGTGCCCACCCTTCACAGCCCATGAAAGCGGCGTTAAGCCGCCCCTCGCACTAGTACTAGCACTTGCTCCCACCAGTGCCATTCTCACGATACCGAAAGAACTAATATCCGCCCTCAAAAGGGAAGAGGCTGGTAAGTCAACAACGGTGTCGTAAACGGTCAAAGCAGGAGTTCCTCTTTGCTTTTGAGTCGAACTTTCACAGCAGAAAGGTATAGGTACAGGTTTGTAGCGGTTCGTAAAGGCTCACACAAGAAAAGAGCGAAAGAAGAAAGAATGAAAAAGGAATCGATTCTCGTTGTTTGCTTTCACACCGTCTAGTCCAGGAGGGTGTCGGTATCCTTCTCACTGTCTCTGTCTTTTCTATTTAAGCAGTCTGTGGAGGAAAGCCCTGAAAAACTTTTCCCCGCAAACTCTCCCAACGACAGTCACATACACAAACCCTATGGAATGCTAACTGCAGCAATGGTGCAATACGTTTCAAATCTGTACAAGGCCTGTTGCATCCTGCTTTGCCTCTATTTGTAAGGGTACAGGGATATAAATTATGAGTGTATAATATTTTGAAGGTCTTATGACATTGTTCAATTCCTCTGTTCAAGTTTTGCCTCTATTCTTCCCAAGTATGGCATAGGAATTTTCAGCCATATATATAGCATTTGCTTACCATTCATAGCTACCTCCATCTTCCCTTACCAACCTCCCCATACCCCACCTACCTCTAAAAGCCCACACATCATCCGACAGCCAATGCACCATCCACATCTCTCGCTCCTCTCAAAACACTTCTCACAAACCCCATGCCCATACCCCAAGATGACTTCCCCTTTCATCTCCACACAATCGTGGGAGTGCTTCATATACTTCCCCGTATCCTCAACCATCCCGAAAGCGACAGGTGAGTCATGGGGGATTTCCCAGGTTCTTAGTTCTGGTATTTTGAACTACTCATCTTCGCCCTAGGAGGCAGCGGCGCAGCTTGGGTTAGGGCTGTGGGAGGGTGCAGGAGTCTCTGAGATAGGGCCACCGTGACTTTTGGGAGGTGAGAGATTCCCCCTTTGACAGGGAGGGGGGGCGGAACGGGGAGGTTTTGTCCTTCAAGGGTTTGGCGCAGCGGCAACCTATGAGGGACTTAATAAGGTCGAACATTACTAGGCGGAAGCTGTCATGATTCCGGTGCACGAGTGGTGTTATCGGCCGTTAGAAGGAAGACGGGGGACGGGGTTTTGTAAGATAATGGAGTTATGTTCGAAGTTCGCTCACCCAGACCACCCTTGACTCTGATAGAATTCCAAATTGAAAGTTAGCCACTTGAAAGAACAAGAATTGAGTGCTGAGAAGATTCTTGAGATGAAATGATCCGGAGCTTCTTGAGCTTTCTGGAAATGTATGTTTTTAGAAAGGGCTGCTGCTGCATACCACCAAAATTTGGCCCATTTTCTGGATCTGGATGGTATTTGCCGGTAAAAAAAAAAACAAAGTGCTTCGAGGCTACGAGTACAAGTCCTGTACTGAGGGTGCCTACCTGTCTGCGGTAGTACTGTAGCCTACGCAAACGCCTGAGCAGGAGATTACAGGATGGTATTGCCTTCGTCTGTACTCGAACTGATACTTGTGGGGGGAGTGCAGTATCCCCATGTTCTACCTTCATAAACTAGGGTTTAAGGAACGGGGCAGAGTAAGTAGAGGAGCGGTCTTATTGGGTGATACATTGCTGCGCTCTGGAGCCTGCGGTCAGAGCTGTGGTGATTCCTTGCCCTTTATAGCTTAGCTCCCCACCTGGCACTGATCCTCATAAGCGCGCCTAGGGCGCATAGCAAGTTAAGCTACAGCATAGGAGACTGTCTCTTCTTTTTTTAAAAAAATCCGACATTCAGGAGGGCGGCGTTAGCCCCCCGTATAATAGTTCTGTTGCTAGCGGTTACTCCCGCCAGTCACTCATTGGGCCCTGGAATCAGGAGTGGCCTCAGTTAGAATATGCAACAGAAATTCATCAATAGGACCAGTAGGTCACCTCTCCAGCTTGGACTCTTGCACTACCGATAATTGATTTTTTGAATGAAATATAATTGGCGCTATTTAACCGCATCCGCTGATATACTATACTCTCAAATGAACTGACGTTTGTGAAAACAGCTGTTGTTGCATATGGGCAAAGAAATCCGCTAGAGCCTCAGGATTTTGGTGGTGTTCACAAACATCAGTTCATTATAGTACGAGTAGTATACTCTACTCGTAACCCCGTTTTATGCACTCGTAATTTTCTAGCGTTTGCGAACACGCCCAAGCCTGCATATAGTGCCAAGACTGACTAGATTCATGAGACCTACCAAGAGGTAGATTTCAGCCACCCAACTATTAATACTGTGCTTAGACCCAAGTCAAATTTCCTTAATTATTTTATCTTATGCGTTGTTGGGCTCTGTGCTATTGGTCCAAGATACTGGAAGATCTTGGCTACAAAATTCGTCCCCCCCCCCATCTTACACCAAAAATGGGGCATTTTCACTTCATAAAATCACTACCTTGTTGTTCTACAAGAAGAAAAAAAATATCAAAATTCCTCAGTCTTTAGAGCCATCTAGATATGTATCATCATTTATAACATTAGGCAAAAGGTACTTCTGATCTCGTACGAGTTTCCCATATCATACAAAAGGTATTAATGGTATTAATACATCGCAACCACATCCAATCACAGCCCTAAGCTCTCATCAGCCCTCATGGCAGAGTGGGAAAATTCTCATATTATCATAACTTCCATCATACCGCAAGTCTGATTCCCGCCGCAGTCCCATCAAGGGAGGCTAGGGTCATCAGTCTCCTAGTTCCAATAGAGAAGGATTTATTATTATTTTCCTACCTCACGCGATTGATTATTCAGTAATAACTCATGATGATAAGGGGAACTGAACTCCTGGACTCTCACCACTTGCGCAGGAGCTAGTTAGTTTTTGACAGCTTAACCACACACTAACTTAGCCAGGTATTTCACGCAATAATATTACCACAGTGGGAACGAATATTTTGTCTCGCCGCGGTATTTGCTACGGACCAAAACTCACAGTGTGAAACTTAAGAACGCGAACGAAGACTGATGATGATAATAATGTAAGCTGTAAATTTGAATCCGAAACCGTCATGGCAAACATCCCTAGACATCACGTACGACACTCCCCCCCAACGATAAAAACTACTAATCACAACGAATTATGACCGCCGCAAAAAATGGAAATGAAGAATGAGGTATGATAATAAATAAGTAGAATAGAATAGAATAGTAAAAAAAAAGGTATTATGAACAGAAAGGGGTAGTTTGAAGAAATCAAAAACGCTAATCAGAAGAAAGGATTAAAGAAAATATTTTAATCGGAAAAGGGGTGATATAGCGGGAAGGAAATGAAATGAAACGCTAAACTAAAGCAAAGAAAAAACAAGACTCCCGTTTTTTGAGGCCTCCTGACTAGCCAATCTCTCCTTTCATCTCCGCTCGTGCTATCGTTCATCCGCCGACTCAATCATGATAAATAAACCAAAGAAATGAACAAATGAAGAAAGTACAAATGAAATGAACGAGGGTAAACATCTAGGTTCCGAAATCCCCCACCGTCGTCAATCTGCCATCTCAAAATATCACCCGCAAGAATAGGTATACGCCAAGCAAAAGAGAAGGGATTTGGGGGATAGAAGGGAAAAAACAGAAAAAGAAAAGAGAAAATACAGCGCTATTAAATCAATTGACCTCCCAGACCAAAGAAATAGGGAAAAGGAAATTTTGAACTCTGCAAACTTATAGCAACTCATTGCCTATTATAATACCCTCCCACCTCCGAGCCTTTATCGTCATCTCCACGCTCCGTAGCCTCGTCATCGTCTGTTTCTTCCATTGGCGGAGTTCTACCAGGACTCAGGATAGTGCTACTCTCTGCGTCATCATCGTAGGAGGCCTTGCGGAATAACTGCGGGGGGAGACGTCGACCGGCAGGTTGTTTCTCGCGCTGGCGAAGGGAGTGAGCGGGTAGCGACTGGTGGGAAGTATCTGAAGTGTAAGGGCTTCTCGAAAACCTCGAGCCGAGTCCCCGGGCATTACCGAGTGCTGCGGAGGCGCTGGGGGGGGTAAGAATGCCGAGGAAGCCAGCGGCAGATGTTGGGCGGGAAGGTGTGGAACTGGTTTGTGAGGGTGCTTGTGAGGGTGTCCCGGTCCCTTTACCCCTCCAGCTAGCCCACGCGTTTGTAGCGACAGAAGGGAGTCTTGCGGCGAGGGCGCCGGGGGCAGGACTTGTCTCCTTGCGTTCGGCACGTTCCTTCTCTTGGCGTTCCATCTGTAGATTGGTCTTCAGGCGGAGGGCAGTATCGCGGATGCTATCGCGCTCGCGTTCAAAGTTTGGAAGGCTAAGCGCGTGGACGATTTCCTCTAGCTCGTCGATGCGTACTTCGAGTAGTTCTCGCAACCAGGTAATTTGCTCATCCTTTCGCTTGATGTCAACTTTATCAAACTTCGAAAGCTCTTGTTCCAATGCCTCGATCCGGGCCTCGCGTTGCTGAAGCTGGCTCTGAAGGACTTCGACTGACTCTCGAAGTGCCCTCTCTTCAGAGGCGTTGTGAGTGGCTGGCGTGGCGAGTAGTTTGGCAGATGTAGCAGCCTGGGCAGCGGCTTGAGCGGCCGATGTAGCAACCTTGACTTGTTCCTTAAGATGGGAAATATGTTCACGGAGGATCTCGGATTCAGAAGAAGCAATGTTAAGGCGCTCTTTCATAAAATCCTTGGTACGTTGGATATCCTCGTTGGCATTACCCAATGCCCTCTTGATCTGATGGCTCTCGTCCTCATATTTTGACTTGATGATGTCCAGCTGTCGTTCATACTCACGTTGCTGCACTAGGAGGGCGGCTGACTTAGCTTTCTCGGCTTCTTGTAGAGCGATGCTGGACATGTCTTCCTGAATAATGCTTTCCATCTCTCCGATCTGCTGCTCCCGTTCGCCTGCCTCCTTCTTCAAAGTCTCCACCATCTCCTCCATCTTCGTACTAGCCTTCTTCACCTGTTCTAACTCAACCTTGATCTTGATCGCCTCCTTTTGCTCAAGCTCCAACCTCCTAACCTCACTCTCCAAGCTCTCCTTTGTCGCGCGTTCCGATTCCAACCGAGCTTCGAGAACTTCGATCTTGGCCTTCTGTTCCTCAGTGGTCTTTTGCCATTTGCCTTGCTCCTTTCCGATTTCTTCTGCCGCGGTGGTCATGTCCTCCTGCAATTTGTCAAATTTCCCGCGGTTTTTCTCTCGGACTCGGATACTTTCCTCCATTTCAGTTCGCATAGTGTCGATAACCCTCCTTAACTCCCTGTTCTCCTCCTCATACTTGTTGTTGTCCTCCCGGAGGCGCTCACTAGTCTGCTGTGCTTCCTTCAGACCGACTTCAAGGCTGGTGTTCTTGGCTGAGAGGTCAGTGACTGATTTCTGGAGCGAGGAGTGAGCGCCCTCCAAGAGTGCGCTTCGCATTTGAGTTTGGGTCAGAGTCTGGTGGCGTTTTTCGTCGATTGCCTTTAACCGGCGATCCTTCTCCTCCACCAACTCTCTCTGCTTGATGCACTCCTCCTCAGCGATCCTGAGCCTAGCCTCTAGCTCAACGGCCTTTTCTCGGGAGTCTCTTCTAAGCTGAGCTTCCTCGTCCGCTCGCGTTTGTGTTTCAGCAAGCATCCTCTCCAACTTAGTCATATTCCACTGCATCTCTTCCACATTGACATCCGAAACCTTCTTCGCGACTTCCTCTGTCTTATGCTTCATGAACAGTTCCTCCATCATTTGCCTGAGATCCTCTATCTTAGGTTGAGTTTCAAAGACTTCTTCTACCATAGACCTAATCTCGCCCAATTCTGAAACATCGGCGACAGCATCGGAAACCGCTTCTTTGATCTGTTCAAGCCTTGGTTGCGAAACAGATAACTTCTCAATAACCTGCCGGAAGTCATCTAATCCAAGCTGCCTCTCCGAACTAAGCTGAACACCCCTATTGATCTTCTCAACAACCGATTTGAGGTACGCGAAATCAATGTCCGGTGGAGGTACAGGCTGCTGTGTCCCGCTTATCAGGGAGCGTTCTTCGATCAGTTTAGCGATGCCAGAGATGGACTCGTGAACGGTATCAAACTTCTCCCGTAAAGCTTCGTAGTTGTCCTTGATAACGGACTCTTGTGACTCTTGATGGAAATCGATGTTCTCTGCACTATCCCTGGTCACCTTCATCACATCCCCGAGCATTGATCTTAGGGCGGTATTATCGAGACAAAGTTTTTGAACCTCGGAAGTAAAGTTCATGCCAGCGACCGCCTTTTGAATATCGCCCAAAAGAACCTTCAATTCTAGTAGGTCGTTGCTCTTAACAACCTTTGAGAAGACATCGATAGCAATGTTCTGGAAATGCTCTAAATCCTCTCTTCGCGCAACCTCCTGTCCCATTCTCGCAACGGTACCGTTTAGTTCATTAACATCGCCTCTCTGTGCTGTCTTAACAAGAATATCTTGCAATTCCAATTTGATGTCGACAAGATCACCTGGTGAGGGGACATTTGCCATCATCTCCTCGAGAGAATCTCGCGCCGCATTGACATCGCCCACTTGAGCAAGTTGGTTAAAGGAGTTGATAAATGTCGCTTTGAGCTCTGCCAGCTCGACAGCAGTCTTCGCCGCAGCCTTTGTCGACGCGGTGATAGTATCCTTCATCGTTGCAACTTCCTCAGATTGAGCCGTCTTTAAAAGAGCTTCCAAGATACTCGCTCGAGTCTCCGCCAAGTCATCGTTCAGGTTGTTATCTTGGAAAGCACGGCTAATCTTCGCAATCGCTCCATAGATTTCGGAAAGTTTGTCTTCCGTAGAAGCGCTCCAGTTATGCATCGTAAGAGCTTCGACAACCGCAGACCGAATCTCGCCCTTTCGATCCTTCCTGGGAGATCTCGGTGGCTGAAATCCGTCATTATCGTCCTCATCATCAGCATCGCTGTGGGCTGCTGTAGATATAGCACTTCCCCTCCTGCCGGGATACAAAGCAGAATACGTCCTCAGGAGGTCGTGGATCGATGAGATACTCTTGTTCATAGGTTCAAGGCTAGCACGCAAAAGTCCCCCAACGAGTTCCTCAACATGTGCATCGAAGAAAAGTCGGCTTTGAGGACGTAGCTTAGCGTCCTCGCTACCAGATATCATATCGTCCCAATCACTATCAGCTTCCTTAGCAATACCAATTTCTTGTGAAGGAGGTTGATAGCTAGGCCCGCCAGCGGCGTGAGCACGTCCATAAGTTTCCTCATCAGGAGAGAAAGATGAAGCGCGATGGGGAGTGTAAGGTGGCACTGCAGCAGCACGTCTTGGACTGGGGCTTGGACCGGCGCTGCGGTCCAGATGGCTAAGTACATGTTGAGGCGTCTGTTCGTCAAAAGCGGGAACACCCATCCGCTTTAGGCTGCCACGCTTCCATGAAGACAAGGTCCTATGTTCTGATTCCACTGGAGTAGCGTCACCGTCACTGGTACTTGGTTCCCGAACCTCTTGATCGGCAAATATAGGATCAGACACGGTTAGATGCTGGATAACTTCGTCCAGCTCAGCATCTGTAGGCATTGGTCGGGTAATTGGTTCACCAAAGGCATTGGTCTTATAAGGATCCGAGCTTGGAAGATAAGATGAATCGTCAATCGGAGGAGTAAATGCGGGCATGTTGTGAGCAACAGGTGGAGGCGGAGGTGGATCGGATGGAGGTGGCGATGGGGTGTGAGCATAGCGTGATTCGCCCATCCCGCCAAGCTTCTTGGGCAAGGGTGATGGCGGCTTCGGGCCTGGTGTAAATTCGAAATTAAATTCCTGAGCTGCAGGTTTGTGTCCGAAAGGCGGTGCATTCGGGTTGAACTCCTTTATAGGAGGAGTGGCAACCTGCAGGATCGGGGGTGTGGGGTTGCGCTCTGATAGGGTATCTTGCGGTGTGTCTGCAGCAATAAACTGAGCCTCTTCAATTGACAACTGGTCTCCTGCTGTGAGTATATCAAGACGTGACTCGCGTCTGGAAGGCCCATCCCATCTAGAATGTGCGATCGCAAATTCTGCTGCGTCCTCGCTGTTCTTGAATTCAAAGGGTTGGAAGCTAGAATTCTCTAAACCTGCTCCACCGCCAACGGGGACAGCAGGAACCTCCTCAATCAATTTCTCTCCTTCGGTTTCACTTCCACTCTCAACTATAGCAGCAGCGTCCGGGGCATCACCAAGCTCAGCAACAGTATCCCTTGTGAGTGTCGGGCTCTCCAAAGATGGTACTTCAGTATCCTTCGCAACGCTTGATGCCGGGCCATGCTTAGCTCTTTTTCGCCCACCTTCATCAGCCGAGGGTACATCTCTCCTATCCCCATTTGCATCTTCCACTGCTACCTCAGCCACTTGGTGCACATTCAGCCTGCTAGGTGGTCGGACGACCGAAGGTCTCTTCTTAACCGTTGTGGCATGCTCTGTGACAGGAGAAAATATTGGCGACAGAGCAGAAGGGGCGTCTAAAGGTTGAGAAGCGGGTACCGACTTAGCAAGAGAGCTCGGCGTAAATGCTGGAGCGTTGGGACTAAAAGCAGCCGCTCCTTTCTCAATCAGACTGGTATGAGGGCCAGTCAAGAAGCTAGGGCGGAAGGTAGCGGCAGCAGCATTGAAGCTACTCGTCCCAAAACTAGCGAACCCGCTAAAAGCACTGGCGCTCTGGTTTCTTGAATGATCCCGAGAGTGGGTGCTGATAGGTGAGGAAGCAATGGAGCCCGGAACAAAAGGTTGAGTCTTAGGAGAAAAGCTGAAGGTGGAGGTTCCTGGCTCGAATTTAAATTCTTTAGCTTCAGCATTGAATTTTGTGGTTGACGAGGTAACAGATCCCGAGGGCCTCGCGTTATCGGACATCCATGCGTTGCTATTGCTAGACATTTGATGTGTATGCGTATTGGTAGTCGCTGGCTTGGAAAACTTTTTGATAGGGCTCGTAGGTACGCTCGGATTTGTGGGCGCATCAGAAAGATTTGTCCGTTCATCTTCGCTCAATACATCGTCACCAGGATACGACGGGCGGAACATGTTGGATCCGCTTCGACGGAGCCCAGAGCCTATTCCGACCCCAGACATTATCATTGCCAAGGCAGAGTTCTGTCGAGGATCACTGATATCGTAGTCGTGCTGCATTTGGCTCAACGAATTACCCCTGCTATGTGGCAGAGGGTATTCCTGGGGGCTAAAATTCTGGGAACCAGGAACTTGAGCTTCTGACATTGGTAACGATGCAGTATCGTCCTCATAGGTGTGCCGCTTAATGCCCGCCTGAAGCTCCCTGTCTCGTGCCAATGCAGCCTTCTTATTCTGCGCCTTCTCAGCTTCCTCATCTGAGACGTCATCGTCGGGATTCGACCGTAGCTCTGGCCCATTATGCACATCATGCTCCACATGTGGAATTTCTGGCTGCTCAGGGTATGCCATAATCGGAGCTGGAGATACAGGGTTTGTGTTGAACCCTTCTGGGTTCGGCTCAGCTTCGCCTTGATGACGATGGCGATGCTGGTGTCCATTTTGTCGCTGGTAATTCTCGACTCCCTCGAGCTCTTTCTGGAGACTAATGCTGAGCTGATGTCGGTGTTTCGGTACAGGCGCATCAATCATAGGGCCGTCAAGAATGGCAACCTCGTTGTCTTCTTCCTCCGGTACCGGATGTCCGACTTGCGCTAGAGGGGACCCACGGCGTATCTGTTGTTGGTGATATCTCTCCATGCCGACAATCGAGTGATGGTGGTTGTGATGATGCATCCGTTGGTTTGCTTCTGCTTCAGGACCATACATATAGTCGCTGTTTGCTTCCATAGGGTATCCAGGTCCATATATGCCCATACTAGGTGATTGACTATAACCCGGTGAATGGCCATACAATCCTTGCACCATAGGAGAACCACCTCTCACCGGACTCCAAACACTAGAACCACTTAATACGGGTGGAGTAGGCTGTGATTGTGGCGGGGGTGGGGTAAACATAGGGTATGGCCCCCACTCGCTGTGTTCCATTGGAGAATTGGACATGGACTGTCTTGGCATGTGGAAGGATAGGTGGGGGTTATGCATAGCAGCCGCAGCACTCATGGGAGAAGGCATATGCGCGGGAGAGTATCCTGGTGTGACAGAGGCCGCCATCATGGAGGGCGAAAAGTGACTAACATTCCCATTGCCACCACTCATGGCAGATGCAGTGGGAGCTGGTGGAGGGAAGGGATTCATATTATATTGGGCGGGACTCTGGTGAGACTGTGTTTGCAGATAGGGTTAGAAGTCGGTAAGAATGACAAGATACAAGAATTCACGTACCAATGGTGTTTGACCTCTACCTCCCGAGACAGCACTCGTGGGTTCATCATCAAGCAATACACCCAAGGCCCTGAGTTTCTCTTCCCGCAAAGCCTCTACATATGCTTGCCAATCTGTAATTGAATAAGTGAGCAAACAGATATAATCATTCGATAAGCTCGAAAAAGGTAGAAAACAGTAATCGGTAATCTAACTTCCGAGCTTATACTTGAGCAGAAGGGTAGAATCGAGGCCAACAATACCTCTTCGGTCGGGAATGCTAACTATGACGTCGCTTCCCTCAAACTTGCACTGGGGTTCCGGTGGAAAAACAACTCTGCTCTGGCCACCGACTGGTTGTAAATCATACCCTTTCGATTTCCACTCCCTCATCCTATTCTCTACTTCCTCCCTCGTTAAAGGCAGGGGTCTACCGCCTTCTATACCCCAAGGTGTGTCCAATGGTATCTGTATTACTACTGTTTTTCCATTCCATCTTTTTGTTAATCTTGGGTTTGGTGATTGTGTTCGGCTTATGGGGAGCGATTTATCATAAGTGGCAGTTGCAATGCCGCTTGTCGCGGTAGTTGATGATGAAGGTGTTCGTAGCATACTATTATCTTCTGCTCCTGGCGTTAAGGGGGAATCTAAGGCTGATTTATCAACCTCACTGTTCCTCACAGTCTCCTCCTCGACCTCTGTGGCCCACTTGCTCGGTAGTATAGGCATTGGAGGCGGCGGTGTATTGATCCTAAAATCTACTAATGATTGCGGAGCTGTCCTGTAAGCTCTGCCGCCAGCCGTGCCAATATCGTTATCTGAAGATTCAGTATCACCTTCGGGAATTCTTAAATTCCTCTCCACCTGAAAGTCGGCCGGGGTGATTGTCTTTGCGTTCGAAGGATTCCGACGATGCGCCCCGAGATCGTTGGAATCGTCGTTGGAACCGGCCTCCGAGCCCACGTAAAAGCTACTGCTATCACCTCGTCGGTGTTGCTGATACCCTAGATGGTGGACCCAGTCCTCGGTATACCTGCTTTGGACCGAATAGTGTGCCTGAGCTAACACAGCTCTTCGTTGCGTTGGCGAGGGACCGGAGTGAATTCCGCTGCTAACACTGGCTGAATCGGCTCCCCTCCTACCCAAAGGAACCCGAGGCCTCAGGACAGGACTTTCGCCAGAGTTGTAAATAGGCGGGGGTTGCTGGCTACTCGAGCTCCTGTGGCTCCCAGCAGGAGTGTAATAAAGAGAGCTCCCTCGTCTCT
Source organism: Tuber borchii (assembly GCA_003070745.1). NCBI lineage: Eukaryota > Fungi > Ascomycota > Pezizomycetes > Pezizales > Tuberaceae > Tuber > Tuber borchii. Next base: position 185,281 of record NESQ01000021.1, on the reverse strand, counting down.
GCTGTCGGGTGGGCCCTTGGGGCGACGACGCAGTGAAGTTAGACGATGAGCGGGACCAAGATCGCGAATGCGCGTCCTGGCTCGGGGGGGAAAGTTCCGGGTGGGGGGAGGGGGAACGAAAGGAAAAAATTTCTTCGTGCTCTCTGGGTTGAAGAGGCGGCGAAGACGGAGGTAGAGACTGAGAGAATGATAAGGAAGAGTCTAGTCGTGAAGAGGAGATGGATGAGGGAGACAATGCGATTCTGCTGAGGAGAGAGGGCGAAGATTCGCGTTATGAAATATTAATACTGTTTGTTGGAAGACGGGTGAGAAGTGGGCTGGAAGTTAGCTCTAGCTCCGTTGAATGGGTAGACTGGCAAGAGGCCAATAAACGAATTCCTGCGTGTTTCGTACCTGGAGGTAGAAGGTTGACAGTTCTGTCTTCTGTGTGCGCAGTTGTCCCTCCTAGGATCCGACCCTCACAATAAACCGAGAGACTGGGGGAGAGAGATGACAGCTACTGGTCAGCTAAAAACGGGTGGGGGGGGGGGTGGGGAGTATGTGTACAAAACGCATCGAGAAGCAGGAGGAGCAGCAAGGTGCAAAGAAAAGGGAAAAAGTGCAAAGGGATTGGGTGGAATGGCGAAAGCCAAAGCATTCTAATGTAGCACTCACCTAGTTCGGTAGGTTGCCGGAGGACATGGAACAAAAAGGTACACAGGGCGAATTTTTTTTTTCTCTTCTGGTTACCTAAGGAAAGGAAGCGTGAACTTCAAAGGAAAAATTAGTAGTAAATAATAATAAAAAAGTATGTACTGTATCACGGCAAAGAGAGAGAAAAGGACAACAGCAGAACAGACTGGAGAAAGGGAGGTGGAGGCAGAGGAGGAGGAGGAGGAGGAGGAGGAGGAGGAGGAGGAAGAGCGGGACGAGGGACGAGGGAGCGAGCTGGAGTGAGCGTGAGTGAGATGTGCTGGTTCGACGACGACAACGACGAGAAGGACGAGAGGCCAGCGGGCCAGGGTGTGGATGGGTGAATGAGAGCGCACCAAGTCTCGGGTGAACGAATCCACACAATACTGGTAACTGTATCATGCCCCAGAGCAGAGTTCGTACGAGTAACAATGTGCATAACAATTAAATTTATCCTAGCATTCACTTTTATTACATCAAAATTTTATTTCATTTTTATTCATTATGCCTACTCATATTGCGTTCACTCTTCAGTTGGATACAGTACCATACAGTGCTAGTACAGTGTTGCTCACAGCTCTATCTTTTGTTCGCCCGTGCAAATTTACCGGACTATACAGGACGCTGGGCAATCAAATAATTGGAGAGCCCAATATATTACAAACACTCACCCATGCTAAGGCTATGATATATTATATAGTTAACCATCGCTTAGGCTTATAAGGTACTGTAGTGGATGATACTTGGACTATGATGTTGGTAACAGATGCCATGACATACGGTATCGTAGGAAGAAGGGGAGATTTTGGGACAGCTCTCTGGAAGGTGCAGCCGGCACGGTGCAAGTACAGTACAGACTGCACAGCGCTGTACTGTAATGTGCTAGCTTGCGCCTCATAACTTCCTCATCTGAATGAATAAAATTGCCTTCACTTCTAGACAACCAAACCACATACCACACAATAGACCTCTCTCTCTCTCCATTGTATGCTTCAAAGATTTTCTTCCAATTGCCCTTGAATTCGGGGAGCCACATCCCTGCCTGCAGGCATCCAAAAAAGGAGCTCTCGCGCCCTTGCGTCAATCGCTGCGGGCGTCCAACTAACCGTTTCCCGTCAGAGTGCGTCCACGAAAGGCTAGGCTCTGCCAGAGTTGCATATCAGAGTCCGGGGTTGGAACACCAGGACAGATCCCTTTTTCGGTCAAAGTAAACTTTTTTCCTCACCAAACCCCCAGAACCTTGAGCCGACTGACTGCACACACGCACACGCCAAACCTCTTTCTACTAAGCCAGGCAAAACTGCGACCCCCCCTCCTACTCCTCTTGCCTTGGTTGAAGGATAAAAGAATAAATAAAAATGCATAGCAGGCTCAACAGAGCTTTGAGGATGGAACACGTGTTTCTGCAGAGCGGCGTGTCCTGCGTCAAGATGTCTGTTCGGTCTGTCTGTCAGGACCGACAGAACGAGTTGAAGAAAAAAAGAAAAAAAAAAAGAAAAAGAGGATCCCTCCAAAAGATTTTAAGGTATGGCACGCCCAGCATCTAATATAAAATGATACGATACGATGAAAAGTCGATAGGTAAAAATGGTGCAAAAGGTCCAAACATAGAAACCTTTCGTTTGAGAATGGCAGCATTGGAGGGGAAAAAAAGAAAAAAGCCGCCCCCGTATCGTTTCTGCGACGAGCGTCCAACATCTTCTTCTCCGTGTTCTTGTTACGTATGGTATGCAGCATGTACGAACAGAGTATCGTACAGTACGCATTGCCAGTAGGACCGCCTCGCTGGCAAATCGGGCAGTAATTTCATATCACGTCGCACTGCCTATCCGAATGAATGAGCACTTTCAACGAGGCGATAGTCCACCATGCCGGAGATAGCACGGCGGTGCCTGGATTGATGCTCATCTCCAGCTATCCCTCCCTCCCTCCCTCACCAAGGCCGAGAGAAGCGAAAACCGATCAACGAGCTGAGGGTGCACGGGTCGGCAGGTTGGTGAGCGCCCCTTCCAGATATCGTGGAGCTTTTCTCCGCATTTCTCTTTCTTCTCACGAAGTTCCCGGGAAATCAGATGCCCTCGATGTTCACCTCGATCTGCTCGGGAAATAACTGCCAGATAGATCATCTTAAACTCTTCTCTACTTGCATCCCACTGTGCTCGAGTACTGTATGTTCGATATGATGCCACGATGGTTAGTCATGTATTATAGTAGCCTATTCGTACTATGTGTTCTCACCAGGACAGCCGTGATGGCAGGAGCCCTTCCCTTTCAGTTGGAGCCACCAAGTGAACCTTGTGAGCAACCTTCAAGCCCCAAGTTACAAGTTGATTGGGGTTAGGCGAGCCTGTCAGCGGCAACCCAGCCACACCTCCAGGGGGCCCCAGCAAGCAGGAAGCAAGTGGCTCAATTCAGCTCAACACGATAGCAACGCGTTCCTAGCCCGTTACCATGTTGATTTCGCGATTTAAGGAATTTCCCGTTTGAGGGATGTCTTGGCAAACAAACACGCGCTCTCACTCACCTTTTTTTTATATTTCCCTTCTTGAAAGGTGCTGCCCGCCGCGTTTGCTGGAGAATGGATGCCCTCAAACCCACCAACCCCCCGCCCTCCTACGAAAACCAGAACCCATAACAACAACATCAATCCTTTCTAAGTGAGAGTATTTATTTGGTTGCTCCCGGCCTTTTCTTCTTTTTTTTTCCTAAGCTAATTGCTTCCACTTCTTCACCTGCACCATTCATTCATCCTATCTTGACATAAAAATTCTACCTGCCGTATATCAAGACTGCGAAAACAAAATGGTAATTTCCATCTCACCTCCAGTCACTTCTTCCTTCCCCCTGCCATTGACTATCTATCCTGACTAACCGACACCACCAGTCCTCCCACCGCCGCCGTCTCGCCCAAGACCATTCTGCCCTCCGCAGTGCGCCACCGGCAGACTACTTCTTCCCGCCAAACACGGCCTCAGATGATCTGACCAGCGTGCAAATCTACCTAGCAGGGCCCACGCAAACCCCCTTCGAGGCCGGCCTCTTCCAAATCCACCTCCGCATACCGTCAACGTATCCCGCGGAGCCGCCCAAGGCTTCCTTCAAGACCAAGATCTTCCACCCAAACGTGGACGAGCGCACTGGTGACGTGTGCGTCGACACTCTCAAGCGTGACTGGAAGCCCGCACTCACATTAAAGGATGTACTCGTTACCATCCGTTGTCTGCTGGTGTACCCGAATCCGACTAGCTCGCTGAATGAAGCTGCTGGGAAATTGCTGTTGGAGGACTACGAAGGGTATGCGCGACACGCACGCTTGATGACAGGCGTGCACGCCGGTGTGCCGGAGGAATTGAAGGGGATGGTGGAGGAAGCAAGGAGGCGGGGCGAGGATGAGGATCAGGGTGTGGGGAAGAAGGATCCGAAAGCCCCCGGCGAGCAGAAGAGAAAGATCAAGCAAGCTGTTAAACCATCCACCACCATCATTCGCAAGGACAAAGGCAAGGAGAAGGAGAAGGAGGCATGCTCCGACTCCGAAGGTGGTGACTCCGGGAAGGAGAACGCGGAGACTAGGCGCTTCGTCGCGAGACCTGCGTCTCCGCTTGGGAAGCGTTCAATGGATGAGGCGCAGGAAACGCGCGACAGCGCCATCGGTGTTGAAAAGGGAGAAGACGCGGAAGATAGTGGGCGCAAGTCGCCAAAATTGCGCGAAGGCCAGAGCGCTAATTCCCGCCCACCGCTTACTGCCACCACCACCACTACCACCTCCACCTCCACCTCCGCTGCTACCACTAAGAAGGAGATCATCATCAAGAAAGACCCGACCAAGAAACCCGCCGCATCTGGAAAGTCAAATAAGACCGGAGCAGCAGCCAGAAAAGTCGGCCTAAAGCGCTTCTAAAAAACAAAAACAAAACACAATCACAATCACAACGGCAAACCGCCACAAATACAAAACCTTTCTTTTGTCAACGATACTAATGATCGGGATTTGGTGGGTCGGGGGAATTGGGTTGGAGCTACATGTTTTTGTTTTTTTTCGGGCGTTATTCTTCTCCTTTCTCTCTCTTCCTCTTGAATTCGATTCATGTTCATGTTTGCCCGGAATAAAAGTTTAGTCTACTACAGTGGTCTTGTCTAGTCTAGTCTTGGTACTGTAATGCGTGGTTGTTTTATTCCATAGTTCATCAGCGCGCACAAGAGATCGGTGGATAAGGGTCTCGGTTTGGGATTCTAGTATTATACCGTAGAAGCTCAAATAATTAAACCATGTGCTGTGTACAATTGTGAATTCCCTACTTTGGAAATGTGCGAAGAGAGAACAAAAATGACCCTGCCGGGGAGGCAACCCCAAACCAATGACTGTAATTCAGCTCTAGTTGGGGAAGGATGTTTTTTAGTATGATATGCTATTATACATCAAGTCAATCACAGCGGCAGCCGTGATGGGATTAAATACAAGGCTAAGTCTAGTTTGATCTAATTGTGTGTGTGTGTGAAGGTTTCTGTAGTCATGGAGTATCACTCGGAGGTTGAGCCACTGTTCGTGGAGGTGCAGTCGGAGTATGGGTGGGGTATTTAGGTGTTTGGTTCGGCTAGTTGCGAAGGCGGGGGAAGGGATTGTGCGCTTGGGGTGCTGTGGAACATGTCATACGGGAGAGTGAGCTTGTTTGCTTGGTGTCCGTGCCCTGGGGTTTTATTGTAAAAGTAACTTCAGGGCCTGTCGGATGGCCTTTACTAAGCTTGACAGGGTAAGGGGCTCTTGTCAACGAGTTTTGAAGTTTCGACCGGGTTGGCCTGGCCCCTGTTGGTGTGTTGACAGAAGACGGAGGTTCCACGAGCGAGGTTTGCTACCCTTACCCCTGCTAGAAGCACACATCTGCTCGTTGAACCTGCAAAACTTATGATAGGAGCTGTATGATATCATACCTCAAGAATAATGCGGGCTCAATTCTTCAGAATTTCGTTGAGCACAGCGAAGTACCAACTTGAATACCGGTACTAATACTCGTATCGTACTAATTCGAGCCTTTCCATTTCCGGGCACATTGAGCACAACAAAACTCATGTCGTACAGCACAAGCCAAGGCTAAACACCGGCAAAAGAATCTGCACGACCGGTGCCCGCGCTATCATACCAGGTTCTCACTTCTGCCTTGGAGTACTTGTGGAACCCAACAATGCACAGCTCGGGTTCTACAGCACCGGCACTCGAAGCAGGCAAAAAAAGTATCCGAGGACAGGGGTCGTGAATTTGTATGGATGCCCAGATATGCACGGATTTTTTGACATATGTTTTTGTGAATCCTTGTTATCGGATGCAGTGCTTGCCTGCTGCGAGTAGTGTCGTACTTGTTCTAGGACATGAGTGCTTGAAAACAAGAGGGGGTACATTTTGTATTGGCGCTTAGATAACTCATGGATTTTTTATTGTATATTATTTCTTTAATCTATGTTTTCGGGTATTATATGAACTTTGTGGTCTGGGGCAAGTATGATAATGAATTTAATAATATTATTATGGTACCTTATTATGTCATAATTATGTCCTCCATGTGACTCTATAGTACGGTATTGGTAGCTAAGTTACTAAGGTTCCTATCTGGAGGGGAGAGGGCGGGGAAAAAAGAGGGTAAAAAAAGTTTGCTGGTATCATAAGGGGGAAAGAGAGATGGAAAAGGGATTTGTGCTATAGCAGAAGAGAAAGTGGAACCCTTGATCGCAGAAAAATCTCGGGCATAATTTCCTAGTTATGATACATATTCCTGGTGCGGGTCGGCCTTGTTCGCTTTCTACTAGTTGATGCGGGCGTTCGCCAGCTCTCATGGCCGCTGCCATTTCCATGTTCCTGTAGCATCCTGATATCCCTTCATGCCCTATCTTAGTGGCCCACATGAGCGGTGTTCGACCGTTGTTATCTTGAATATGGGGTCTGGTTGCTTTTAGCTTGTGGACGCCGGCCAGGTACTATACAGCTAGGGTGAATATATGGTATTGAATCGGGGTTGGCCTCTTCCCCGGCAGGGAGCATCTCAACTACCGGTGCTTCCTGACACTAATTTTCGGTGGCCCACGAGAGTGGTGTGCGACTGTCGCTCTGTTGTTTTTTTCAAGCCGGTTTCCTTCATCCTGGACAGAAGCTCCAATGCTCTAACTTTGCTTTTTTCAACGGCCCACAAAAGCGGTGTCTTGTTGTTTTGTCTACACAGTTGGGGTCGGCATCTTTCCGTTCAAGCAAGATCGCTACTATTTTCTCATGGCCTCTCCCAACAGCTGAGGAGAGCGGTTTTTGGGCCAATTAAGTGTCTGAAACCTCGGGGTCGATGTCTTCACGGCCAAGCAGCTTCTTGACTATTCCCGCGCTGCCATCCCTCGCAGCCTATAAGAGTGGCCTTCAACCCTTATTGTCCACTGAATTAGGATTGGTGTCCTCTCGAGTAGAATCATTACCACTTCCTCCGCCCCTTCTTGGCAGGCAGCAGGAGAGCGGCCATTTTTGTTTATGGACTTAGGGCTAGCATCGTCCTTTCCTAGAAGTGTCTTGACTATTTCCTCATTCCAATCAGCACACAGGAGTAGAGTTCGGTTGATATCCGCTGTATTCGAATTGGTGCGCTCCACTTGGAGTAGGGCCTCTACTACCCTTTCCTGCACACTTCTCGTACCCCGCGGGAGTGGCGCCCTGTGATTTTTGTTTACCGAATTTGATTAACATCTTCCTATTCCAGGAGCATCTTCATTGTTTGATCTCTCCCAGCTGCTCCCGAGAGTGGTGTTTCGCCCTAGTTGGCGTCTGTAACTATGGGATCGACCTCTTCGCGGCCCAATAGCATTTTGAGTGTTTCCTCACTCCCAAGCATTGCCCCTCATAAGAGCGGTGTTTGGCTGGAGATATTCATCGTGTCGGGTTCATGTTGGGCTTTTGTAGTAGCATTTTACAGTCTGCACAAGTGTTTCCAGTGAAGTCAGCGGGGTTAAAGTCCCAATGTTTCATCTCAATTGTAGCACCTATGGCTTCTGTGGTATGATACCAAGATATGCTATTCTGTGGAGTCCAGTGAATCCCCTAGGACAGTTTTCCTCATCTATAGCCCACGGCAAAGTGTAAAGATTCTTTAAACAGAGTTTAGCAGATATATGGTTCTCGTATTTATCAAAGAGATGGAGGGCGGGTGATTTTACGCTTTCCGACATTTCCCTTCGAGCGTGCATTCCAGAGTGGCGTGAAGCATATTGGATAAAAGGGGCAGTTGGAGAGGCAACATAGAGGGCTAGAGATGGGTCTTTGATATATAGAAAGGTTTAGATAGGTTAAGAAAGTCTCGGTAATCATCGTGCGAGAGCAATGGAATAGAGTAGTATTGGCGTGAGGACTTTCCTGTAGGGTAAAGTGAACCAAGCAGGCGGTCGAGGAGGAAGTTTTAACAGTGATAAGCCCTGGTGAGTAGCCGGGTAGATCCTTATCGAAGGGATATTATCGATATGGTTTGTACAATCTAGACTCAGTACTAAGGGGGACGTAATGGGGGACGCCTTGGAAAAATTGAGGGGGGACAAAAGTATGCATGTGTTCGATTCTTAGGTCTGGACATCTCGTAGAATTAGATGCAAAGGCGTTCCCCGCTGCGTCTCCCTTTGTGCTGTGTCTAGATTGCACGAAGCATAGATTAAATTTCTCTGGAGGTTCCCCTGTAGGTAAAATTAATATAAAATCAATAAACTTATCGTATGCAAAGCACGGATAGTCACTCTGCATCTGGTACCTCTACCTGTCGGAGGTCACACAGAAGAGGCCGGAGTCGAAGCGTGAAGTAATGGGACCGATCAACGAGAGAAAGAGAGAGATAGGCACTGTCTTGCTTGTTCGCCTGTAGACGCGCCTGAGGCTGCCGTACTTATAGCAATCCGTAGTGTGAACATACACCAATATGGCTTTAGTCATTTCCTAATTCCTCATGTCCCAAGTAGCCTGGCCACTGGCCGAACATATCTGTATCGCGCATCACATTGAAGTAATACTCCCGACACTACCCAATAGATGTCGTTTGGTAACGAGGCGGGCGGAACACAAGCAAGGGGGCGGGGTCCTTGTAAAGCGTTTACAGGAGTAAACACTTACCTTCGAGACCTAGAGGGAAGGCTTTTCTCGAGTGCTACTGTACTTTTGTTGTACCTACCCCCAACCTGCTACTACGCCCTGCATAAGCGGATCCGCCGGCTACAATTTCTAAAGTAGCTAGGGACCTGGGGGACCCGTAGGCCAAGGAACTAGCAGACGCTGTACCAATACACTTTTTTTTTTTTAAAAAAAACAGAGAACTTTTTATTTATTTAGGTAAACACTTTGATACATACTCAGCCCAGTTCCAGCTGGTTTTTTTCTTTAGGCCAATGCCCTCTTACCCCTTCTCACTTTGCCACCTTTACCCTCCCTCTTTGGGACCCCCGCACCTGCCTTGGGCTTCAGAATCGGGGACTTGACATTGACGAGAACCGCTACCGCAATCAGGCGCCTCGACCCGGCCTCAGAAACCTTCCTCCCCTCAACTAGAGCGGCCACCGCGGACTTCCCTTCCTCTCGTCCAGACTTCTGCATCGACTCAATAATGCGCGCGCTCCGGCGTTGGGGGCTGCGGAGCATCTTAGGAGGAGTCCTAGTGCGAGGCCCTTTTGTGGCTTTATTGGTAGTAGTGGCCGTGGCAATACTCTGACCCTCCACTCCCTTTATCCCACCCTTTCCCTTAGCTTTTCCCGCAATCCTACCCCTCAAACCCCCCACAATAGCCTTCTTTTTTGTAACCCCGGCACTAGCTCTGGGCTTCAGGGTCGGGGAATTGGCCTTGATACCAGCATTCACAGGCCCCTCCTTATCCTTCTTCGTCATAACTCTAGCCTCGACCTTCGGTGGAGTGTGAGCACTCAATCCCTCAATAATCTTCTTAACCGGACCGGTCATAGCAGCCCCCTCCTCCGGCGCAGTAGAAGCAACAGTGAGCCTACCCTGTCCAGACTTCTGCGCCAATTCGGTAGTACGCATGCTGCGGTGCTGGGAGCGTTGAAGGATCTTACGAGGAGTCTTGCTGCGAGGAGCTTTCTTGACTTTATCGGTAGTGGCGACTTTTCTATTTATGGCAGGCATGGGTGTGGAGCTTTTCGCGGTGCCTAGGGGCCCTGGAGATGTTTGATGGGCCACCTGCGGAACTAGAATCTGAGATGCAGTCGGAGCAACAGTAGTAACGGCGGTAGTAGTAATATTGTCATCTTCCTTCTCTTCCTTCCTCTGCTTCTTCATCTCCATCACCATCTTCTTCTCTTTCTTGATCACCTCATTGAGCTTGACGGTGGCGTTCCATCGGGCGGAGCTTTTTTTTCCTAGAATGGCGAGGAAGCAGTTATTGAGGGCATATAAATGTTCCATGTTGGGTTTGGTGGCCAGGCGCGGAGAGGTGACCATTGCCTTAGAACTTGCCATAGGGGCTTCGGCGTTGTAACTTGGGGTGGTGGTGTTAGGGGTATTAGCATTCATAACGGGTGGTTAGTGCCGGAGGATTGAGGTAATGAGTTAAAAGTGTTTGTTTTCCCCACGCTAGGGAGATGAATGCTTGATGAAAGTCGTGGATGTGTGTGAGGATTGAAGGGAGGGGAAAGGAGGCAGATATAGAAGTCTTTTTATATGGTAGGGGGTTTGTATGAAGGACGAACACAGTGGGACTGGGGAATGTTGGGATCTTGAATGGCAGATAGAGCGTGTGCTTGAGGACTGGGTTTGGCCATTGACCATAAGACACCTGGCCGTAAAATGAATGCATTTTCCCATTATGCTTCGTTCGATATATTTTCTAGTTAGGCTTGCCATTGGTAATGAGCCCCTGCGCTGTCTGCACTACCATTGAGGCTGATATCCACGAATAATAATGGAAACATCTGGCTAGACTGGCCCTAAACCCTATTGGGTTCAGTCCCATACTATCATTACCCTTCCCCCCTCGAGCAACAGCGGGAGGCTGAAATATTCTTCCACCCTGTGCTCAAGAGCCTAGGGCCTGTTCGGTTGGAACGGTTCCGTTCTGTTCCCCCATACAAATCGTCCTTTTCCTTCCGTTTCAAAACGGAGGGAAGGCCATTTTCACAGCAGAAACGGTCGCCCAACGGAACAGGCCCTTAGTAGATTGAGCGAGATATGGTTTGAAGCTAATTTTTAGTTTTATTTCCCTTTCCCATTGACAAAAATCTCACTAGAGCCAAGTTCATAGCATATCACTCGTGCGAGTGAGAAGGTATGATTGCCACCCAAAATCCTGTCCTCGACCTTTACCTGCGCCTAGGCAGCTGCTCTATCGCGGAGTGGTGGGCGCCTTCTCTTATTACGCGAGGGAGTGTAATGTTGGGTTGTAGGCATAGGGCAGCGACCCTTATTAGATGATCTAGATAGATATTATACCGTTTGTTAGAGGCTGGCATATCATAATATCATGATAAAAGAAAAGATTAGGGAAGAGGCCTAAGTCCCGGTAGGGCTTAGGATCTGCTTGGGAGGATGTTTCTATTCTTGTTCGTGCATGTTAAGCTCAATGGCTCCCTGCTAGTCAATAGCAGGTGGAATAATGCGGGAACTCGTGTTCAATGGCAAGTCTAATTAGAAGATATGTCGAACGAAGCACAATGGGAATATGCATTCACTTAGCCACCAGGTGTCGTATGGCCAATGGCCAAATTAGTCTTCAGGCACATGCTCTATTCGCCATTCACAATCCAACATTCACAGAGCCTCATTGTGTTCGTCCTCCCTGCCAAATTCCCTGTTTATAAAACAATCCTCTTCCTCCTCTTCCTTACCTTCAATCTTCTTGCGCATCCACAACTTTCATTAAGCATTCATCTCCCAGCCAAGAGTGGAGAAAACAAAAAATACTTTGAATTCATCATCTCAGTTCTCCGGCATCAACCGCCCACTATGAATACCGATACCCCCAACGCTACCATCCTCAGGGAGACCTCCGGAACCACTACCTCAAGCCCAAAGGCTGCCATCGAATTGCCGGACCTGTCTGCTAAAGCCGACACCGAGACCATAGGAACTCTCGAGGCCGGCCTCTACGGGATGCTCACAGAAAACTATGAGATGGTGTTCGAAGCCTATTACGCTATGAGGCTCGCTGTGCTGGGTGATGATGAGGAGGAGATGGAGAGGGAGGGGGAGAAGGAGAAGGAGAAGGAGGATGGGCCTGTTGTGGCCGCTCTGGTTGGTCAGGTTGCGCAGAAGAATAAGGCTAAAGCTGAGATGGGGAAGGAGAAGGGGGCTACTATCAAGGTCGAGTCCCCGATTCTAAAGTCCATGACTGGTACCAAGGTTACGAAGAAGACAGTTGTGAGGGGTTTGAAGGATAGGATTGCGCAGAAGGCTAAGGCTAAGGGTGGGGTGGAGAAGGAGAAGGGGGCTACCATCAAGGTCGAGTCCCCGATTCCGGAGCCTATGGCTGGTGCGGGGGTTACGAAGAAGGTAGCTGTGAGGGGTTTGAAGGATAGGATTGCGAAGAAGGCTAAGGCTAAAGCTGAGATGGGGAAGGGAAAGGGGGCTACCATCAAGGTCGAGTCCCCGATTCTAAAGCCCATGGCTGGTACTGGGGTTACGAAGAAGGCAGTTGTGAGGGGTTTGAAGGATAGGATTGCGAAGAAGGCTAAGGCCAAGGGTGGAGTGGAGAAGAGCAAGAGTATTACTGCCGCCATTGCTGCTGATAGGGTCACAAGACTGTCTCGCTCTGGAGCTCCCTCCCCTGAGGCGCTCTGCGCCCCCCAACACCGGAACATGGGCATTATTGGGTTGATACAGAGGTCGGCACAGAAGGAAGGGCTATCTGCTGCAGCGGTTCAAGTCGAGAAGGAGAAGATTGTCGGGGGGTTGAGGGGCAAGGTTGCGTCAAAGGCTGCCATCGATGGCAAGTCCGCGATCCTGAAGCCTAGGGCTGGTGCGGGGGTTATGAAGAAGGCGGTTGTAGGGGGTATGAGGGGTAGGATTGCGGCCGGGACTAAAGGATCGATTGGGATTGCGAAGGAAGTGGAGAATCAGAGTATTACTTCCGCTACTACTACGGATAAAGTCATCGACACCCCTCGCGGTAGGACTTCGCCCGAGGTACTGCACAGTGCCCAACGCCGGAGCGTGCGCATTATTGAGTTGGCGCAGAAGTCTGCATTGAAAGAAAGGAAATCTGCTGAGGGCGCTCTGGTTGAGGGGCGGAAGATTGCTGGGGACGGATTGAGTCGCCAGATTGCGGTAGCGGTTCTCATCGATGTCAAACCCCAGATTCTGAAGCCCAGGGCAGGGGCAGGAGTCTCAAAGAGGGAGGATAGCGGTAAGCTGCGAGGGGGTAAGAAGCCATCTGTCTTGGAAAAAAAGTAGGAGGGTAAAACTGGGGCATGTAATTTAAAAGCGTCTGCTTAAATAAATTTCTTTTTTTTCCTTTTTTCCTTTTTCCTCTTCTTTTCCCCCCGAAAAAGTGTCTTCGTTCAATGCCCGCTGGCATCGTGCCCTCGGGTCCATAAGATCCCTAGCTACTTTAGGAATTGCCAATGAATCAGCTATACTAGGTTTTGTAGTAGATTCAAAGGCGAATATAACAAAAGTACGGAACCACCCGAGCCCCACCCTTTGTGGTTTCATCCTAATCATGTATTCAGCCAGGGCTTTGATAAGAAACAAGAAAGTGTGTTTCACATCACGAGTGATATTTGGTGAACGTGGGCAACCCCTCCTCTGACAATCCCGAATCGCAACTTTTCTAAGTTCACCGTTTTCTGTTATAAGCATATTTGAAGAAGTAGCGAGTAGTTGCAGTATGAACGGCTCACTTCATGGTAGCAATATCATCTGGGTCTGTCAGGTTACCCCAATTTTGAACTCCAAGTAGTACTTGTATCCAGTAATCGGTACCTATTGTCACAACTACCGTAAAAACCGAAAATAATTGGGCATGGCGCTAAGACGTCCAGAATTTCCCCTTTGGATTAAGGAGGTTCTTTCAGCCCTTACTTTGAGACAATAGACCTTACTAGGAGAGGCAACTCCAACGTCCTAGCGTGATGCCCAATTATTTTGGTTTTTACGACACTCGGCCTTGCAAAAAAAAAACCTTGTCTCATTTTCAAGTACTTTACACCAGATATAAACACCATCCCAGACATTACTACTATTCATTCAAGTCACAAAACTATCAGCCCGTCTATAAAAACAACTTCACTAAGCCCACAGAATAAATACCCGATTATCTTACCACCCATTCATCATTTCGAAAGTCAATCTTATAGCACTCTTCTAGTGAATTCATCATTTCCAGACTTACCTACCTACCCGAGTGCAAGGTCGCTAACAATCCATCTAGAAATACCTGAAGGATGCATCTCCGTAGTGGAAAGTAAGCCTCTCCCATCACAGCTCTCCCCCTACCCCTATCCCCAGTCCCAAATAATAGGTGAGATAAATAACTGACAACCTCTCCCTGCAGAAAAACAATCTTCACTCCTTGTGCGCCACGAAAACGCTCGCCTCGTGGTCAACGAAGTGCCCCTCTGGAAGGGACAATACCGAAAGATACAGGTATGGCTACCGCCACGCATTGCGCTCCTCCAGACACAATAACCCCACCTTATACTCCGATCGCTACAAGACGAGATCTACGCAAAAATGATTGGAGCGATTTAGAGGTAGTGTGCGACCTTAGTTCTGGAACAGATACTCGGAATAGCGGTGGTGTACCTGGATCTGGATTGGAGAGGTTGTTGTATGTGTGCGGTGCTGGGAGTGGAGGGAGAGGGGAGAGGGAAGTGCCTTGGGTTTTGGCATTATTTTTGTGGGGATTAATGGTGATGGTATTTAGCATGTTGTATGCTGGGGAGAGCGGCGGGGCGAGGGAGAGAGTTGAGGGCGGACGCAAGGGTGCTTATGGAGGTCCATCTCTGTGGCAATGGTCTGTTTTCCTCTTCCGATTCATCAATAACCGTGGAAGATTCAGATAGCTGCATAGAAGTGGTCGAGCAGCAGGCGTTTGGTTATTTCGTTGGTTTTGGTTGGGGAATTGGTTAGTTATTCTTATTAACTTTTAGTGCGGGTTGTAGAGAGATTGTGTAGTGCCCGAAACCCGGATCCCACCCGCATACCCCCCCAGGACGTATTTTCCTTTTATTTAATAAGGATTTGCGGAGCTGCAGAGTGGGGTACCTAGCAGACAAGTAAACATCATGTATCCGAACGCTCTCAATCCCAGCTTACATTATCTTCACTATTTCAAACCAGAGCTCTGCGTTCTAGAGTATAATTCAATGGCTGGTTGATGTAGAAGCCCAATTCTACTTTCCCGTCCGGTACCGGGATCGTAGTTTTTCACTTTTCTCATTCATTTTTATTAATTTTTATTTTTATCATCGCTTTACTCTGTGTCGCATTGCTATGGTGAAATTCCTTTTCACTTTTATCTTTCCTACCGGTATTCTCCAGTTGCTCAACCTGTGTTGTTGATCTAAATTGGTTTTCGTGTTTTCAATGTAATATTTTTTTTTCTGTTTTCTGTTTTGTGGCAATTTAGTAATTGTGTAGTACAAGAAACGGTCAAAGATTCAGGCGGATGACCCGCAAACGATGGAGTGTGTTCTTAGGTGTTCAGGCTTGTTTCTAATAAACAGATCTCGGAACAATTCCTGAACTCGAGTTCTAGGGCTGATTGTAACTGATGGCTATACTACGAGAGAGGATAAGACCACGTTTCACCTCGATCACTACTGCTGAGCTAATTCTTCGGTGAGTTCCACAGTCAGCGCAAACTGCCTCCTATGCCCGACTAGAGGACCGACTCGAGCAGTCACTGTGACGAACATCCTTGCCGATGGGTAACGCAATTAAGCGAAATATGGTGTTTGTTCCACGAACAGTATTTTCCAAACTAACGAAAACCTAGTCTTGGTGGATAAGGTTCGTGATATCATTCCCCCGACTTTCTCCGAATAAGCGTCTGGATGACATAAGTGAGCGTCAGATCAACACAAGAGGAAGGGGGTACCGGGGTATGGGGCGCCTGTCAAGATCAGGGTTAGCTTAGATTGCTATACTAAAGGGATGAATTGCAGTACTGTTGCGAGTGACAAGCTATGATGAGGGAACCCGTGCACCCTTCAGGGTTTTAGGGAAAAGAGGGACAGAAAGCCTTGTGTAACTCAGCTGTCTGGCATTGCGAGCTGAAGAAAGAGCAATACATCAACGGGGGCAGCGTGGGGTCTTGAGTTGAGCTGCCGCATTTACTGGTCAAATTCGACCCGCCGCTAGTGACAGCTTATCCGTGTCAGGTTAGCGGCTCTAGATCCGACCATACTTTGTAAAATTGGTCAATACATACTCAGATGGGAAACCGGAACAAGTTTACACATGAATAATAATAATAAAAAAGGGTTGAAGTGGAGAAAGAAAGAAAGGAGAAAAAACACATCAAGCTGGGAAGCCTCCACAATACCAAGGCAGACATCAAAATCACCTACTTTATCTAACTCCCAATCTTCAGTTTGTAAAGTGTCATATCACTTCTGTCAAAAGACAATCTTGGTTTTTTTACTGATATCAGAACTTTTCTACCTTCGTCATTGTGAACACCCTATCCCTGGCCTAAGTTATAGCCCGTTATTACTAACCTGTCTGGTCATTATATTAACCTTATTCTGGGCTAGCTTCCACTAGCGGCGGGTCGAATTTGACCAGTAAATGCGGTATTGCTATAGTAGACCTGCTATTGCGAACGCATCGCTTACTCCATACAAATTTCCCCGTTATCACGAAATATATGCCGGAAAGCACCTTATAACTAATTCAAAAAGGATTTCGAGTTGTAACCCTATCCCTATGCAAACCCAACCCGCCGTGGCGGAAAGCGCTCTGCCTTCTAGGAGAAACCTGACCTGGTGTGATATATTGCTAAGCTGAACTTTCGAGTATAGTAGATTATGTCCTGAGACACTCCGTCGCGGTCCATCATACTGTCTTTGAATAAAATGTGTATCTACCTGTAGGGCCTATTCTTGACTCTGTAGATCCCCTTAAATTTGATGATAAGGTGCTAGTGGTGGTGGTCCTGGAACCCATATTAAATCCAAGAACTCAGATACATTCTGGGCACCCTTCTCTTGATTCTCTCCGTAAACGAACAATGTGGCCATTCGGGCGGAAATCACGATTAAGTGCCCGAAAAATACCTTAAAAAAATACATCCCATGACGCTTCGGTGCTTATTAGTAACTTGCTATATTGGAACCTCGCTATAGCGGAAAGAAAAATCTGAACTTTTAGCGTTTGTTGGAGCGAGGTGCGACTGTAATGCCCTCCTCCTTGGGTGAAACAGTTGCACTGAGGGCGTTCCATTTCATATTAAGAGTTAGCGCGGATTAAAACAGCGAGAAAAACGGATTGCCATAAAATTCAAGATTAAATATTTCTCGCTAGGATAATCTTTCCTGGGTTGCATGACCATATACTGTGTTATTTGTGGGTTGTACGGAATAGGGATGAGAGGGGCAATAGAATGCCAACGAGTGCTAGTAGATTAACATCGACCCCCCCGTTAACGGGTCTCCTCCGATATACAGGGTGGGGGATTTAGATAGCGATTGATTAGTTGGAATTCGGTTAGCTAGCGAATGCGTGTGGTATTGCTATATAAGATTCGACGGTCCGGGTTTCTTTAAATTTGGAAATACGAGAGCCTCTACCACTGGTAATATTCTAAAGTCCTAGTAAATGTGACCGCTCCTTGGGCCTCCCACGAAATGTCTCTAGCAGAAACAGATGCTACAGCTAATAAGCTAATAGCCGAACGTCCTGAGACAGCGTCAAGCCTCACTGCAGCAAATGTTGCCAGTGAAAAGCGGCAAGTGAATGCGAACAATCTTGAAGCTGGTGCTGATGGGCCCGGTGATGATCTAGGAGGCACAATCCTAAGAAGAGAGGAGCTACCTAGGGGTGGGTTGGCAGACGATGAAATTGAGCCAACGCCGGAGGAGTTGGCTACGCTCAGAAGAGTATCGGATTCTTTTCCAATCTCCGCTTATTATGTCGTGTAAGTTTATCGAAACCCCTTCAGTGTCCTCTGATCTAACAGCATCGGTAGAGTCGTCGAACTCTGCGAACGGTTCTCTTATTTTGGCTGCAATGCCCCCCTGCAAGTATGAATTGTGCAAATTCTGTATAGAATCGATTCGAGAGCAAGACTAAAATGCCTTAGAATTATATATCTTATCCTAAGGAAGGCAATAAAAAGAATGGCCAACCTGGTGCGCTCGGTCTCGGTCAGCAAGGAGCCACGGGTCTTACAAATTTCTTCCATTTCTGGGCATACCTTACGCCAATGATGGGCGCTGTCATTGCCGACCAATATCTTGGCCGCTATCGGACTATCTGTTGTGGGTGTGGCCTTTATATCACAGGATTATTCCTCTTATTCATGACTGCACTGCCTGTCTCAATCAACGGAAACCATGCATTGGGAGGATTGATACCCTCATTGATTATCATCGGAACAGCGACCGGCATTATCAAGAGCAATGTTAGCCCTTTGACAGTAGAGCAATATCGCAAGACAAGAAGGTTTGTAAAGACGTTGAAGACGGGAGAGAAGGTTGTTGTGGATCCGGTTGTGACAACCCAGAGTAGTGAGGATCTCCCGGAGATAGTAAAGAGATGAGGCTGATCTTGATAGTTTTCAACTGGTTTTATTGGGCCATTAATGTCGGAGCGTTGTCTCCTTTGGCAACAGTGAGATTTCCCTGCATAGTCTTTTAGCCACCTTCGTCTCCTGACAACGTCTATTAGGTCTTTTCGGAGAAGAAAGTGGGATTCTGGCTTGCGTTCCTACTCCCATTTCTGATGTTCTTTGTTGGTGTTGGCGCCCTTATCGCTGGGAGAAAGAAGTACATCCGCCGCCCGCCAGAGGGGTCAGTACTCCCCAACGCACTCCGTGTTGTTGGTATCGGAATCAGATATCGGAGTTTAGAAGCTGCAAAACCGTCCAACCTAAGAGCAAAGAACCTACTTCATAAGTAGGAACCTATGGCCTTTGATTCTCCTTAGAGAAAAGCTAATACACTGCGCAATTATTAGGTACAAGGTGAAGTGGACAGATCATTTCGTTGACGAGGTTCGCCGCGGGTTAGTTGCATGTAAGGTTTTGTATGCTGTCTCGATCCCTGTTTTCTTGATGCCAAAACTCACATCATCTTACAAGCATTGCCTATCCATTCTATTCGATTTGCGCCAACCAAGGCTCCAATAACCTTGTCTCTCAGGCAGGTGCAATGAAACTTAGCGGCACGCCTAATGATCTCATCTCCAAAATTAACCCTTTGACCGTCATCATCTTCGTCCCAATATTCGATCGCGTGGTATTCCCGACGCTGCGAAAAGCTGGTGTCCACTTCCGCCCAATCACTCGCATTACACTTGGTTTCCTTATCCAGTCCTCGTCCATCGTTTACATCACTGTCCTGCAGCATTATATCTATAAGAGTCCCCCGAATTCCATCAATGTGTGGATTCAGGGTCCCTGTTATATTCTCGGTGCTATATCCGAGATATTCACGAATATAACGGCACTCGAGTACGCATTTACGCACGCACCAGCAAGCATGAAGAGTGTCGTTACATCCGTGTATTATTTTAATAATGCCATCGCGGCCGTTATAGGAATTGCTCTTACTCCAGTAAACAAAGATCCAGAGATTCTATGGGCTTGTAAGTTTTATTCAATCTCCGCTGCTTAAACTTGGCATGTGATTGACAGTTTCGCAGATGCTTCGATGGCGGGTGCTGCAGCAGTTGCCGGTATTATATTCTGGTTTACGTTCAAGCATTTGAATGAACAAGAAGATGAGATGATGGACCTCGAATCCAAGGATTTTGGACACGCTTCGACTAGTACTTCGAGCGCTGCACAAGAGGATTGTTCTGATTCAACATCTCTGAGAAAAGCCAATACCTGTCTTATAAAGAAAGAGTAAAGAGGTGTGAAGCCAAAAAGGAAGCTCTTTGATTTTGATTCATTGCATGTATTACGATACTCCGGAACAATTCTATGGGAATATAAGATTTCCGTTGAGTAAAGGGCGATTCTTGTACCTAGTCTATTAACGCTCGATGCAGTCAGTCGAGCGATAGCGTAAGATTTTAAGTAGTAACAATATACACATTAATATGTCTCTAGTGGCAAGTTGAGTCCCCCAAATCGAATTCATGCTACGATAGGGGTGAATATAAAACCTCTAGGGAAGCGATATTTGAGCTTGTTTCAAGTAGTTGGGGTTTCTGTTGACTTGGGCAAGCCACAGCAGGCTGCTTTTAGTATGATATAATGGTTTGAAAGAAAAACACAACGAGGTGTCATAGAAAGGCACACACTCTAGCTCTTGTGGAATCGGATGATTTTACGATTAAACTTTTGAGTTATGCAGCAGGCCTTTTTTTTTTTCCATGAACTCCTCTGTACTTTTAGAGCTGAGACCAGGATCTAGCCCTAAACCCTTGATACGGTCCATGCTGCCATCGCTTAACCCCTTTCCAGCCTCGCCAAGCCTCTCGAATCCACCTGGCATTTACATTTTCCCACCCGCGAGCATCCACCTTCATCTTCAATCAACACTGCGTACTACAGCCCAATTCCACCGCAATGCGTTTGATCACCTCTACTTTGGTATCGATCTTGGCTTCGGCTCTAGCCGTTACTGCACACAACATCCAACTGCACGCCCACAGCAGAGAATGCTTTCATGAGACGTTGCACAAAGACGACCGGATGACCGTGACTTTTCAGGTCGGTGATCGGGAATTTGGCGGAGCTGGAAATCTGGATATTGATTTCTGGGTGAGTTCATCTTCCCTCGCAACCTGATCCGGAAGGGGGAGGGGAGTAGAGTATTGCCTCTCCCCCCTTTTTTTCTTATGGTAGGCTTACGGGAGTAATGGGGGCTGATCAAATCACTAGATCCAAGATCCTTCCGGCACTCTGAAAGTTAGCGAGCATTCTGTCTCGTCCGGTGACCATTCATTCGAAGCGCATCTTGACGGCAGATATACCTACTGCTTTTCCAACGAGAATAGCGGCGTCGGTACAAAGGAGGTTTCATTCAACGTTCACGGCATCGTCTACGTACCGGAGGAACCTGAATCTTCGGATCCCCTAGAACGCGAGGTTAGGAACTTGGGGGAGATGTTGAACCAGGTCAAGGATGAGCAGGAATATATCGTTGTCCGGGAGCGTGTGCACAGAAACACTGCTGAGAGCACGAATTCGCGAGTCAAGTGGTGGAGCATTTTCCAGTTAGGTGTTGTTGGTGGAAATGGTGTTTTCCAAGTGTGGTATCTGAAACGATTTTTCGAGGTAGGTTTCGGTGCTTTTTTGTAACGGCTCAGGGGGGAAGAGTCATGCTGATAATTAGTAGGTCAAGAGAGTCGTTTAAGCATTTGTTTCTTGTTCCTTTCGGTCTTTAAATTGGTTGGACGGATGGAGATTATTGCTTTTTTATTTTATTTTTATTCTGTAAACGAAATAATGGGATGGTTGGAGCTCAGAATTACATGCGGCTTGAAATTGGATTGAATCTAGACGGACTGTGTTCCACTACTGCGATTAAACCGGTTAACTTGATTGCCCATCCATTGGGCTTTTCTGGCCCATCTTGGGAACACATTTGCCAGAACTTTTCTTTTCAGGGTTTAGATCTCTTGGCGGAAGGGTACCTTAGCCCCAACTAGGATTATCAGATGGTGCAGCCTCGTAATCAGATGGTGGGGTGGTTTACTTTTGAGCCCCGCGCCTTTCTTTCCAATGTCCATCCCACGTTCGCATCTGCTCATGTTTAACATTCTACCTCCAAATTCTTAGCAAACACCCTCGGAAAATAACCCACAAAATGGCAGCCACAGACCCTGTCCCCGCCCTCCGCAAGGTTCTCGGTGATGATAATCAGGAAAACCTTGCCCTTCGATTCCGCGCTCTCTTCTCACTAAAGCACCTCGCCCGCAACGGTAGCAAACCAGCAATAGAAGCGATCGCAAACGCCTTCAGCAGCAAATCCGGTTTCCTCTCCCTCGCCCTCTCCCACCCTTACTCCCCTCCAATACTGACTTACCCAATCTCACAGCCCTCTTAAAACATGAGCTCGCCTACTGCCTCGGCCAATCCGCGGACCCTTACGCTGCGCAATTTTTACAATCTATCTTAAGCACCGAATCCGAAGACCCAATGGTCCGCCATGAAGCAGCTGAAGCCCTGGGCGCCCTCGGACATGCCGAGTCACTTCCGCTGCTGAGAGAATATCTGGACGATTCGGAAGAGGTAGTGCGACAGACATGTGAACTCGCAATCGCGAGGATTAACTGGGCAGCTTCGCAAAAGGGCGGGGAAGAGAATGGCAAGAACGGTAGTAATCAGGAAGGGGGTTTATTTGCGGGCGTGATCGACCCAGCGCCATCGGCCAAGGGTGGGAGCGTGGAGGAATTGCAAAGGACATTGAACGACCAGGGGACAGACTTGTTCGAGCGATATAGAGCTATGTTCCGGTTGAGGGATATCGGGTCCAAAGACGCTATCGATGCGCTGGCGAGCGGGTTTGGAGATCCGAGTGCTTTGTTTAGGCATGAGGTTTGTTACTTCATATCTGTTCCCCTACGATCAATCAAGCTAATTTGATGCAATAGATCGCATTCGTGTTCGGCCAGTTATCGGATCCGCACAGTATTCCAGCCCTGATCAAAGTTGCCGGGAACATAGAGGAAGCACCAATGGTCAGGCACGAAGCTGTAGAAGCGCTGGGGAGTATTGCGGACGAAAGCGTCGACGCACTGCTGAAAGAGTATGCTAAAGACGGCGAAGCAGTAGTTAGAGATAGTGCTGTCGTAGCGTTAGATATGGCGGAGTTTGAGAGGGGTGGTGGCTTCGAGTACGCACTCATCCCGGGCGCTGCTTAAAATATAATACGATAGATGAGAGTGTTTGTTGGGGGAGGGAAAAGGAGGGGTTTCCTTATTACTCTATGTTTTTTTTTTATGCCTGGTTATGGTAGGGTAGAAAAATGATATCAGGCTTAGTTGGGAGCGATGGACTAATTATTTTCTTCCATTCTGATGTTTGAATGTTCCTGTTGGGGCCGAGATACTGTCGCGCATACCAGTCTCGCAAGCCCGATGGATTCATGGTTCCACGAGTGAGACAGTGTAACCTTAGACCTAAATCGGTGTGCAGGGGGACACTGATAAAATCTACAGTTCTCGCGATTTTAACCTCCCGGCCCTCCACAGCCTAAGTAGCATATTCGTGCAATACAAAACAAAGGTAAACTTGCTATGCATACCCCGCATACACGAGTTCGTATCGCGGTGCACTTACCAATGATATTCTAAAATACGCCCCAGGGCACTAGAGAAAGCCCTTTTCAGTAATGGTATCATAAGGATCCACCGCCCACTTTGCCCAAGCCTTCGAACTCAGCCCTCTATCTCACCCACCCAAACAGTCGATAAAATTCACATGGGGCTCGCAGAAGGGATGCGCGTAGAGACATTGGCTATGAAATCGTGGCTCCCTTGTCACCTTTTTGCTTAAGATGAGGGGGCGGGTGGAGCACTATAAAGGCCGACCGTAGTAGAGGTTAGGTTTTTCTGCTGGGATTGACTTGTGCTGTCTGCGGGACTGATGATGATGGTGATGGCAGTGGTGGTGGTGGTGTTACCCGAGGTTGCGGGCTTTTGAGGAACTGAATGAGGCTCGTTTGGCGGGATGAATGAGTTTTTTACTAGGTACAATTACTATGTGGCTGATATACAGCACTGTGTCTACTCTATCATACTCGGGGGACACGATGGATGTACTAATATTTCTTAGATCTGGACCTAAAACCTGATAAGCAATGTATTATCTAAAGCAATTTCTTAATTCCCCTATTAAGTTAGATGTATCGCATACGGTCTGTCATCTTGACGCAGGTCTCTCTAGGCACTTATACTCTCTCTCTTCTCGATGCTGCTCGTGCTCACCCATTATCAATATCGTAAATTCATTATGCCCCAGCTATCAGTTCCTATTTTCCTACTTGGCAGTCTGAAACAATTGTATGAATACTGGTGATAGGGTTACGAGTAGAGTGGGTTGGATCATAGTAATAATATTATTATGAGAATCTGATCAAGATTTAATGAAGTTAAGGCTGAATGCAAATAGGGTTAAGCGCCTACCAGTAGCCGCGACCACGACATGACGCACGGACCACGAGCTTACTCCAACAGCCTCTCAACTTTAATAACAAACAATCCCTCAACGCGCAACACACCGCATCCACCTGCAATATCACTAACACCCTCCTACCAATCTGCTACACACGAAATTTTCCCTGACAATCTAAAGGATTACCACAATGCCAAGAGCAACGAGGAATAACTCCTCGGGTCCTCTAGAATCGCTCCCCTATGGGCCCGTCCCCCGAAAGCGTAAGGCCCCCTCAGTAACCGAAGAAGAAAGAGTCCTGGTCGCAGAAGAGGAGGGCACTGCTACTGGCCATAGAGGGCTAGGTGAGTTAGAAGCCACCATTCTCAAGAAATCTGGGAGTTTAACATTCCGAAAGTCGGCCGCCAGGACACCGAGTCATCATCAGTACTCCCCTCGGGGCCGCGCAAGCGCTGGCGCGCGACCACACCGGAGGCTCGAAGCGATGATGTCATAGAGGCTGCTAGCGCTAGAAAAGTTGCTGAACCTGTTTCCGATCTCGACAGAACGAGGTCGCCTACCGGTACTCCTGGACCCCGGAGGAGCCCGCGGAAAAGCCCGCGGAAAAGCCTGCTACGAGACAGTGTCACTGGTGAGGCGCAAGAGACAGCAGGGAAGTCACGCTCGAGCGCCCGGAACAGCAGAAGTCGCTCAAGTCTCGCTGCAATGGAGGCTAGGGAGAAGGGATTAGCGGAAGAAATCATACGAAAGATAGATGAGGGGATCCCGAGCGAAGACGAGGAAGGAGGGGGCGCACGCTTATCAGCAGCCTCGCATGACCCTCTCCAGTTGAAGGAAAATCAGCCCGTTAATAGACGTGCTACGCTCTCGTCTTTGAGAACAGAGCAGGTCCTCTCTAGTTCTGAAGACGAGGAGAGTGATCTTTTGCCAGAAGACAGGCCCCAAGAGAGTCCTGAAAAAGTGGTGGAAGAGCTCATGAACAGTGTTGTAACCAGTGCAATTACTCAGGCAGAGGAAGAAGTAGAAGACTCAGGATCTAAAAGTGATAGTGCCGAGTCTAGCCCTAACGACGACGAAGATGTGGATGAAGCAGTCAGACATCAGCTCTCTAGAGAGGCCGATGACGGGGTAAACGACAAGGCTGAAGTCCAACCGGAGCCTGTGGTTGGGGAAGAGAACGATTCTCGGTGTGAAATGTCCTTAGCTGTTGCTTTCAAGGCAAAGCTCGAGAAGTCTCGTGAGGTACTGCAGACGTTCAAAGAGCAACTCAAAGCGACCACGGATATTGCTGACCAGCTGACGAAACTTTGGACTGGCATTGATTACCGTTCTGGGTATACCCATATTCTGCAGGAAATCATTCATAAGCTGGCCAAGGAGGAGCACCCCCACAATGACGCATTAGAGGAACTAGCAGATTTCGCCCTGGACATTAATAGCATAGTTTCTGGAACCAGAGAGGCTCACAGAGATGTCAAAGCTCTTCTTGATGATCTTAACGCTGGAATTGCCTCTGGAACCAAGAGCGCCTGGACTATTGAAACTATGTTGGAGCAAAAGGGATTTAGAGAAAAGGTATCGCACGACAGCATCAATTGGAAGCGCATCAATAGGAACCTGGTGGCGCGAGAAAATGAGATCCTTGTCTCAAAACCAAAACTTGCGGACCCCCAGACGCCGAGGAGAAGCGCCCGCTCGAACTCGTCTAGGTATCGCACTCAAGGAGCTCTCCCAACCCCCGAAGCGGGACCGCCTCCACCCCCTCCCGCAATTTCACTGTCCCACGATTCAGTCTCAGACCCAGAGTCCCTTAGTTCTACAGCCCCGGTGATCGGCGACGACGCTCCTGTCGAGGTCGTTCGTATAGAAAGTTTCGGGAGTAGACCATCTAATACCCGCCGCCGGTCGAAACGCCGCCGCGAAGATGACGACTCACCGCAGGTTCGTGAGGACCGGGCTTGGTCTAGCCCGGAACTGAAAGCACTCTTCCGACGCCTTGCGCAGGTCCAAAAAGCCGGCACGTTGCCCCCCATTCCCTATATCGACTCACACACACTAACATCCATCTAGAACCTGGTAAAACCATAGTCTTGGATTCTCGCAGTGGGTACCCCCGCACCAAGGAGGAGATCCTTACCAAAGCCAAGGAAATTAAAGAGGATATGAAGAGGTCCGGCAGAGCCGGTTCTTTGAAGCCCACTTGGGACAATATCTAGACCTCTTTTGTTCAAACTGTAAAGAATAATGCCTCAATTTGTACAGTCCTGTCTCATAACAACGTTTTTACGACATGGCCAAGGCGTGCTGTGTATTGTACCATATCCTCATGCACTGTTACTGCCTTTAGGCGAGCTACCCTGTGTGGCATAAAAAGGCGTCGCTGGCAGTATGATAGATTTGATCACGATTGCTGCGGTTACTTGTCCTATATTCTTCTCTGTTTCAATAGTTTTTTTTTATATCTTGTTCGAGTCCCCTACTATAATCCTTGCGACGCGTCTACGTGTTGCCCTAGGCAATAC
This sequence comes from Tuber borchii, assembly GCA_003070745.1. Lineage (NCBI taxonomy): Eukaryota > Fungi > Ascomycota > Pezizomycetes > Pezizales > Tuberaceae > Tuber > Tuber borchii. The sequence goes on along the minus strand of NESQ01000021.1, from coordinate 158,847 downwards.
GACTTGTACAGTAGGTTACATAAATTCAACGCCATAGATGGATATTAATAAATTGATGAAAAGTTTCATGTTTATTGGAATGCTCATTGTGTGTAGCCGACTTCTCGTTTCGTTGTTTTGTTTGGCTCTCAAGGTGGTACGCGACGATGGTGAGACGAGTTTATTAGGCACCATACAGTAAGTTTACCTACCTGTACGTTAGCCTTGGTGCTATGGATCTGGTAAGGTCTTCGCCTTCTGCTCTCAGGCGTGTCTATCTAGGGATCTGTAGGCACTAGTATTATACTAACCAAAGAACTGTTGAAATTTCATAGTATTTCCTATCTATATTTCATGATCACTGTCGTACATTTCTATACTTAGTTTAGGTTTCGGTACCACCTGTCACCGTTTACATTACTACAGTTAAAGCATGTATTGCGGCATTTCATTACTTATTCAGGGATAATATTTGGAATTTTCTTATGCATTTCTTATCTGATATTCGGAGTTTTACGGAGAACCTCTTACATATTTATGCACTTTTCTTGGTCATAATATTTCTAATTATTTCCTAATAATCTCCTCACACCACTTCAGAAGTATGCATATTATTTGGGATTTACTTGGCAGGATTTCAGGGTTAAACATTGTTCGCACTTTTGTTTCCCTTATATTTCTTTCTTATACTTGGTGTTCGCACTCCTGTATAAATATGGTTGCTATCGCCCACCTCGCTTAGATAGAATAAGAACCAGAACTCCTACCAATCTGCTCTACTACTATCTACCCTCCTCGCTTAGCGTGTCCCAGCAGCACCCCTCGTACCTGCTTAGTATTATCGACATAGAATAGATCGTGCCTTAGTTCACATTTGAACAAGAACGACCCTTTTCTCGATGCTTATAGCTGCTAGGGCACAAGTGCAGTATAGAATATCCCTCCTAGGGATCTTAGCGCATATGATAGTCTCAGGGGCCCCAGCCCCGAGTTACTTGGCTGGCCTTCACAATCAGGCGATAGTCCCCTCGACCATATACATTGAACAGTCTATCATGTGTTATACCTGCTGTGAGGTGGCAGAATCTGACTCTACAGCAGGCTCCATCCCTGCTGCTTGTAGCAAGGATGAGATGATCGGCAGGGTAGTAGAAAAAAAAGAGTGAAACAAGAATTTTTGTGTTTTTAAAAAAGTTGCTTTACTTTCTTTGATTTGGGGAAAAAGAGAAATGGGAAAAAAATTCTGAATGCTAAGTGGATTCTCTAACTTAGTAATACTATGATAAAATAATATTATATGATAAGGGTGGTTATAGTGGAGCATTATAGCGAGAGTTGGTTATATCTAGCCCTCACCAAATCAGGCAATGCTTGTTGAGACAAGTTCAGAAACCGATGTACGGTACGGTGCACACCACCTTCCACTATGGGATCCTCAGAATCTAGAAGTGGTTTTTAAGTTTAAAAATCGGCTGATCCCTTTGTAGTCGCTTTGGTTAAAATTGTCCTATGATAACATTAAGAGAAAATCATACATCTAAACGAGTTCAGGAAACAACCGAGAATTGTGAGGAAGAAAAAGGAAACACCACATCTAGTCATCCCCAGCTCAAATCCCATCTCTGCTAACCTTGCTAAAACCCTTCAACCCCCCAAACATCACTATTATACTCCAACTTATCCCTTAAACAAGCCAACTCGCCGCCAGCATAAGTTGATCAGATAGAAATTCGAGTAATAGGCATGTGTGTTGAGCTAAATCAATGCCTGCGGATCCTGTTGGAAGGGGCTGATCTGGATTGGACGGCTCTTGTGAGGGAGGTGCTGTAAATCCATCGCCAGCTAACGGGGGAATAGAATTTTTATATTCAGATAGTAATTCCAAAATCCCAGGATGTCTACACTGCTGCGCTTCCAAATATGCTGTTGTTTTATCAACGACATCGGCTAGATTAGAGTTGACTTCCGCTCGGCCAAGCAACATCTTCACAACTACTTCATGCCCATTGGAGGCGGCTACCATGAGTGGTGTTATGCCAAATCCGTTGGGAGTATCGGGGTGGACATTCCATCGTTGGAGTAGCATCTTCACGACTTCCTCACGTTCTCCCCAGGCGGCCATGAAGAGCGGGGTTCTGCCACGTCTATCTGCAGGGTTGGGGTCGACATCGTTGCGCTCTAGCAGCATCTTCACGACTCCCTCACGCCCTTCTCGGGCGGCTATGTGGAGTGGCGTTTGGCCTTGTCTATTATAAGCGTTGGGGTTGATATCGTTGCGCTCCAGAAGCATCTTTACGACTCCCTTACGCCCTTCCCGAGCTGCGATGTGGAGTGATGTTTGGCCATCACGATCCGCAGTGTTCGGGTTGACATTGTTGCGCTCAAGCAGAATCTTCACCACGCCTTCACGCCCCTCGCGGGCGGCTCCGAAGAGCGGGGTTTGGCCATATTGATCCCTAGTGCTGGGGTTGACATCGTTACGCTGTAGTAGCATCTTCATGACTCTTTCATGCCCCTCGCAGGCGGCTCCAAAGAGCGGGGTTTGGCCAGATTTATCACGAGGGTTGGGGTTGACATCGTTGCACTCTAGTAGCATCTTGACGATTCTTCCATGCCCCTCGCGGGCGGCTATGAAGAGGGGCGCTTTGCCATCATCATCTGCACTGTTCGGGTTGACATCATTGCGTTCAAGTAGAAGCTTCGCCACTCCTTCATGTCCTGCACAGGCAGCCCTGTAGAGCGGTGTTTTGCTATATCGATCCCTAATGTTGGCGTAGACATCGTTGCGCCCCAACAGCATCTTCACAACTTCCTCATATCCCTCGAGGGCGGCTATGGAGAGTGGTGCTTCCCCATTATGATCCGTAGTGTTGGGGTTGATATCGTTGCGCTCTAGTATCATCTTCACGACTTTCTCGTATCTTACCAAGGTGGCGAAGAGGAGTGGCGTTCGGCCATTTCCATCAGCAATGTTGGGGTTGACATGGCTGAGCTCCAGCAGCATCTTCACGATTCCCCCATGCCCATTGGAAATGGCTACCATGAGTGGTGTCTGGCTAAATGTGTCTGAAGTGTTGGGGTTGACATTATTGCGCTCTAGTAGCATCTTCACGATACCTTCATATCCCTCCTGAGCGGCTTCAAAGAGTGGGGTTCGGCCACATCTATCAGCAATGTTGGGGTTGACACGATCTCGCTCAAGCAGCATCTTAACGACTGCTTCGTGCCCACCCTTCGCAGCCCATGAAAGCGGGGTTGGGCCACCCCTCGCGTTGGGATTAACACCAGCTCCCGCCGGCGCCATTCTCACGATACCGAAAGAACTAATATCCGCGCTCTAAAAGGAAGAGCCAGGTAATCTAACAACGGTGTCGTAAACCGTTTAAACAAGAATTCGAGTTTGCTTTTGGGTCGAAGGTTCACAGCAGGAACGTATAGGCACAGGTTCGTAGCGATTGACAAAGGTTCACACAAGAAAACAACAAAAGACGAAAGAATGAAAAAGGAATTGATTCACGTTGTGTTCGCGTTTGTGCCTTCTAGTCTAGAAGGATGTCGGCATCCTTCTCGCCTTCTCTGTCGTTTCTATTTAAGTAGTCTGTGGAGGAAAGCCGCCCTCTGAAAACCTTTTCCCGCACAAATTCTCTCAACGACAGTCACCTACACAAACCCTATGGAATGTTAACTGCAGCAATGATTCAAAATGTTTGAAACCTGTACCGGGCCCCTTGCATCCTGTAAGGGTAAAGGGCAATAAATTATGAGTTGTATTTTGAAGGTCCTATTTTCAATTCTTTTCTTTGTTCAAGCCTTCCTCTATATCCTCCCTAAGTATGATATAGCATAAAAATTGCTAGTAATATTTATAGCATTTGCCTACCAGCTACCTCCATCTTCCCTTAATAACCCCCCCATACTCTGCCTGCCTCTTAAAGCCCCAACATCATCTGACAGCCAATACACCGTCCGCATCTCGCTCCTCTCAAAACATTTCTCACTGACCCCATATCCACATCCCATGATGACTTCCCCCCTTCCTCTCCGGACAACATGACAGAGCTTCATGTACTTTCCCGTATCTTCAACCCCCTCAAAGACGACAGGTGAGTCGCGGGGGGTCTTCCCAGGTTTTTAGTCCTGGTATTTTGAACGACTCATCTTCGTCCTGGGAGTGAGCGGCGGGAGTTGGTTCAGGGCTGTGGGAGGGTGCGGGGGGTTTTGTGATCGGGTCAGCCTTGTTTTGAGAAGCACAGGATTTTGAGAGGTTCCCCTTTGACAGAGGGGGGCGGGATGGGGGAGGTTTTGTCCTTCGAGGGTTTGGCACAGCGGTAGCTAATGAGGGACTTGATGAGGTCGAGCATTACTAGGCAGGGGCTGTGATGATTCCGGTGTACGAGTGGTATTATGGGCGGTTGGAAGGGAGATGGGTGATTGCGTTTTGTGAGATAATGTAGTTATCTTATATTCGAAGTTCGCTTACTTAAACCACCCGAAACTTCTGATAGAATTACGAGCTGAAAGTTGGCCACTTGAAAGAACAAGAATTGAGAGACGAGAGGATTCTTGAGAAGAAATGATCCTGGGTTTCTTGAACTTTCTGGAATTGTGATTGGGGAGAATAAGACAGCTATATTAGGGATTCACGTTGGAAGGTTAGTCACAGTTTATCACTCGGCAGGATAGTATTTCAAAAGGTTTGTCCTGTAGATTTGTCACATGCTGCTACTGGATCTCATACAAGGAGGGCAGAAAAGAGCACCCGCCTCGTATACAGGCTTTCAGAATAGGAATTGTAGTGTGCCCCTGGCCTATGGAGAGGAGCAGGGAGACGTGAGAATGTAACAAAAGGTGCTATAGTCCCTGGACACGAACCATGGTGGGTTGGCCTGAGTACTGCATCATACAGCTGAAAAAACGTCCAAGCGACCGAAATTTGGAGTCTCCGAAATCCCCATTTGCACCTCAACTTCTTAACAAATTAAAATAAATGAGACATGAGTAGATAGTTAGATCAAGCGAATCTCAAATTCCCATCTTATAAGAGATTCCTTTTTTCTTCCAGCACCGCTAGCCAATTAGCGTGGCCCATCCTAGCGAAGATTGAAAAGATACAGGTTTTGAAAATCGCCAATTTCGCAGGGCCATAGCTCATTCAATATTGCATCATACATTTCAAGATTAGAATATCGTGATTAGAATACCTAGAACCACCACTTTATCGATGACTTATGGCTGTAAGGGCACAGGCACGGTACAGTATCTCCCTCTAGGGATCTTGGTGCGCAGGATAGTCTTAGGGGCCCCAGTCAGGAGTTATTTGGCTAGCCTTCACAGTCAGGTAATATTCTACTGGATTACATTGAATAATCTGTCACGTAGGGTATGATAGGAGATTTAAGGAACTAGGAGACCTGCTGCGAGGTGGTGGGTAGAATGCGACTCCGGACCCCACACCCCTACTAGCAAGGATGAGGCCTATGATCGGCGGGGTAGCGAACAAAATGAAACAAGAATTTCTTTTTTAATTTGCAAAAAAGTTGATTTTCTTCCTTTAGTTTTGGGAAAAAGAGCAACTCCACATTCTGAATGCTATGTGGGTTCTCAAACTTGATATGATATAATAATACTGTATGATAAGGGTGGTTATAGCTGAGCGCTAGCATTATAGCGATGGTTAGTTATAGCAACATTAGCTGTCACGAAATCAGGCAGTGCTCTATGATACCTGTTCAGAAGTGGACACACTGTGCATACCACCTCCTACTTTGAGATCCTAGGAATGTTGAGGTAGTTTTTAGACTTAGAAATCCGCTAATCCCTTTGTAGTCTCTTTGGTTAAAATGATCCTATGATAACACAATAATCAAATACGGCGGCATCAGGAAGCAACCGAGAATTGTGAGGAAGAAAAAGGAAAAACCGCATCTAGTTATCCCCCACTCAAATCCCATCTCCGCTAGCCTTACTAAAACCCTTCAACTCCCCAAACATCGTTATTCTACTCCATCCTATCCCTTAACAAGCTAAATCACAGCTAGCCTAGAGTTGATCAGATGGAAATTTGAGGAATAGACATGTGTGTTGAGATTTGCCCTTGAAATCAAAGCTTGGTAAAGCTTTTGGAAGGGCACTGTTCCGGATTGGACGGCTCTTGTGAGGAAAATGCTGTAAATTCATCGCCAGCTAACGGGGGAATGGAATTTCTATGTTCGGATAGTAATTTCCCGATCGAATGATGTCCATACTTCTGTGCTCGTGAAAGTGCTGTTTCACTTTCGAAATCTGCTATATCAGGGTTGACATCCGCTCGTTCCAGCAGCATCTTCACGACTCCCTCATGCCCATTGGAGGCCGCTACCAAGAGTGGTGTCTTCCCAAATTTGTTTGTAGTGTTGGGGTTGACATCCCATCGTTCTAGCAGCATCCTCACGACTTCCTCACGTTCTCCCCAGGCGGCTATGAAGAGCGGGGTTCTGCCACCCCTATCCGCAGCGTTGGGGTTAACATCGCTGCGCTCCAGCAGCATATTCACGATTCCCTCATGCCCATTGGAGACGGCTATCAAGAGTGGTGTCTGGCCACGTGTGTTTGAAGTATTGGGGTTGATATCATTGAGCCCCAACAGCATCTTCGCGACTTCTTCATGTCCCTCGCGGGCGGTTATGAAGAGTGGTGTTTGGCCACTATCATCCGTAGTATTGGGGTTGACATGGCTGAGCTCCAGCAGCATCTTCACGATTCCTTCATGCTCATTGGAAATGGCTACCATGAGTGGTGTCTGGCTAAATGTGTCTGAAGTGTTGGGATTAACATCGTTGCGCTCTAGAAGCATCTTGACGATTCCTTCATATCCTCCGCGAGCGGCTACAAAGAGTGGGGTTCGGCCACATCTATCAGCAATGTTGGGGTTGACATCATCTCGCTCAAGCAGTATCTTAACGGCTGCTCCGTGCCCACCTTTCGCAGACCATGAAAGCGGTGTTAAGCCGCCCCTAGCGCTAAAACTAACACCAGCTCCCACTAGTGCCATTCTCACGATATTGAAAGAACTAATATCTAAAATGGAGAGCACGGTAAGCCAATAAGGTCTCGCAGATGGTCAAAACAGGAATTCGTTTCGAAAGTTCACAGCAGGAACGTATTGACACAGGTTCGTAGTGGTTCGCAAAGGCTCACAAGAAAAGAAGAAAAAAGGAAAAAGGAGTCAATTCTCTTTGTGTTCGCGTTCGTACCTTCTAGTCCAGAAGGGTGTCGGTGTCCTTCTCGTAGTCTCTATCATCTATATTTAAGTAGTCTGTGGAGGAAAGCCGCCCTCTAAAAAACTTTTTCCCCCACAAACCCTCCCAACGGCAGTCACCTACAAAAACCCTATGGAAATTCTAACGATAATACCACGATGATGCAAAATGTTTCAAACCTGTACCGGGACCGTTGCATCCTGCTAGCCTCTATATATGAGGTTAAAGGGCTATAAATTATGAGAGCGTATTTTGGAGGTCCCATATTCAATTCCTCTCTTTGTTGGAGTTTTACCTCTATATCCCCCCAAGTAGAGCATAAGAATTTCCAGTCATATTTATAGTATTTGTCCATCATCCTCAGCTATCCCCATCTCCCCTTACCAACCTCCTCATGCTTCACTTACACCTTAAAGGCCCAGCATCATCCGACAGCCAATACACCATCCACATCTCTCACTCCTCTCAAAGCACTTCTCACAAACCCCATGCCCACACCCCAAGATGACTTCCCCCTTCCTCTCCAGACAATCATCACAGCGCTTCATGTACTTTCCCGTATCTTCAACCATCTGGAAGACGACAGGTGAGTCGCGGGGTATCTCCCAGGTTTTTGGTCCTGGTATTTTGAATAACTCATCTTCATCCTGGGAGGGGGCGGCCGGAGTTGGGTTAGTGCTGTGGGCTGGTACAGGAGGTTCTGTGACGAAGCCAGTCTTGATTTGGGGGAGTGCAGGAGTTTGAGAGGCTCCCCTTTTGACGGAGGGGGGTCGATTCGTGGAGACTTTGTCCTTCGAGGGTTTGCCGCAGCGGTAGCCTATGAGTGACTTGATGAGGTTGAGCATTACTAGGCCGGGGCTGTAATGATTCCTGTGTACGAGTGGTGTTCCCGACCGCTAGAAGGGAGATGGGTGATTGCGTTTTGTAAGATAATGGACTTATATTCGAAATGATAGAATTCCGAATTGAAAGTTGGCCACTTGAAAGAAAAAGAATTGAGCACAAAGAAGATTCTTGAGATGAAATGATGCTGGACTTGTTACGAATTGGACAGTTTTGTTGCGCAGCGGAAGATTATTAATTAAGTTCTGTAGCTAGCTAAGCGAAACAAGAACAGTATACATATCCCCAAACGCAGTCACAGAACCCATGATGTGGAATATACACTTCCACGTACAACCTAGCATCTGCAATAGTGAGTAGGAAGCCTAAGCCCTTCTCTCACGATACCTTGACCTAGAGGAGCAATTCTCAACAGGGCTTCTTGAGCTTTCTGGAATTGTGATTGGGGAGAATAAGACAGCAATATTTCGAATGCACCCTGGAATGTTGGTCATAGTTTATCACTCGGTAGAATAGTGTTTTCAAAATTAATGTTGAACATATTCGATGGGGAGGTAATGCATTGGTGAGCGTTTACGCAGCGCAGTGGAATGGGCTAAGTAGAGACATAAAGTTTGTATTAAGAGGAGATGAAAACCATGATTGATTGTGATAATTTGATGAAAGAAATGACTTGAGGAAGGAAGTGAAGCGGAAGAAAGAAGCCGAGGGAGAGAGGAGAGGAAGGAGAGAAAGACAGAGGGTGTGAAAGTTTTTTCATAGCTTGCGCGTCCTTTGACTAGTGCGTACGCGTACTAGTGCGGCCCTGAAGTGCGAACACATCCTGCATCAAGTGTGGCCATAACACTGCGATTTCCAACATCAAAAGTTCTGTACATTTGTCACGCTGCTATGGGATATAAGGAGGGATATCAGGAGGGCTGATAGGAGCGACCACCTCTAAACAGGCTTTTAGAATAGGGATTGTAGTGTACCCCCAGCCCATGGAGAGGAGCGGGGAAATGTGAGAATTTAATAAAAGGTGTTATAGTTCCTGGATACAAACCATCGTCGGTGGGCCCGAGTATTATACAGCTGAAACACACTAAAGCGACCGAAATTTGGAGTCTCCGAATCCCCATTTTAACCTCCACACTTTAACCAATTAAAATAAATGAGATATCAATAGATGGCTAAAGATTAAGCGAATCTGAAATTCCCATTCCTGTAAGAAATTCTGTTTCTCTGCCAGCACCGCTGGTCAATTGACGTGGCCCATCCTAGTCTCACGGGCCCCAGTCCCGAGTTATTTAGCTAGCCTTCACAGTCAGGCAATAGTCTACTTGATTACATTGAATAACCTGTCATGTAAGGTATGATAGGAGATTTAAGGAATCATGTCCTCCAGGAACTGGGAGACCTGCGGCCAGGTGGTGCGTAGAATCCAACTCTAGACCCCGCACCCCTACTGGTAAGGATGAGGCCTATGATCGGCGGGGTAGCGAACAAAAATGAAACAAGAAAAAAATTTAATTGGCAAAAAAGTTGATTTTCTTCCTTTAGTTTTGGGAAAAAGAGCAACTCCACATTTTGAATGCTATGTAGATTCTCAAACTTGATATGATATAATAATACTGTATGGTAAGGGCCGTTATAGCTGGGCATTATAGCGGTTGTTGGTTATAACTAGCTCTCACGAAATCAAGAAGTGCTCTATGATACAAGTTTAGAAGTGCATAGTGCACACATAGTGCACGCCACCTCCTACTAAGATCCTAGGAATATTGAGGTAGTTTTTAGACTTAAAAAATCCGCTAATCCCTTTGCAGTCTCTTTGGTTAAAATGATCCTATGATAACATCAAGGCACAATCATCATATACCGGTACAACGACTTCAGGAAACAGCCAAGAATTGCGAGGAAGAAAAAGGAAACATCGCATCCACTGTAGTTACCCCCCACTCAAATCCCATCTCCGCTAACCTCACTAAAACCATTCAACCCCCCAAACGTAACTATTCCACTCCAGCTTACCCCTTAAACATGCCAACCCAGCAGCCTTGAGTTGATCAGATGGAAATTCGAGGAATAGACATGCGTGTTGAGCTTTACCCTTGAAATCAAAGCTTGTGGATCCTTTTGGAAGGGCACTGATCTGGATTTGAGGGCTCTTGTGAGGAAGATGTTGTAAATTCATCGCCAGCTAACGGGGGAATGGGATTTTTATGTTCAGATAGTAATTTTAGAATCCCCGGATGTTTTAGGGTCCCTGGATATCCACACTGCAGGGCTCCCGAAAGTGCTGTTTTACCAACGATATCTATCATATCAGAGTTGGCGTCAGCTCGCCCCAGCAGCATTTTCACAACTACTTGATGCCCATTAGAGGCGGCTGCCAGGAGTGGTGTCTTTCCAAATCTGTTTGCGCTGTTGGGGTTGACATCCCATCGTTCCAGCAGCATCTTAACGACTCTCTCATGTCCTTTCTCGGCGGCTATGAAAAGTGGTGTTTGGCCGTGTCTGTCGGCGGCGTTGGGGTGGGAATCGTTGAGCTCCAGCAGCATCTTCATGATTCCATCATGCCCAGCAAGGGCGGCCATGAAGAGGGGGTTTTTGCCATCCTTGTCTGCAGTGTTGGGGTTGACATCGTTGCGCCCCAACAACACCTTCACAATTCCTTCATGCCCTTCCCAGGCGGCTATGAGGAGTGGTGTTTGACCAACATCATCCGCAGTGTTAGGGTTGACATGGCTGAGCTCTAGCAGCGTTTTCACCATTCCCCCATGCCCATCGGAGAGTGCTACTAAGAGTGGCGTCTGGCCCAATCTATCAGCAATGTTGGGGTTGACATCGTTGCACTCTAGTAGCAATTTCACGATTCCTTCGTATCCCCTGCGAGCGGCTATAAGGAGTGGTGTTTTGCCATATCTATTAGCAATGCTGGGGTTGACATCGTCCCGCTCAAGCAGTATCTTAACGACTGCTTCGTGTCCACCCTTCACAGCCCATGAAAGCGGCGTTAAGCCGCCCCTCGCGCTGCGACTAACACCATTTCCCACCAGTGCCATTCTCACGATACCGAAAGAACTAATATCCGCCCTCTAAGAGCAAGAGCCTGGTGAGCCAACAACGGTGTCGCGGGCGGTCAAAACAGGAATTCGTGTCGAACATTCACAGCAGGAACGTATAGGCACAGGTTTGTAGCGGTTCGCAAAGGCTCGCACAAGAGAAGAACAAAAGAATGGATGAAAACGGAACCGATTCTCGTTGGGTTTGCTTTCGTATCTTCTAGTCCTGAAAGGTCTCGGCGTCCTTCTTGTCTTCTCTGTCGTTTCTGTTTAAGCAGTCTGTGGAGAAAAGCCTCTCTCTAAAAAGTTTTCCCTTCCACAAACTCTCCCCTAACGACGGTCACCTACCCAAACCCTATGGAATGCTAACTGCCACAATGATGCAAGACGCTTCAAACCTGTACCGGGCCCGTTGCATCCTGTGATTCCTCTATTTGTGAGGGTAAAGGGCTATAAATTCTGAGTGTATTTTGAAGGTCCCATTTGCAATTCCTCTCTTTATTCAGCATTTTCCTCTATATTCTCTCCAAGTATAGGATAAGAATTTCCAGCTATAGCATTTCCCAGCTACCTCCATCTTCCCTTACCAACCTCCCCATACTACGTCCGCCTCCTAAAGCCCCAACACCATCCGACAGCCAATACGGCATCCACATCCCTCACTCCTCTCAAAACACTTCTCACAAACCCCATGCCCACACCACAAGATGTCTTCCCCCTTCCTCTCCAGACAATCGTGACATCGCTTCATATAATTTCTCGTATCTTCAACCCTCTTAAAGACGACAGGTGAGTTACTGGCTATCTCCCAGGCTTTTTTTTGGTCCTGGTATTTTGAACGAGTCATCTTCGTCCTGGGAGAGAGCGGCGGGAGTTGGTTTAATGCTGAGGGACGGTACGGGGGTCCTGTGGTCGGGTCAGCCTTGTTTTTGAGAAGTGCAGAGTTTTTAGAGTTTCAACAGAGGGGGAAGAATGGGGGAGATTTTTCTGTCGAGGGTCTGACGCAGAGGCAGCCTATGAGAGACTTGATGAGGTCGAGCATTAATAGATGGGGGCTGTGATGATTCCGGTGTACGAGTGGTGTTATCGGCCGTTAGAAGGGAGATGGGGGATGACGTTTTGTAAGATAGTGGACTTATATTCGAAGTTCGCTCACCCAAATCACCCGCGACTCTGATAGAATTTCGAGTTGAAAGTTGGCCACTTGAAAAAGAAAACAAGAATTGAGCGCCAAGAAGATTCTTGGGATGAAATGATCCTGGGTTCTTGAGCTTTCTGGAATTGTGATTGGGGAGAATAGGGCAGTTATATATCGAATTCTCCCTGGAACGCTAGTCATAGTTTCTCACTCGGTAGGATAGTATTTTCAAAACCTGCATCCATTTGTCACAAATCCGTACGGGATACAAGGAGGGCTGATAGGAGCAACCACCCCAGAAGCATGCTTTTAGAATAGGAATTGTAGTGTGTCCCCAGTCCATGGAGAGGAGCGGGGAGACATGAGAATGTACTGTAATAAAAGGCGTTATTGTTCCTGGACACAAACTATCGTCTGTGGGTCTGAGTATAATACAGCTGAAACGCACTAAAGCGACCGAAATTTGGAGTCTCAGAAATCCCCATTTGAACCTTCACACTTTAACCAATTAAAATAAACGAGATATCAATAGATAGCTAAAGATTAAGCGAATCTGAAATTCCCATTCCTGTAAGAAATTATGTTCCTCTGTCAGCACCACTGGTTAATTGACGTGGTCCACCCTAGTCTCACGGGCCCCAGTCCCGAGTTATTTAGTTAACCTTCACATTCAAGCAATAGTCTACTCAATTACATTGAATAATCTGTCATGTATGGTATGATAGGAGATTTAAGGAATCCTGCTACTGGAACTGGGAGACATGCTGCGAGGCGAGGTGGTGAGTAGAATCTGACTCTAGACCCCACCCCCCTACTATGATATCATAGTAAGGATGAGGCCCATGATCAGCGGGGTAGCGGAACAAAAATGAGAAAAGAATATCTTTTTTAATTTGCAAAAAAGTTGATTTGCTTCCTACCAATTTTGCAAAGCAGGGTGAGTACATTGAAATCATTAGAAATATGAGAGAGAATGGAAAGCAGAGAATACAGAGAAATCAAAAAACAAAACACCATCTAGCAATTCCTTCCTCCCATCATACTTCTTTAAGTCCACTGTCAGAGGCATTGGAGAGGTGTCGCTGCCCTTGCCGCTTGAGATCGTTGCCACCAATATCTCCCTACACGACAATAAGGGCGCAATTTGAGAATAAGGGGTGGTGGGCGGGGAAAACAAAGAATGTGAGCTGTAGCGAGCTTGGAGATATGAATGCGAGTTGTAGCGAGCTTCGAGGTCTCGAACTCCCGGGGGAGTGGTGGTCCTAAATATGTTGGCGGCTTCAAGGCCTATAAGCAGAGAGCTATGGCCTCCAGGCGAGGACCAGAGCGATACTTTGCGCGCTTTTCCCAATTGGAAATAGGTTGTTCTAACCCGACATTAATTTGGGGAAAGAGAGCAACTCCACGTTCTAAATGCTATGTGGATTCTCTAACTTGATATGATATAATTTAACTGTATGATAAGGGCGGTTATAGCTGGGCATTATAGTAATGGTTGGTTATGACTAGCTGTCACGAAATCAAGCAGTGTTCGATGATACAAGTTCAAAAGTGGATACACTGTGCACGCCACCTCCTACTATGAAATCCTAAGAATATTGAGGTAATTTTTAGAACTAGAAATCCGCTAATCCCTTTGTAGTCTCTTTGGTTAAAATGATCCTATGATAACATCAAGACAATCATCAAATACAGCAACATCAGGAAACAACCGAGAATTGCGAGGAAGAAAAAGGAAAAACCGCATCTAGTCATCCACCACTCAAATCCCATTTCCGCTAACCTTACTAAAACCCTTCAACCCACCAAACGTCGTTACTCTACTCCAACTTATCCCTTAAACAAGCCAACTCGCCATCAGCCTAAAGTTGATCGAATGGAAATTCGAGGAATAGGCATGTGTGTTGAGCTAAATCAATGCCTGCGGATCCTTTTGGAAAGGCAATGATCTGGATTGGACGGCTCTTGTGAGGAAGGTGCTGTAAATTTATCGCCAGCTAACCGGGGAATGAGATTTTTATATTCGGATAGTAATTTTAGAATTCTAGGATGTCTGCGTTGCAACGCTTCGAAATATGCTGTTGTTCTATTAAGGAGATGTTCTATATCAGAGTTGACTTCCCCTCGCTCAAGCAACATCTTCACGACTACTTCATGCCCATTGAGAGCGGCTACCATGAGTGGTGTCATGCCCAATCTGTTTGGAGTACCGGGGTTGACATCCGATCGTTCGAGTAGCATCTTCACGGCTCCCTCACGTTCATACCAGACGGCCGTGAAGAGCGGGGTTTTGCCACCACTATCCGCAATGTTGGGGTCGACATCGTTGCGCCCCAGCAGCATCTTAACGACTTCATCACACTCTTCTCGCGCGGCTATGTGGAGTGGCGTTTTGCCTTGTCGATGAACAGCGTTGGGGTTGATATCGTTGCGCTCTAGAAGCATCTTTACGACTCCCTTATGCCCTTCCTGGGCGGCTATGTGGAGTGGTGTTTGGCCACCACCATCCGCAGTGTTCGGGTTGACATCGTTGCGCTCAAGCAGAATCTTCACCACCCCTTCATGCCCCTCGCGGGCGGCTCTAAAGAGCGGGGTTTCGCTATATTGATCCCTAATGTTGGGGTTGACATCGTTGCATTCTAGTAGCATCTTCACGACTCCTTCATGCCCCTCGCGGGCGGCTATGAAGAGTGGTGCTTTGCCATAACCATCCGCAGTGTTGGGGTTGACGTCGTTACGCTCTAGCAGTATCTTCACGATTCCTTCATGCCCCACGCGGGTAGCTAAGGAGAGCAGGGTTTCGCCATCATCATCCGTAGTGTTGGGGTCGCCATCGTTGTGCTCCAGCAGGATCTTCACGACTCCTTCATGCCCCTCAAAGATAGCTCTGTCGAGCGGCGTTCTTCCATTTCGATCCCTAGCGGTGGGGTTGACATCGCTGCGCTCCAACAGAATCTTCACGACTCCTTCATGACCCTTGTCGGCGGCTCCGTGGAGGGGCGTCATTTGGCCATATCGATCCCTAGTGTTGGTGTCGACATCGCTGCGCTCTAGGAGTATCCTCACCACTCCTTCATGCCCCTCACAGGCGGCTATGAAGAGCGGTGTTTGGCCATATCTATCAGCAATGCTGGGGCTGACATCGTCCCGCTCAAGCAGCATCCTAACGACTGCTTCATGCCCACCCTTCGCAGCCCATGAAAGCGGCGTTAAGCCGCCCCTCGCGCTGGGACTAGCACCAGCTCCCACCAGTGCCATTCTTAGGATACCGAAAGAATTAATATCCACCCTCTAAAAGCGAGAGCCCAGTAAGCCAACAACGGTGTCGCGGACGGTCAAAACAGGAATTCGTGTCGAACCTTTACAGCTGGAACGTATAGGCACAGGTTTGTAGGGGTTCGCAAAGGCTCGCACAAGAAATGAACAAAAGAAGAATGAATGAAAAAGGAATCGATTCTCGTTGCGTTTGCTTCCGTACCTTCTAGTCCAGAAGGGTGTCGGTGTCCTTCTCATCTTCTCTGTCGTTTCTATTTAAGCAGTCTGTGGAGGAAAGCCTCTCTCTAAAGGGTTTCCCTCCCACAAACTCTCCTAACGACAGTCACCTACCCAAGCCCTATGGAATACTAACTACAGTAATGACCCAATGGCTTCAAACCTGTGCCGGCCCTGTTACATCCTGTGATTCCTCTATTTGTGAGGATAAAGGGCTACAAATTCTGAGAGTGTATTTGGAGGTCCCATTTGCAATTCCTCTCTTTATTCAGCATTTTCCTCTATATTCTCTCCAAGTATAGGATAAGAATTTCCAGCTATAGCATTTCCCAGCTACCTCCATCTTCCTTGCCAACCTCCCCATACTCCGCCCGCCTCCTAAAGCCCCAACATCATCTTACAGCCAATACACCGTCCACATCTCTCGCTCCTCTCAAAACACTTCTCACAGACCCCATGTCCACATCCTATGATAACTTCCCCCTTCCTCTCCAGACAATCATGACAGCGCTTCATATACTTTCCCGTATCTTCAACCCTCTCGAAGACGATAGGTGAGTCACGGGGTATCTCCCAGGTTTTTGGGCCTGGTATCCTAAATGACTCATCTTCGTCCTGGGAGGGGTCGGTGGGAATTGGTTTAGTGCTTTGGGAGGGTATAGGGAGTTCTGTGATGGGGTCAGTATTGGTTTGGGAAAGTACAGGGGTTTGAGAGATTCCCCTTTTGACAGAGAGAGGCCGAATGGGGGATGTTTTGTCCTTCGAGGGTTTGCCGCAGCGGTAGCCTATGAGGGACTTGATGAGGTCGAGCATTAATAGATGGGGGCTGTGATAATTCCGGTGTACGAGTGGCGATATCGGCTGTTAGAAGAGAGATGGAGGATGACGTTTTGTAAGATAGTGGACTTATATTCGAAATTCGCTCACTTAAACCACCCGCGACTCTCTGATAGAATTCTGAGTTGAAAGTTGGCCACTTGAAAAAGAAAACAAGAATTGAGAGCTGAGAAGATTATTGAGATGAAATGATCCTGGGCTTCTTGAGCTTTCTAGAATTGTGATTCAGGAGAATAAGGCAGCTATATTTCGAATTCTCCCTGGAACGCTAGTCATAGTTTCTCACTCGGTAGGATAGTATTTTCAAAACCTGCATCTATTTGTCACAGATTTGTACGGGATACAAGGAGGGCTGATTGGAGCAACTACCTCCGAATCATGCTTTTAGGATCGAAATTGTAGTGTGTCCCTGGTCAATGGAGTGGAGACGTGAGATTGTAATAAAAGCTATTATAGTTCTTGGACGCATGTCATCGTTAGCGGGCCCAAGTACTGTACTGCTGGAACACCAAACGGCGAAATCCCCATTTACACCTCCACTTCTAAATCAATTGATATGAATGATATATCAATAGATATCTAAAAAATCAAGTGAATCTGCAATTCCCATTCCTATAACAAATTCCTTTAGTCTACAAGCAACATTGGTCAATTGACCTAGCCCATCCTAGCGGCGATTGAAAATGATCCCAGTTTTGGAAAATCGCCCATTTCGCAGAGCCACAGTTCATTCAATATGGTACCATACACTTCAATGTTAGAATATCACGATTAGAATACCAAGAATCACTATTTTCACAAAAATTGATTCTCTTGCAGCACAGGTGGTCGAGTTCTGGCACTCTGAAGAGGGTCATTTTTGGTGTAATAGTAGCCACCAACGGTAACTTTTGTTAGGGCACTAGTACTTAGTACTTAGGCGAGCATTGCAAGTAGCCGAACGCAAGATAGATGCACCAGGGCACCAAAATTACTATTCCGGTCTACTTGAATGGAAAATACCGCAAACTCAACCATCAGCCGAGACAAAATAAAAAGGATAGTATACACACACACAGCCTTTCCAGGATGTGGGGTACAACGTCCTGGCAGCACATCCGCCTTCTACTTGCCGACTCATAGTAGACTGGCGTTCACTAGGGGGGGGGGCTTTGACGGGCAGCGGAAGCGAAAGTGAAGGGCGGGTAGGGGTTGCTGCCCCCCAGCTGAAGATCACTCCCGGTAGTTAGGAATGTCGGACAGAGGTGCGACGTATCACATGTTCTAGGTATTCTCCATAGTACGCTGGCATTTGCATAGCGCCCGAAATATTGTAGACGTATCATGCATAATTCTATACTTCGCAGAAGCGCAAGGTTTGGAGCAATAAACTCTATTCCACTGAGGCTTTCGCTTGAGCATACTAGCTCTTAGCGATGGCTCATCGCTTTTTTTTTTCATTGTGAGTGGTAACCATTAAGAGTCCGCAGGTAGTTCCAGACAGCTTCAGATTCCCTGGCCATCTGGATATAATCTTGATCTGACTGACTGACCCGGGCTGGGCCACAGCTGGACGAGCCCCTTGAGGCGGATCGATGTGCGCCATAAACTAAAAAGTTCAAGGTTGAGGCTCTTCATCCAGAGCTTCAAACTTCTTGTCATTCTCATCAATCCCCAAACGGCACAGAATATTGAGCAGCTCTAAGCAACTAAAGTCCATTATACTCTCCCCTTTATCAGAGGATAAACTCAAGAATATCAAAACATATATCAGCCTTAACACGGCTGCAACACTAGACCGCCAAACACCACCTTCCAGCTCCAATCAATTCACTCTGGATAAAAGTAGTCCAGCTAATACAAAAGAAACCATCAAATTCAAACTGAATCAACCACACCTCTACCCCACCCCTTCCATTTATTTTTTCCAATTCCATAGCCTTTACCTCAGGCTAAATCCTCCTCCTACAAAGCGGACAAACCGGCCGATCTGAAACCCGACAGATCTGCTCATAACACCACCTGCAAAGCGCATGTCCACACGGAAACGAGTACTCAACAACATAGTCAGGCTGAGACAAAACCGGACATTTGGAATTTTCGCTCATTCCCTCAAACCAACTTGCCGGCGGCGCCTCTGTGAGCCTTGGTAAAGCGACCAGAGGAGGGGGAGGAGGGAGGTCAGTTCTTGGAGCGTGAGGGATGAGGTTTAAGTCTATTTCTCCAGAAGTGTTGAGAAACGTTGGAGCAGCGAGAGGGATGGGGCTTAAGTTCATTTCTCTGGAACGGTTGGAACGGATTGGACGATTTCTAGGCAAGTTCCGTAAGGCTGGACCAGTTACAGTGTTTCCACCTAAACCTCTAGTTGAACGAGCCAAGTTGATGCTAACGGAAGTAAGATCTTCAATGAATCCCGGGGCAGCTCCAAGATCTTGGCTGTCCTCATTCTGGCTTGGAGGAATAGTCAGGATTTGGGTTCTGTTTTGGTCTGTATTATTACGTTGTTGTCTGGCTCTGAGAGTCGTATAAACTGCAGGGAGAATGGTAATAGGGAAGCGAGTGGGAGGGCGTAGGAGAAGCTGTCATTGGTTGGCAATCAACTTTAGGCGGGGATTGGTTTTGGTTTATTATACTTACGTCTACTAAATCTGTTGGCCCATCATAGTCAGAGGGGTCCTCATAATATTCCTCTCCTTCAGACCACATCAACTGAGGGCTTCGCCTCCCACCACCACCACCACGATTTGTATTGCCCTCATTGGAGAAGGTGTTACTCTCTTGGAAATCAGAATGAATATCTGGCACACCAGTAGTACCAACGAGTTCGGGCACCTCAACAGGAAGATGGTCGTTCGACATAGTGTGTAAGGCGAAAAGGAATATAAAACCCAGATTGGTGAATTATGTAACAAACGGTCTGAGAGATGTAAGTTTTTCGCTTCTGATATGCTTGTGGGTAGAGGGTAGATTGCCCGGTTTTATTCTCAATCCTTACAAGCTGCTCATTTCAATATTCTCAGTAACCATAGAACAGTAGACTAAATTTTAATTTTTGCTATAAGCGTACGAGTAATGGGGTTAGTAAATCCTAGAAAGGCTTTAACTAGTCGTTTGAAAAATCCCAGCCTCCCCCATTATGATCGAGAATTTAATACCAGCCCAATCATTCTACTGAAGAAGTCAAGCCGAAGTAGAATTCAAGGTTTCCAAGCAGCTAGAAACGAGAATAAAGCCTACAGTACTACTCTAAACTAAAACCTAATAGCCAAACCCACCGGCCTGTAAATAGATCACGACAGAGAACTTTTCTGCTTACCGGCTCGCTTCAACGGGCACTGGCAACCTCGCTATACTCCACAGAACAAAAATGTTAGATATGTTTGGAGGTAAGACTGCCCACGCTTAGGCCATGTCTTTGGGATTAACTAGGGTTATTACAAGTAGCAGATAGCCGTCAGAAGGATACTTGCAACCGGTATGGCTATAGGCGTTAAGTCATGGAGTTTGCGATATCTAAATAATCGGAAGTGGAACGGTAATAGTAGGTCCGAGGCTAAAGTAGGATAGACCTCGATAGCTAAGGTGTTAGATTCCACGCCGAATTACTTTCATTGGCTTCTTCCATCCCTCCGCTTCACCGCAGAGCATACCGCTGTTCAGCCATACAACGCCCAAAAGACAAAACAAGTCCGTTAACCACCACCTACCATACCATCACCAGCCAGCAGCCAATAAAACACCGAGTGACAAACCATGCCTCTAAAAGCACTCTGCTCAATCAGCACTGCAAGCCCCCGATAAGCGCTCCAGAAGCAGACCAACCACGCATCCTCAACACCCAATACGATACCCCACACCTCCAAACAAACACCACCATGCACAAATCCCAAAGCCTCCCCAAAGCCTCTCAAGCACTCCCAAAACCCACGAACCAAACCCCTTTACAGAAGCTACCGACAGGCCGGTATGATAGCATAATACACACCCTGCAAGTAACGCAACCCCCCCACCGCCAAAAAAAAAAAAAATGAGAAACGAATCTACCAATACGGTACACGTACGATACTTACAACTGCACAATGGTAACGCCTGCCTGCCTGCCTCCAAAGCCTCATCAAAACAGGCATACGCCACCAACCACCGTACCGCACCACATTAATATTATGCTTGTATGCAATACTAGAATCCAGTAACACCAGAAACAAAACATATATCACATTTGACATCCCGTGCGAACCAACCGATACTTCTCCGGCCCTCCCCCCCTGATACCCACATACTCGAGTACACACACGTGAGATGCAGCGATTTTCTGGGTAAAATATTGTTCAGCGCTAGTACGGCACAGTGACATACTGATAGCAGCCATGATTACTATTACTACAGGTATTTTAGATAGAGCATTAGTACTTGTACCGGTAGCCCTATGTGATAGGTGTCGATTCCGCCTTTTTGGTAACTTAGCTTGATGCGTTATTTACGTCCTGCCAATAAAAAAAATAACAAATAGTTGCATGGCAATTGATAGATAGCCTCGGCTATTTAATTGGGGTGTTCATACGGTATTTTGAATACATGTATTGGTCCCCCTCTCTTGTTTCCCCAGCCCCTCCCTCTTAATGATCTCTGAGTAAGATTTCCCAATGATTCCCTTTTTTTCTGGTCGTTCGCTTTCATTTACAGCAATTTCAAGAATTAAGGAGAAGAGTAAAAGAAGGAAAGAAAGAAAGCTCAAGAGGTTCATAAAAATACAGCGTCTGCCACCACTATCATTCCGTCGTTGATTTATACAGTATCGTCGTGACATACTATCGGAGGAAAGAGGGGAGGTCAGGTTCCACTAGATAATAGAGAGGAAAAAAATCGGCGGGGGGAAGGGGGGGATACCTTCTTCCGATATCGTGTGGTAGCGCTAACCGCCAAAACCTGATTCTTGATGGAACTGGTGGCCAAGTGGTTCAAAACCACATGATTGGGTATCCCAAGCACACTCGCGTCATCCTTCATAGCAGAGCTAGTATTGAGGATAACCTTTTGCAACATCATCGGTAGGCTAGGCGGCGCCGGAATATCCCCGTCTTCATTCCCGATCCTCTGGCCATCTTCCCCGCCATCGTCAAAATCGCGGAGGTAGGTGGGTATCTCATTCGTGTATCGCTTCTTTTTTTTTGACAAGTTTGAGAGGAGATTTGCCGACGCGTGAGGGCGATGCGTGGAGCCTGACGGTGATGGCGGGGAGTGCTGGCGGTCGAGTGGGGGCATATCGTCAGCGTTTACTTCAAGATAGTTTACCAGGATTCCTGTATCGTCTACTGCTGTCGGGAGGTTGTCGGATGTTCGCATCTCCCCATCAACGAAGAATTTCAGGTGGTGGGTGCCTGGCGGAAGGGGCACGACTGCTGACAGTGTCTCGTCGTCTGGGCTGTGGATGACTGCTTTAGCATTAAGGAGGGGGGACAAGGCGGAGAGAGAGGGGGAGGGGACAAACCTTCTATTCAATTTAAACCTCTTCCGCCAATTGGAAAATGTGCCCGTAACATGTACTTTGTGACCGCCCTGCAGCCATTGGATGAGTGTGGGGATTGTTCTCGTATCGGCAACATCCACCTCTTCGTCGACGGTGGTGGTCGATCCCATGCTCCCTCTTTTAGTTAAAGGATCGGCATGCGGTCCGGCGGATAGTGGGGTGCCTTCTCGAGAAGGAAGATCCTCTCCAACCGCAGTGGGAGTGCTGTCTGCCGTCTGCAATTTTCGAACGGTTGGAGAAGTCAAGGGATCATCGTCGCCAAAGCCAGGGGTTGGTCGCGGAGTAGTACGATCGATGGTCCATGGTACAGATGAGATCGCCTCTGCGATGCTCTCGCGTCGTCCCTGGGGTATATAGCGTGCTTCGATAGGGCTCGCAGGCTCGTTGCGGGAGCGAATGGGGAGAGTAAGGGGGTCCTCTGGGGGTACAGAGGTCGAGGCACCGGCATGCTTTGACGGCGCCGGCTGAAGACTATTCCGGCGGTTGATTATTGTTCGGGATGATGAGGTCGATGCGGCACGGGCGGGGACATTTGCTATCGGGGGTGAGGTAGGGGTGGAGTGTTGTTGGTTGAGGTGATGATGTTGGTGGTGTTGCTGTGGCTGGGCAGATGCTCGGGAGGGGTTGTTCCCCATGGTTGCGAATAGCCGGGTTGTCGCAAAATTATGTGGGTATGCGTGTAGGAAAAGAATAATATGATAATAATGATAATAATAATAGGGTGAGTCCAGGTGGTGGTGGGAGCAGCGGGTTTGTTGGTCTTTTGGTGTGTGAGTGCGTGGGTGTATGGAGGGAATAATGAATGTGGGGAGGTAGCTTGATAGAAAGGGGAGGGGGGGGGGCGGTCTAGGGTGTACCGGTAACGTGAGTGTCTGGTAGTGAGGATGAAAACCACCGTATCAGAATACTATGATAACTTGGGTATGATAGCTGCTCGACTACCGTACTGCAGCGTGGACTCTCCTCTCCTCTCCTTCCCTCTCCCCTCCTCTTCTCCTCTCTTATCTCAATTTCTCCTAGCTGCAATGCCCGACTACAGTACACCTTGCCTACTGTAAGTATCGTCTCGCAGCGGATGCAGCGAGAGGCATAAATCGATTAATGCACTGCTGGGAAACAGCAGGAGGGCAAATGCCGGAAGCCGCAGGGGGTGGGGAAGAAAAGGGGCCGCAAGATCGGGGGGAGAAATCAGGAAGATCAGAGACGTGCTATCCCTGAGGGAGAACTGAGCGAGTTATCACAAGAGGCGTTTGAGTATGATAATACAGCAATACCGGTATCTTTGACGAATATCACAAAATGAGAGTATCGTTCATTTGTCGGCAAAAAGGAGGCCAGAATCGGGGCCGAGAGAGAGAGAGAGAGAGGAAAGGGAGAGGCTGAGTGTAAAATTGTTTAACTTCACAATCGTCATAGGTAGAGTAATCGACCTCTTCATCCTACGATTCCTTGGCGATTCATCCATACCGGCTGCCGGTAGCTCACCTCCCTCCTCCTCGCTCTCTCACTTTGCCTGCCACTCATCACGATACCATCGCTCACCGGCGAAAATTTCCCTCTTGGACAAGAAACCATCGACAGCCTCAAAAAAAAAAAATCAGGCAATTTAATGTGCTCAATCTTACAGCATGCTGTGTATCACTTGGAATATCATAATATTATCTAGTACCGGTATTTGTTCATTATGAGTCTTCTGGGAATAACTTGCACATCATCAGACTGGATCACTAACTTATCGTATATTTTTCGCTTAATTGAAAAAACATGCCCTTGAGACATTTCGTCATCTGCTCGGCTTTTAGTTTCTCCAGCCCCGTTGCTTAGTCATTTATCATGATTTCTCACTCATAGCTCTGATAATCCTCCCGCTGGATGTCTACGTTCGGAACAGTAAGGAAATTACGAGAGAAGCACCCCACAGTCGTTCTCACTTTGGGTTATTTCGCATACAGATACTAAGGTAAGCTCCGTAACATACAAACCTTGATTTGACCGCAACACCACAAAGGCAAATTCAGCCGGCATAGCTCCAGTAACTCCTATCTCCCAGAGAACCTTCCAGGAGCAGCCCCTTCAAAAATTTTAGCTCTAGTGATTTGAAGGGAGAATGTAGAGGGATCTTCTCTATGCTAATAAAGTGATTTAAATTCAGATCCGGTATAGTAAAGGGCCGGGAAACCAGGTCAATCATCCTGCTGAGAAAATTTATGGGGTCGATAAGGATAGGTTTTTGGGCCCATCTGCCGCAAAGCCAAATTCCCATCTAGCTCCGATTTTCCTCTTTTTTTTTGTCTCTGGGGGCGTCTGGATAAGCCGCCGCAGAGTCTCTTGAATTGCATTCCCTTTGGGCTGTAGGAGGTCCCTTGGGGGTCGGGTCTGGTGCCGCCCGTAGTTCAGAGGAGTGCGTTTTCTTTCACCAGCCACCTAGCCCTCTATCTTAGGATGTCCTGAAATTAGGAGTTTTCTCTGGAAAGCTTGTTTCTTGTCCCGTGTGCTCTCTTTTTATTTAGATTCTATTTGCTTGTTCAGTTACTTGGTCATGTTATATATTAGAGTGACCAGCTCTCTCATACGATAGCTTTATGACGCTCCTGGTGAATGATTATCATAATACATAAAGTTAGAAAGCAAGTACACATTACAGGCTTCCAATGTTCCTTACCCTCTTGCATTGAGCCTCCCTCAGAGTGCAAACCCCTCAAGTACCCATCTATAGGCATCTGGAAGCAGAAACCTGAAAGCACTGGCGATGCAATGGAAATTGTTCGTTCTGCAAGTGAGCAACCGGGTTGTGTAGAATACAATCGCTCGTTTTAGGAGATATTTTGTTGAAACTGCCATGCGATAGGAGAGCTCAATGGCTTTGAGGCCGGTCCTTGTTAGTGCTGTTAGAATGTCTAGCCCGATAGTCTTCTGGGAGCTAATTGCTAACGAGTGAGATCCTATGCATCAAATTAGTTCTACTATTATCTAATAGGGGTTTTGTATTAGGGCACTCGGAGATGTTAATATTGGTATGATAAGGTTGTCATAGCATTGGAGCCCTTGTCGGCTTCTGGTCGATGCCCCGGGAGCAGTCCCGAAGGACGTGTATTTTCTATTTTAGTAGCCCTTGCTTGGGGCTTCTGCCTTCTCTTTTCTCTATAAAATTTTATGTACTTCTACCTTCCTTCCTTCTCTCTTCTACATCTTGCTCTCTCTACAGCAACCACTTCACTCTTCCCTCAGACTTTTTCGCTATATCCATCTTTCCGCCGCCTCATTCCAACTACTATTTCCTCCACTCAGCCTTCCTCGTATAGCGTTCATTTAGCATTCAAAAACAAAGTCGCCTCTTTTTCAAACAACCTTTTCAACAAAAAATATTTCCGAAAAAAATCCAAAATGAAGTCCGCCTTTATTTCCGTCATTTCCCTCCTTTGTCTCATCGTCCCCGCCATCGCCGGACCCGTCGGAAATCCCATCAACTGGATGGAGCAGCCAAGCGATCTCATCGACCTCTCCCAATTCCCCGATCATCTTTTCGAGGCTACCGGGCGCCCTGTTCCCGCCGAGGTCGTCAAAGCTTACGGTCTCGATATCACTCCCGGCAACACCACTGGAGCGGCAATCTTCGAAAATGACAACCCAAAGGCCGAGTGGACCACCGTGTGAGACCACTGAGGGTAGCCCTATTGCGTGGCAGGTGGTTGTCGCTAACAACTGGCTTCGCCAAAGGGGGGGAATACAGTGCACCCAATGGAATCCCGGGCACCCCTACTGTACCGAGTTGATTACATTTGGGGGTGCTCATATCGGCGTCTGCGGGGAATACCTTTACTGGCTTTGGTGTGAGTCTGCTGCAGGGTTCACCCAAAGTCTTTTGGATCAATGTAAAAACAACCTTGGAGGAGGTGAGCGCGTGGGTGGGTACACTCTCATTCGGGGCTGGCCTGGGCAGCCGGGATTTAGAGGGATGATGGTTTATTAGCGGGGTATGTTTGAATGGCACGGATTTCCGTAGCTCTTTTTTTTTTTTTTGTCAAGTAGCTTAATTGTTAATGGGCACATGGACTTCGGCCCTTATTAACACTATTTAACAATGCCTGTCTGCCCCTTTTGTGTGAAGTGACTAAGAGAACTCGTCTTAAGGCAATATGTAATACTGCTGTGCGCGTCCTATCCCTTTACCCATGACGAATCCACCAAAAAGTTTTCTTTAGATCTCTCGACCCTTCTTTCACCGCACATCTAAGAAAAGTTTCCCCCCGAATCCAACCATTAATAAAATCTTTTACAATCTTACTGGCAACAAGGACTACTCTTTCGGAGATGCGCGTCCCACTCAGCTCTTTGTGGGTTGACCTCACCAAACTTCCCTGTGAGGATTCGGATAGCTCGAGACACTTCGAAGATGAGGAGGAGGAGGAGGTTGTGTGTTCAAGAGAGTGGAGCCCGCGGAAGGAGAACAGTCACCCAAAAAAGGAGAATGCTGATCCGTGGGGAAAGAGGCCTTCTCAAGTGGAAAGGATACCAATACGAGAGCCCAGCCTGATATCCCAGGACAAATTCGTTCCTACCGCCTCAAATGCTGAACAAGAGTCTCAAGGGAAGCCCTCTAGCGGAGAAAAAGACAGTGAGAACAAAACTTTTCGGATTCAAACGATTGGAGAGGTTTACGCTCTACAGAAACGTGAAGGAGTCAATGAAGGTCGGTTTAGAAATAGTGGAACTTTGCGAAAGATCAATGAGCCCCTCCTCATGGGTACAAGTTACGCCTCCTACAGAAGCAGAAATCCTGCCAGGAGTAAAGAGCGGAACGGGAGCAGGAGTAACGACTTTGTACGTGGATATCAAGACCCAAGAGAAGGCGAAGCTTACGCTACTCGGTTTCCTAATAACGGCCATGAGGGCCCGGCCCAAGCGGAATCCGCACTTATGAACCCACCGAACGCTTCAGCGGGCCCCTCTGTCCAGCTTTATTTGCCGGATGTAGGGAACGCACGATCGTCGCTACAAGGAGGGACTTTACTTCGCCAATGGAACCAGACCACCGGGGAACACTCTCACATCCACGAGACCCACCCAGCACACCCCGGAAGTGAGCAGAGAGTTCCACTAGCACCTCCTACTGATGCTGCTGCCCTTCACAGTAGGATGCATCCGTCTCTTTATGGAGGATATGGCTTTTCTTACGAAGGTCCGTTTTATAATCCCATTGCGGCGCCTCCTCGTTTTCCTTCTCTTGTGGTGCCCCCCTATCCGATTGGACCAATACGCTCTAGTGGATCTCCGTATCCCACACCTCCCAATCCTACAGTGGATTCCGCCAACCAACAATTGCAGGTGCCAGCAAACGGGAGCACTTCTCTTGAGGCTAACAGAGAACTCAACGGACCCCAGTATTTTAACTCTGAAGAAATTCCGTGGGTCCCAGGAAGCACTCCGTTCACGTCGAACTTGCCTATTTCTGTTATCAGGAAGGCACATTTACTCGATCTGTTCCTCTTACAATGCCTGGAATACGTTTCCCTAGGAGAGAGCCGGGAAAGGAAACGAGAAAAGCCCGAAAGCAAGTCACCAAAAAGAGGTGAAGCTGGAGAAATTTCCACAGCCCGATATGCCGGGCTTCTGGCACATAACATGATGGAGGAAACGAAT
This sequence comes from Tuber borchii, assembly GCA_003070745.1. NCBI lineage: Eukaryota > Fungi > Ascomycota > Pezizomycetes > Pezizales > Tuberaceae > Tuber > Tuber borchii. The sequence continues at coordinate 131,127 of NESQ01000021.1, read as the reverse complement.
CCACATTTAGCGAGGTATTTCAATCCTGACAGGTATCGCTCCCAGCAAACACGGCGTTATGTCAGCATGCCAGATAGGATGGGCTCGCAGAAGGAATCCCAGGAGATAGGAAGCCGTGGCCCATCGTGGCGCTATCCGAGGCGCTGGGACCAATTCTCTTGACTGATTGGATCGGGAATTTGTACTGTGCTCGTTGTACGTGGGATGGTAGCGGAGTTTTGGTCTGAGCTTCCCGTGGGCGGTAGATTTTTTCATAATGCTATACATTCTTGCATTGTTATTGGTGGATAACGCATTCTTATCTTTATGATACTAGACTTTTGCTGCCGTTTTTAAAGTCACATGGGGGGGGGGGGGTTCTGCTTGCGGCAAGATTAAGGGATGGATGGAAGATAGCATTGAGCGTATGGATGAAAAGTCGTCACTGTTTCGACGAAAAAGGTTGTCTATAGAGATTGTAACGTATATGGAGAACCTACGAGGGTTCTCTTGGGCAGTGATAGAGAGGATATGCGGCGATGGTCGACACGAAGAAAAATGGACAGGGCGAACTTATTTGGAAGCAAACACACATCGTTATCAGGAAAAAAAAAAGATATATTAGTATTGAAGCAACGGGTACTTGTCGGTATCTTCCCTCGTCATCATCATAACCATCAATCGAATACCTGTCCTCCACCCAGCCCAGTAAACCACCCACCCACAATCTACTTTTTACTAATCCTCCCCCCCTTCTTCCTCCCCCCCTTCCTCAAGCTTGGGAAAACAACTGCATGCTTCGAAGCCTGTCGCCTCTTAATCCTCCCTGCAGAGACCTTCTTCACTTTCTTCAAGGACCCCGCACTCTTCTCCTTATCTTCTTCTTTCTCGAGCTCCATTCGCTCCCCTTCTTCTTCTTCTTCTTCCTCCTGCGCAGCTACTCCACAACCACCACCACCCTATTAGGATACAGCCAGACATACATCAAGCGAAGGAAACACACCATCACCATTCTCCTGCCCCTCTCCTTCAACCTGCATCTTAGCCTCTTCCCGAGCTTTCGCGGCCGCTAGTAACCGCTCGGAAAGCCGCTGCGTGCGCGCTGCGTCTGCCGGTGCGAAGACGGTCGCGCGGAGGCGGGCATTGTTAGATTTTGTACGGCCTGTTTGGCGTTAGTTTCCCTTTTTACTTTCTAGCTACCGGGGGGAGGAGGGAGGGAGGGCGGACGGACTTGCGCGGGCAGATTTCGCCATTGGGTTTCGTTTGTGGGGTAGTGGAGGGTTGGGCTGGATTGGATTGGATTGGATTGGATTAGGCTGTGTTGAGGGGAAGGGAGAGTTTTTTTTTTCTTCTGGGGGCGAGGCGAAGTGGGATGTTGTTTGGATAAGCTTTTTTTTTTTTTTTCTGGCGGAGGGAGGTTTCGAGGGAGCGTGCAGGGGTGGAGGGTGGGGGCTAGGGTTCTTTTGATGGTGATGGTTTGGCATGGCTTGGCGGTGGGGTCTAGGGTTGCAATGAACGGGTACTGTTCAGTAATTGTGGGGCGAGGGAGTAGATAGGCTGCTGTAAGTATTATTAAGTTGGGTATTGTAAGGGTCCAGAACGACGGGCCGGTGAGAGGAAGTATGGAATTTGTGCTAATTTGCTGACTAGGTAACTCGGTGGATGTCGGACTGCCGGTATCATACTCTGGTGAATACAACTGAAAGTAAAGCACAGAACTCTATCAGGCTGTTTAAAGTGCTTGACAAGGCGATTCCGAGGAGGAAACACCACTACCGCCCTATCATGTACTTTGATCGTAGCACAAGATCCGTTGCTTCAAGTCCTCATGTGAAAGCCCCACAAGTAACGACCATAAGAATGTGCTAGTTCAATCATTTCCGTGCCAAGAAAATGTCGTAGCTCACTAGCATTATGGGAGAGTATCATAGTAAATTTAGTTCAGAAAAGCCCTCCGGAAGGGGATATTTTCGTTTACTATATAAATTAAATAGGAGGGAAAAAACTTACTTCCTATGACATAGCTACAGTATGTCGGAGGGAAGAGGAGGGGGGGGGGTTTTCTCTATCCGTTCTATCATACAAGGAAGTGCAGGGTGAGGATGCGACGATTCCCTGAATAATAGAAACTCAACCTTTTTTTGAACCTGTTGCGGCGTGGGAAGGAAACTTTCCCTCTCCTTTCAGGGGGTTCGTTCTTGCTCAAGATACCCTCCAATCCTGCTCTTCCTGCGAAGGTAGTCGGGGGTCTTGGTGAAGGGGTTTGTGGGAATTTCATAGTGTTGGGGGTCGAGAACTGTATATACTAGGCTCTCCTTCTATCATGTTAGTCATATTTCTAAGGGACATATTCTCGTAATTTGATCCTGGGTATCGTGAACAGGTGGTTGTCACAGGTGTATCATATGGCAGCTGATATTGTTAATAGGGGTTTATTTTTGTATGGATGGTGGTTGGTAAATGTCCGTAAAGCGAGATACCTTCGGCAGGAAATGAGACCAGCGTTTCTATAATATCATACTCAATATACATGCATTCCCATCCATGATTCCCCCCACCGTTGCTATTTCAATCTGATAAGCCATAGAATGGCACGATACTGTAGACTGATCTTTTGACATGATATGATGTTAAGCCCTGAACCATATACCACACCCCTCTCTCCCATAGTATTCTACCCCAACTTGAAATTTGGCCGAAAAATTTTCTTGGCATTTTTGAGGAAGGTCTATATAAGGAGACCATCCCCCCCCCCTTCTCACCTTCTTTCCTCGTCAACCTCTCTTACCCTTCTCTTCTCTCCCAAAAGGTACTTTCACCTTATGCTGCTGGCGGCATTTTGGAGATTGTACTGTGATAGTTCTGCTGCTTAGTGTGTCTGTGGTGGGTGGGTTTACGGGTGATTACTTTTCCCTACTTGAACAATTCTACAAGTAACGTCTACTAATCTCGCTATTGTTACTAGGAAGACACACAGGGCAGCCATGTCCCCTGCTATTATTTGCAGGGGACAAGCATGTATATAACGAGTATGTCATGTAGGTAATAGTACCCGAAAGCTAACTGGTGGTTTACTCGGAGAGGAAGACAGAAAGATCCAAGAGGACAGACAGGAGAAAGATCCAGAAGGACAAGCAGGAGAAAGATCCAAAAGGACAAACTTAAAAAAAAAGGGCCATCTGGGGGAAATATATATGCTCAAATACCGATCTACTGGTGGAAATCAAGGGATCTGGGAAATACGAGCCGTGGATACTATCTGGGGGCGGAATTGACGGTTACATCTCTCTGGCACTTGCAAGCTATCTCTTCCTCCTGAAGGGAGTTTGAGGATCGATGGTTGGGTGCTAGATGAGAATTATGGGCTTCTTGTCCGAGGGACTCATCCATTCTCAAATGATGAAAAACTCCAACTCTGACATGATTTTTATAATCATGAAGCTGCTATGATGCTGTCGCCAGACACTGGCTTAATAGAGAATTTTGGAGTAATCTGATGAGAGAAGCGAATGGGATCTAAAGACCTACAGGGATTCAATTTGAAGAGTAGTGTCTAGAGGGAGCATTGCTCTTGGGTGCTCATTGCAAGAATTAGTGGACAAGGGTGGTGGGAATCCGAGGGCAGAATTGGCTGCCACCTATGTCAGGTACTAGCAAGTTATCCCCTCCTCCGGAAGAGTTTGAAGATAGATAACTGAGTGCTAGATACACACGATGGACTTGTTATCGGAGAGACGATCTACTACAGTTTTCTTGTGAAAACGTGGATACTTAGGTAGTTTCAGGAAATTTTATAAAGTTTGTTCTCCACTTTTTAGTATTAATAGCGGGTTCTCCTATTTCTCTGTCGCTCATAGTCGGGAAAAGCAAGTGTGACGCGCCGGCTTTTTTTTTTACAGTGTAGGCTTATATAATATTAGTTTTCAACAATATATCCCTTTACCCTATCGTATTTACTTGCTAGATCCACCATCAGCGGTGAGGTCCCTCTCGTTCGCAATCCGAAACGAAGCGCTATGAAATGGAATAGTGTTTTCTGAATACAGTATAGCCCATTTAAGCCGAGCCTATTGTGTCCAATTTACTGGTATTTGTAACTTTGTTAACCTGCTCTGCTAAGTCAACTGTAGCTTAGACAATAATTTCTATTGAGATCTCCGATGGTGGATCTAGCGAGTAAATACAGTATAAGGTAAAGGGATTGTTGAAAACTAGTATTATAAGCCTACACTGTAAAAAAAAAAAAAAAGAAAAAGCCGGCGCGTCACATTTACTTTCCCGACTATGAACGACAGCGAAATAGGAGGGGAACCGGCTATTATTAAAAAAAATTAAAAAATTTAATGAAAAATTCAATTATTCGCATCGCTTTCCTTCATAATATATCACTCGTTGCTAGCTTTTCTGTGCTGTACTGTACGTGCACGAAGACGAGTGCCATCATTCCTCTCAATACTAGCCAAGACCTCGCGAATGGCCCGCTCAGAGGACTGGGCTTACATCCTATGGATGGCGGGAGGACAGTATTGCCAGCACCTATGCAATTGTTTTTTAGTTAATACACCCTTATCCTTTTGTTAAATATAGCATTGGAGCTATATAAAAAATAATTAGAGAAGGGATAAAACAATGTGTGAGAACCCCTAGCACTAAGAACCTAAAAGGAGCAAACAAATATAAGGCAAGTAGGGAGAGAGGGGGAGGGAAGAAGGAGAAACTCTGCATGTCAGGCCATTCGGTAGATGAGAAGGCTCAGAAACCCCAGCCAGTTCTGATAGACTACGAGGTTCATGGGAGCCAAGACCGTACAGTATTATCCGCCTAAAAGAGTAGCTTAAGGATCAGGTAAAAAGACAGCAGCAAGATTGACGCCTATGATCCTACTAGACTCTCCTGCTGTCATGGTGGGCATCCTTCTAAGGGACATATTCTCCCTAAGTTGCTGTGAACAGCTAGTTGTCACGGATGTACTGTACCGCAGCCGACATCGTCAATAGAATTTTTCTGATTTTTTTTGTATTGAGGGCAGTTAATTAACGTCCGTAAAGCGAGATATAATACTTTCGGCAGGAGGTGCCGTAGGGTTGATTCGATAGCTTCTTAAGTTCCGCCAGTGTTACTATGATACTCAATATAATATTATTATACCTGCACTCCCATCCATGATTTTCCCCGCTGTAGCTATTCCGATCTGATAAGTTATAGAATAGTACGATAGCTTGATCTTCTGATAACATAGTATGATATCAAGCCCTGAACCATATACCACACCTCTCTCTCCCATAGTATTCTACCCCAACTTGAAATTTGGCCGACAAATTTTCTTGGCATTTTCGAGGAAGGTCTATATAAGGAGGCCATCCCCCACCTTCCTTCTCATCTTCTTTCCTCGTCAATCTCTCTTACTCTTCTCTTCTCTTCCAAAAGGTACTTTCACCTTATGCTGCTTGCGGCATTTTGGAGATTGTACTATGATAGTTCTGCTGCCTGGTGTGTCTGTGGTGTGGTGGGTTTAAGGGTGATTACTTTTCCCTACTCGAACAATTCTACAAGTAATGTCTGCTAATCTCGCTATTGTTACTAGGAAGACACACAGGGCAGCCATGTCCCCTGCTATTATTTGCAGGGGACAAACATGTATATAACAAGTATGTCATGTAGGTAATAGTACCTGAAAGCTAACTGGTGGTTTACTCGGAGAGGAAGACAGAAAGATCCAAGAGGACAGACAGGAGAAAGATCCGGAAGGACAGACAGGAGAAAGATCCGGAAGGACAAGCAGGAGAAGGATCCAAAAGGACAAACTTAAAAACAAAAGTGCCATCTGGGGGAAATATATATATGCTCAAGTACCGATCCACTGGTGAAAATCAAGGGATCTGGGAAATACGAGCCGTGGATACTATCTGGGGGCGGAATTGACGGTTACATCTCTCTGGCACTTGCAAGCTATCTCTTCCTCCTGAAGGGAGTTTGAGGATCGATGGCTGGGTGCTAGATGAGAATTATGGGCTTCTTGTCCGAGGGACTCGTCCATTCTCAAATGATGAAAAACTCCAACTCTGACATGATTTTTATAATCATGAAGCTGCTATGATGCTGTCGCCAGACACTGGCTTAATAGAGAATTTTGGAGTAATCTGATGAGAGAAGCGAATGGGATCTAAAGACCTACAGGGATTCAATTTGAAGAGTAGTGTCTAGAGGGAGTATTGCTCTTGGGTACTCATTGCAAGAATTAGTGGATAAGGGTGGTGGGAATCTAAGGGCAGAATTGGCCGCCGCCTATGTCAGGTACCGGTAAGTTTTCCCCTCCTCTAGAAGAGTTTGAAGATAGATAGCTGAGTGCTAGATAAACACGGTGGGCTTTTTATCTGAGAGACGATCTACTATGATCTCCTTGCGAAACGGTGGATGCTTAGGCAGTTTTGAGAAATTTTATAAAGTTTGCTCTTGACCTTTTAGTAAAAAAATCAAAGAATTCGATTATTCCTACCGCTTGTTTTTATAATGTATCACTTGTTGCTAGTTTTTCTGTACTGTACCGTACGTGTACCTGTATAAAGATGAGTGCCATCATTCCATTTAATAGTATAACATTCAGGGCACCACGCTCGGAGGACCGGGCTTTATATCCTATGGATTGATGGCGGGAGCACCGTATTGTGGGCATCTATTTATTCTTTAGTTAATATACTTCATCGTTTTCTTAAGTAGAGAATTGAAGCAATATAAAGCAAGAATTGGAGAGGGAATGGAGTAATGTGGGCGGCTCTAAATAGCGTAAGCGCCTGAAAGGAGCAAAGGAATATAACAAGGCAAGTAGGGAGAGAGGGGGAGAGAAGAAGAAACTCTGCATGTCAGGCCATTCGGTTGATGAGAAGGCTCAGAAACCCCAGCCAATTCTGAGAGACGGCGAGGTTCATTGGCGCCAATACTGTACAGTATCATCTACCTAAGGGAGTAGCGTAAGTATCAGGGGAGGAGCCAGCAGTAGCAAGACTAAAGCCAATGAGGCTATCGCGAAGTCAGCCCAGGCCCATATTCAAAAGCGTTGTAACCTAGTCGTACCTCTGCGCCTAAGTGATTATATAGTTTATAGCACCTGGAGCCCGCCACGGCTCTGCTAGCTAGCTCCTAATGTCCCCCTTCGCAGAGGGAAATAAGAGTGTTAGGCGAGAATTGTCTAGTCCATCAGGAGAAACATCCTCCCTCTAGTGTATATCATGAGCGGACTCGAGTCGAGCCAGACCATTGGCTCAAGCTGGCTCAAGCCTGAATTTGTTAATCGATACAAGATCTCATCCGCTTTAGTGGGCATGCAGGGGGTTGGAGCGGATACCACCGCCTGCTCATAAACTAAATAGTTATCGGAAATAACTGTACTTTCTGGAATTATACCAATGAACGTATATTGAGAAGTGGGAGCAGAGCTAGTCTATAATAGCTGTAAATCAGTAAGATTCTTATGGATCGAGGCTCGAATGGTATTGAGATCCATAATTTCAACAGGCCCGAAGCTTGATTGGGACTGATCTAACCCCCCTCTACATAATTCATTTCTAGGAAATATCTGTCTTATGAATCACCAATCATGCAAGTCATAAAGTTAGAGTGCGGGAAAGTATTTTTTTTGGACTTTACTAGACTAAACCACCCACTGACATTTAGGCCTCTAATAATGTGTGCAAACAGATTCTCATAAGGAAACCCTTTTCCAGTATTAAAGTTCATACCTTTTCTTCTTTCCAGGCATCAACTAGGATTCTTATTGCGTTACCCGTCACCTCCCGCTTTCACCAGCCCCTCCCACCACCTGGCCCCTTTGAGTCCCGTCCCCTTCCGCCCTACCCATTGCCGTATTTGAGATAAAATGTTGAGATAGCCAAATATCACAAAAGCTCAAGCCTGGCTCGAGCCAAAAGCTCGTGGCAAACACTACCCCCCTCCAATAGCGTCTTCACAATTCCCACCTTCCCATCCACAGCTATAAGCCAAAGTGATGTTCGTCTTTTTTTATCCAGATGTGGGGGTTGGCATCTCGCCACCCTAGTTGAAGCTTCATTACCTCTAAAAGGCAAATACCCATTCTCTGCAACGAGCTTGAGTGGTGCTGGACTAAAACCCGCTCTGGATGTTAGCTAGCATCTTTTCATCGCAGTAGTAGCTTCATCACTCACGGCTCCCTTGTTCCTGCACTCAACGGCTAGCGAGAGTAGCGTTTGACTGGAGTACTAGCCCTTAGTGCCGTCGGGATTATGGAACTTCCCGTCTTATTACTCCCTCTCATCCCAATTGTCTGGCTCACGAGAGTAAAGTTCGGCTATAACATATCCCCTCTTTGCTCAGATCGGTCTCTCACTGTTCTAATAGCAGTTTCTATTAAAATATGGTCATAACCCAGCAACCTCTCTTCTTTAACATATTATGTGGCACTTTAGAATAGGATAGGATAAATATTTCTTATTTCAGGCGTGTGTAAAATATTTGTCTATATATGATAGAGGGGATTTTCTATGGTTTTGGTTTTCCAGCAGTTTATAAATATAAATATAAACCTCCTCACTTATATTATAGATCAAGTTGACGGATTAATTGGAGCCGTAGATGAACAGAGGCACACCTACATCACTTGAAGGTAGTCTAATCATATGAAATTGGCGCAATAAATGGCTACAGCATTAGTGAGGGAGGAGACACAACACGCCACTGCATACCTATCATAACTAGTTAGTGGTATCTGTTCCTCTCCTGTAGGCCGCAGTAGGTGGATCAATGCCCAAAACTAGAGCTGCTCAAAAACAAAGGGAAGCGTATACTAATACAACAATAGTCTTGAGTCATTCCTAGAATATCCTATTGTGCTAGTAACAGTACATTACGAGACCTCGGCAGATGAGAGGGAATTTCATAGATTCGGGGTTGAGTACAATATCATACTAGGCACTCCTTCTGTCATGGCGGGCATCCTTCTAAGGGACATATTCTCGCAATTTGATCCTGAGTTATTGTGAACAGCTGGTTGTCACAGATGTACTATACCGCAGCTGACATTGTCAATGGATTTTTTTTTTGATTTTTTTGTATTGGGGGTGGACATCCGTAAAGCGAGATATAATACTCACGGCAGGAAACAGGGTGGGAAATCTGGAGGATTAATTAGATAGCTTCTTAAGTTCCGCCAGTGTTACTATGATACTCAATATTATAATATTATACTTGCATTCTCATCCATGATTTTCCCCGCTGTAGCTATTCCGATCTGATAAGCTATAGAATAGCACGATAGCTTGATCTTCTGATAACATGGTATGATATCAAGCCCTGAGCCATATACCACACCCCCCTCTCCCATAGTATTCTACCCCAACTTAAAATTTGGCCGACAAATTTTCTTGGCATTTTCGAGGAAGGTCTATATAAGGAGGCCATCCCCCACCTTCCTTCTCATCTCCTTTCCTCGTCAATCTCTTTTACTCTTCTCTTCTCTTCCAAAAGGTACTTTCACCTTATGCTGTTTGCAGCATTTTGGAGATTGTACTGTGATAGTTCTGCTGCCTGGTGTGTCTGGGGTGTGGTGGGTTTAAGGGTGATTACTTTTCCCCACTCGAACAATTCTACAAGTAATGTCTGCTAATCTCGCTATTGTTACTAGGAAGACACACAGGGCAGCCATGTCCCCTGCTATTATTTGCAGGGGACAAACATGTATATAACAAGTATGTCATGTAGGTAATAGTACCTGAAAGCTAACTGGTGGTTTACTCGGAGAGGAAGACAGAAAGATCCAAGAGGACAGACAGGAGAAAGATCCGGAAGGACAAGCAGGAGAAAGATCCAAAAGGACAAACTTAAAAAAAACAGTGCCATCTGGGGGAAATATATATACTCAAGTACCGATCCACTGGTGAAAATCAAGGGATCTGGGAAATACGAGCCATGGATACTATCTGGGGGCGGAATTGACGGTTACATCTCTCTGGCACTTGCAAGCTATCTCTTCCTCCTGAAAGGAGTTTGAGGATCGATGGCTGGGTGCTAGATGAGAATTATGGGCTTCTTGTCCGAGGGACTCATCCATTCTCAAATGATGAAAAACTCCAACTCTGACATGATTTTTATAATCATGAAGCTGCTATGATGCTGTCGCCAGACACTGGCTTAATAGAGAACTTTGGAGTAATCTGATGAGAGAAGCGAATGGGATCTAAAGACCTATAAGGATTCAATTTGAAGAGTAGTGTCTAGAGGGAGTATTGCTTCTAGGTACTCACTACAAGAATTAGTGGATAAGGGTGGTAGGAATCTGAGGGCAGAATTGGCTATCGCCTATGCCAGGTACTGGTAAGTTACTTCTCCGTGTTGGAAATTCTGCTTGGCATGCTAGAGTTTCTTTTGTTTCATGAATGCACGGAGGGTCAGAAAGATGTTTCATTGATCGACAGACAGGGGTATGGAGGCTACGGAAATGGAGACGGAATAAGAGTTGGATATTATGATTAAAGGCTAGAGGAAAAAGGAAGTTTTTGTGATGCATTTTTTTTGTTCATGGATAACACAGAACAGAATGTTTCTTTCTTTTGTTTCTATGAGGGATGGATAAAGCGATGGGGAGACATGTGTGGGAGAGTGTGAACATGAGTGTTGATCTTTGGAAGGCTGAGGATAGTGTTATGTTTTTCATATATGCTCCTGTCACTACCGTCAGTTTAGCAAGCAAGTACGACGAATAGACCTAAGTTGCTCGCTGCCGTTATCCTCTCTCCCACTATTGCCCTTTCGGTACCGCATTTTTTATTTTAATCACTCCGGAAGATTTTGATAGATAGCTGAGTACCGAGGCCTATAACGACCAAATCGCCACGAAGCCGAAAAGACAAAAAACAATTCATTAAAAACATGAAAAACAATTTGGATTAACAACAAATTTCAGCAACTAAGAAATTAAGAAAGAATAAAGTGTAAAGAATTTAGGAAATTTGTTGAGAAGTATCAGAGCTCAGAGTGGGCAGGCGAAGCGAGCAGTATCACAGGTTCCTGTAAAGTGAGGTATTTGAAGAGGGCAAACAACTTGTATTACTCAATAGACTGAAGAGAGGAATTAAGAGAAGGGGAAGAGAAAGAAAGCGAAGAAGAAAGAAAGAGGAACGCAGTGTTGAAAGGAGGGGTGACGCAAGCGGTCACGAAATGTCACTCGTGACCGTGACAACAGAGAAAGAGAGAACACAACCGTAACTATGAATACAGTTTCCAACAAAATGTAATGTAATACCGAAAAAGAGAACTGAAACAAAAAAAAAAAGAAAAAAGGTGGAAACAAGAAGAATACCAGAGCCTGCCAGAGGAGTAAACTTCGGTTAAAGAGCTACTTGGGGCTTCCTGTATTAAATTCGATGAGGCTTCGTTTTTCCCATAGAACGAGGCGGGGTATCCGGTTTGACTGGTCAGCTCAATGATTCGCGAATCTCCTGAATGGCTAGCCAGACGACGACGTTATTGGCTTCATCAAGATACACCCCCGTTCTTAGCATCGACAAAATCTCTACCACGGTGATAAGAATTCTCTTGCTGTGACTCTCATTGCTATTAGGCCTTTGCTCAGAAGTGTTCAACATAACATCCCATCTCATTCCTGTGCCAGAACCCAGGGCCAATACTAAGGGTGCGAATTTGTATCTGTCACATAAACACCTCCGGGAGTAAATCCATAGTCTTATTATCCAGTTGAGTAGTTAGTAAGAATAAATGAACAATTCTATATGCCTGAGGATGTCTTGTTAGTCTGAAGGCATTGTCTTCATCATTCTAATAACGGCCTCTACTACTTTCTTGACATTGCGGGACGACGGCGGGACGATGGTCATTCTAGCGGTGCACTCTTATGGTTCTAGAAATATCAAGCGTGATGCTGGGAAGGTGGCTGTTGTTCTGGTACGTGAGCGTTAATGTTAGCAGGGAGGTTTTATATGCCCCGAGGGTGGCTTTGGTTGAAGTAATTTGTTTCTCAATAGTAGACAAGTCACCATTGGATATCTAGCATTAATATCGGTGGTGAATGGCGTAGGGTTTCCTGTATCGAATTCGATCAGGCTTGGTTTTTCCCATGGAACAAGGCGGGTGTCCGTGGTCCTACCTCCAGGACCGACAGAATGGACGGTTCGGAACACTGGGGGCAATAATACAATGATTACTAGATATCTTTTCTTTCTACTACTAAATTTTTTGCTCTCTAGCTTTTATTTTTGGTTTTGGTTTTGTAGTGGGTAGTTATTTGTTGGCGTTCTCCTAATATAAAATAACTTTCATTTTCCGTTACAATGGTTTTTGTCTTCAGTTTCGTGGCGATTTGGTCGTTATAGGCCTCCGTACTCCGTAGCTAAGTGTTCTCTAGATGCATACAGTTTTGAGAAGTCTTGCAAAACTTTCTCTCAACTTTTTAGGAAAAAATAATTTAAAAATTTAATAAAAGAATTCGATTATTCGCACCGCTTGCCCTCATGATATATCACTAGTTGCTAGTTTTACTCTACTCTACTCGGGTAGAAGGGTATTGTTATTTCAGTACATAAAAGAAGTCGGGCACGGTACCACAAAAGGTCTTGGTTTATTCTCTATTCCGGAAAGCGCCCGACTTTTTTCCTCCTGCAAAGAAAAGCCACAATAGGGGTTTGTATGGGCAAAAACACTAGTTACTTTATATGGGTGTCGCCCGACTTATGGTACCCCAGAGCACGTGCACGAAGATGAGTGCCATCATTCCTTTCAATAGTATAATAGTCATGACCTCGCGAATAGCGCGCTCGGAGGACTGGGTTTTTACATCCTATAGATGGATGGCGGGAGCCCAGCATTGTGAGCAATCTATGTATTGTTCCTTAGTTAATATACTTTATCGTTTTATTAAATATAGGATTGGAGCTATATATAAAATAATTAGAGAAGGGATAAAACGATGTGGAAGAGCCCCTAGTACTAATCCCAAAAGAAGGAAAGAAAATATACAAGTCGGGATGAAGGAGAGGGAAGGAGAAGAAACTCTGCATGTCAGGCCATTCGGTAGATGAAAAGATTCGGAGGCTCCAACCAGTTCTGAGAGACTGCGATGTTCATGGGAGCCAAGACCGTACAGTATCATCCGCCCAAAATAATAGCTTAAAGATCAGGTAAAAAGACAGCAGCAAGATTGACGTCTATGATCCTACTAGACTCTCCTGCTGTCATGGTGGGCACCCTTCTAAGGGACATATTCTCGCAATTCGGCCCTGAGTAATTGTGAACAGCTGCTTGTCACAGATGTACTATACCACAGCTGACATTGTCAATGGATTTTTTTTGTTTTTTTTTGTATTGAGGGTGGTTGATAAACGTCCGTAAAGCGAGATATAATACTCACAGCAGGAAACAGGGTGGGAAATCTGGAGGATTGATTCGATAGCTTTTTAAGTTCCACCAGTGCTATGATACTCAATATATTATACCTGCATTCCAATCCATGATTTTCCCCGCTAAGCTATTCCAATCTAATAAGTTATAGAATAGCACGATAGATCGATCTTCTAATAACATAGTATGATATCAAGCCCTGAACCATATACCACACCCCCCTCTCCCATAGTATTCTACCCCAACTTGAAATTTGGCCGACAAAATTTCTTGGCATTTTCGAGGAAGGTCTATATAAGGAGGCCATCCCCCACCTTCCTTCTCATCTTCTTTCCTCGTCAATCTCTCTTACTCTTCTCTTCTCTTCCAAAAGGTACTTTCACCTTATGCTGTTTGCGGCATTTTGGAGATTGTACTATGATAGTTCTGCTGCCTGGTGTGTCTGTGGTGTGGTGGGTTTAAGGGTGATTACTTTTCCCTACTCGAACAATTCTACAAGTAATGTCTGCTAATCTCGCTATTGTTACTAGGAAGACACACAGGGCAGCCATGTCCCCTGCTATTATTTGCAGGGGACAAACATGTATATAACAAGTATGTCATGTAGGTAATAGTACCTGAAAGCTAACTGGTGGTTTACTCGGAGAGGAAGACAGAAAGATCCAAGAGGACAGACAGGAGAAAGATCCGGAAGGACAAACTTAAAAAAAAAGTGCCATCTGGGGGAAATATATATACTCAAGTACCGATCCACTGGTAAAAATCAAGGGATCTGGGAAATATGAGCCGTGGATACTATCTGGGGGCGGAATTGACGGTTACATCTCTCTAGTACTTGCAAGCTATCTCTTCCTCCTGAAGGGAGTTTGAGGATCGATGGCTGGGTGCTGGATGAGAATTATGGGCTTCTTGTCCGAGGGGCTCGTCCATTCTCAAATGATGAAAAACTCCAACTCTGACATGATTTTTATAATCATGAAGCTGCTATGATGCTGTCGCCAGACACTGGCTTAATAGAGAATTTTGGAGTAATCTGATGAGAGAAGCGAATGGGGTAAAAGGACCTACAAGGATTCAATTCGAAGAGTAGTGTCTAGAGAGAGTATTGCTGTTGGGTATTCATAGCAGGAATTAGTAGATAAGGATGGTGGGAATCTAATAGCAGAATTAGCTGCCGCCTATGCTAGGTACTTGTAAGTTATCCCCTCCTTCAGGAGAGTTTGAAGATAGATAGTTGAATGCTAGATACACACGGTGGGCCTTTATCTGGGAGACAATCTACTATAGTCTCCTTGTGAAACAGTGGATACTCAGGCAGTTTCGAGAAATCTTATAAACTTTGCTCTCGACCTTTTAGTAAATAAATGAAAGAATTCGATTATTTCCACCGCTTGCCTTCATAATGTATCGCTTGTTGCTAGTTTTCTGTACTGTCCCGTACGTATATGAAGGTGAGTGCCATCATTCCATTCAATAGTATAATAGTCAGGGCACCAAGCTCAGAGGACTGGGTTTTATATTCTATGGATGGATGGCAGGAGCATAGTATTGTGGGCATCTATGTATTCTTTAGTTAATATACTTCATCGTTTTGTTAAGTAGAGAATTGAAGCAATATAAAGCAAGAATTGGAGAGGGAATGGAGTGATGTGGGAGGCCCCGAATAACTTAAGCGCCTGAAAGGAGCAAAGGAAAATACAAGGAAAGTTAGGGAGGGGATGGAAGAAGAAGAAGAAACTCTGCATGCCAGGCCATTCAGTAGATGAGAAAAAAGCCCAGAACACCCAGTTCTGAGAGAGAGACATGAAGTTTACGAGAGTTAAGATAGTATAATCCGCCTAAGGAAGTAGCCTAAGGACCAGATGAAGAGTCAACAGCAACAAGATTGTGGTCTATGATCCTCTCGCAAAATGAGCCCAGCCTGAGGCCCATATTCAAAAGTGTTATAGGCTGGTGACCCTCGACGCCTAAGTAAGTGTACAGCTAATAGAGCTCCGGTCCCATACTAGAGACTCTACTACCCCCTCATGTTCCCTCTAATGCCCATTCACTGCAACGAGCCCAAGTGGTGTTGGACCGAAACCTGCTCAGGACGTTAGTTAACATCTCTCCATCGCAGGGCAGCTTCACCATCCACCACCCTTTTGTCCCCATCTTCAGTGGCTGGCAACAGTTGTGTTTAACCAGCGTACTAGCCCTTGGTGCTGCCCGGGTTATGGAACTTCGTGCCTGATTATCCCCTCTCGTCCCAATTGTCCAGTTCACGTGAGTAAAGTCCAACCATAACATCTACCCATTTTGTTCAGACGATCTCTCACCGTTCTAATTGTAGTTGCTATTAAAATACAACCATAATCCAGCAAGCTCTTTTCTTTACACATCTAGCATTTCATTTCAGAACAGTATAGTATATTTCTTATTTAGGTACGGCTACAATATTTTGTCTATATATGATGAAAGGGATTTCTTGTGGTTTTGGTGCTGCGTCCTTTCAACGCCATAGCTCTATCGATACAACCAATTGGGGAAGCTCGGGGGGGGCATTGTTGGATTTTGTACGGCCTGTTTGGCATTAGTGTCCCTTTTTGTTTTCTGGCTGCCGGGGGAGGAGGGAGACGGTAAAAGTGTACTTGCGGGCAGATTTCGCCATTTGGTTTTGTTTGTTTGTGAGGTGGCGATGAATTAAGCCAGATTAAGTTGGATTAAGTTGGATTGGGTTTGGAGGAAGGGTTTTTTTTCTTTTCTATAATAAAGTTGAGGTAAAGTGGGAAGTTGTTTGGATAGGCCCCTTTTTTTAAACCAAAAGAAATTTTAAATAACCTACAAGGGTTGAGCATATGGGTTAAGGTTCTTTCAACAGTGATACCGTAAAAGCTCGGTAGATCGACTATCGGAAATCGAGCCCTTGGTGTTCGCAATCCGAGATCTCGAAACACCCCGAGAAGGAATAGTGTTTCCCAGACAAGATATAGCTTGGAGAGGCTGTGCTTGTTGGATCTCATTAACTGGTATTCGTTATTTCGTTAACCTACTATTCTAAACTTGTTGTAGTTTGGTGAGATGGTGTAATCGAGACCGACGATAGTGGATCTACCGAGTTTTTACGGTAGTTTAACTTGGCAGTGAGGTCGGAGTTGTCGTGGGCGGGTACTTGTATTTGTGAGGCGAGGGAGTAGATAGGGTACTGTAAGTATCGTTAAGTTGGGTATTGTAAAGGTCCAGAACGATGAGTTGGTGAGTGGAAGTATGGAATTTGTGCTGATTTGCTAAACTAGGAACCGAGTGAATGTTGGACTGCCAGTATCAGTAACATACTCTAGCGGAAAATATAACTAAAAGGTATAGTGAAGTACCGTACTTTATCTTGCTTTTAGCACAAGATCCGTTACTTCAAGTCCACGCGTGAAATACCTACAGTAACAACAGCAAGAATGTGCTAGTTCAGTCATTTCCGTGCCAAGAAAATATCGTAGCTCACTAGCATTTAAGAGAGGGCAATAAATTCAGTTCAGAAAAGCCCACCGAAAGAGGATGTTTTCGTTTGTGATGTGAACTAATTTAAAAAAAAAGGAAAACCACCCCCCACCAGCCACTATATATCAGAGCGAGGAGGAGTGGGAGCATTTTCTCTGCTTTCTGGGTTGGTCCTAATACAGATCACTATCGGAGGTTGCAGGGGTTTTGTGGGGAAGACATACTAGTATCATACTGTTGGACAGCTTGAGTTTGCGGCAGTGGGACCCCCAGCTCATGCTTCTTAGTCATCAGAGGATAAGATCTCGTAGAGAACAACGCTACAATATTACCCATGCAGTCAGAGCAAACACCAAAAAAGGAAAGTCCAAGGGAGGATGGAAATGAATTGGAGAAGGAATTCGTTCATATCACTCAGGCAGCCATTGTAGTAAGTTAAATTGGGATTTCGGTAGAGTGATAAAGTGTGCCGCCGAATGCACAAAGAGTGTATCCTATCGTACGAGGAAGTGCAGGATGGGAATGCGGGGATTCCCGGAACAATAGAAGCCCAACTCTTTGTCTGAGCATACAGTGATGTGGGAAGGAAACGTTCCCTCTCCTTTCACTGGATTTCGTCCCTGCTCGATATACCATCTAGTACTGTTTTTCCTGCTAGAGTCTAAGTTAAGTAAAGGGGTTTCTGGAAATTTCATAGAGATGGGTTGAGCACTGTATCGTATTAGGTTCTCCTTCTGTCATGGTGGGCATCCTTCTAAGGAACATATTCTCGCAATTCGATCCTGGGTTATTGTGAACAGCTGGTTGTAACAGATGTACCGCAGCTGATATTTTCAATGGATTTTTTCTGATTTTTTTAGTATTGAGGGTGGTTGATAAACATCCTTAAAGCGAGATATAATACTCTCTGCAGAAAACGGGGTGGGAAAGCTGGAGGATTGATTCGATAGCTTCCTAAGTTCCGCCAGTGTTACTATGACACTCAATATTATTATTATAAATATTATTATTATTATACCTGCATTCCCATCCATGATTTTCCCCGCTGTAGCTATTCCGATCTGATAAGTTATATAATAGCGCGATAGATCGATCTTCTGATAACATGGTATGATATCAAGCCCTGAACCATATACCACACCCCCCTCTCCCATAGTATTCTACCCCAACTTGAAATTTGGCCGACAAAATTTCTTGGCATTTTCGAGGAAGGTCTATATAAGGAGGCCATCCCCCACCTTCCTTCTCATCTCCTTTCCTCGTCAATCTCTCTTACTCTTCTCTTCTCTTCCAAAAGGTACTTTCACCTTATGCTGCTTGCGGCATTTTGGAGATTGTACTGTCATAGTTTTGCTGCCTAGTGTGTCTGTGGTGTCACGGGTTTAAGGGTGATTGCTTTCCCCACTCGAACAATTCTACAAGTGACATCTGCTAATCTCGCTATTGTTACTAGGAAGACACACAGGGCAGCCATGTCCACTGCTATTATTTGCAGGGGACAAACATGCATATAACATGTATGTCATGTGGGTAATAGTACCCGAAAGCTAACTGGTGGCTTACTTGGAGAGGAAGACAGAAAGATCCAAGAGGACAGACAGGAGAAAGATCCGGAAGGACATGCAGAAGAAAGATCCGGAAGGACAAGCAGGAGCAAGATCCAAAAGGACAAACTTAAAAAAAAAAAAAAAAGTGCCATCTGGGGGAAATATATATATACTCAAGTACCGATCCACTGGTGAAAATCAAGGGATCTGGGAAATACGAGCCGTGGATACTATCTGGGGGCGGAATTGACGGTTACATCTCTCTGGTACTTGCAAGCTATCTCTTCCTCCTGAAGGGAGTTTGAGGATCGATGGCTGGGTGCTAGGTGAGAATTATGGGCTTCTTGTCCGAGGGACTCGTCCATTCTCAAATGATGAAAAACTCCAACTCTGACATGATTTTTATAATCATGAAGCTGCTATGATGCTGTCGCCAGACACTGGCTTAATAGAGAACTTTGGAGTAATCTGATGAGAGAAGCGAATGGGATAAAAAGACCTACAAGGATTCAATTTGAAGAGTAGTGTCTAGAGGGAGTATTGCTTCTAGGTACTCATTGCAGGAATTAGTGGATAAGGATGGTGGGAATCTAAGGGCAGAATTGGCTGCCGCCTATGCCAGGTACTGGTAAGTTACCCCTTCTCCGTGTTGGAAATTCTGCTCGGCATGCTAGAGTTTCTTTTGTTTCATGAAAGCACGGAGGGTCAGAAAGATGTTTCATTGATAGGCAGATAGGAGTATGGAGGCTACGGAAATGAAGACAGAACAAGAGTTGGATATTATGATTAAAGGCCAGAGGAAAGAGGAATTTTTTGTGATGCATTTTTTTTGCTCATGGATAACACAGAATGTTTCTTTCTTTTGTTTCTATGAGGGATGGATAAAATGATAGGGAGACATGTGTGGAAGAGTATGGACATGAGTGTTGATCTTTGTAAGGCTGGGATAGTGTTTTGTTTTTCATAATATATACCCCTATAATTACCGTTAGTTTACCAAGCAAGCAAGTACGATGAATAGACTTAAGTTTCTCACTATCGTTATCCTCTCTCTTTGTTGCCCTTTCAGTGCCGAATCTTTTCTTATTTTAATCACTCCGGAAGATTTTGATAGATAGCTGACTGCTAGGTACACACAGTTTTGAGAAATCTTATAAAATTTAAAAATTTAATGAAAGAATTCGATTATTCGCACTGCTTGCCTTCATAATATATCACTAATTGCTAGTTTTACTCTACTGTGCTCAGGTACTATACAAGGGTATTGTTATTTCAGTAAATACTAAGGGTATTCAGAGCTACTGACCATAAATTTGTGTTGAAACGGCGTTCAAAATCGGAGTACGCTAGTGGGAGTGGTCGGCCAAAAAGGGCTAGTCCACCTTGAAAGTTAGAGTTGAAGGTTCACGTTTTGAACGGGTGGCTAGAGGTCCGTTTTCAACCTTCGGTTAATGTTTTCCATTCACTTCATCCCAATCATACCCACTCTATCGCTAGACCACGCAATCTCTTGTGCTATCCTAGTATCCCCAATCCTATCGGATAAACATTTCCTCTATTTCTTTTTACTTTGGGTCCATTTTTCTGTTTTCTCTTCTTAAATTCTGTGCTTCATACTCGCATGTCTTGAACCTGAGCTATAAGAGACTCACCATCTAGATCGTCCTACTCTAGAACATGGGTGGAAAGGGCCCGGATTAATTTGGGTCGGTTCCAGCTTCAGGATTATTGCGTTCTCCGGGGTCATTAAAGCAGAGGTCCAAAAAGTGAAACTCCTAATAATTATATGGCTTCGGTGGATACAAGTTGCTTAAGGCTAGCTCGAGACATTGGGTACGATTGTTCGTATGTATATACACGGGTGCAAATATCTAAATACCATATATACTCTTCAAACGGGAAATTGACCGCAAGCCGAATAGAGGAAAAAGTAATTCCAGGAAGGAGGCGGAGACTTAAAGCGTTGGTACAAGGTTCAAGTTATCAGCTCCACATAAACTTATGGTGTCCTCAGAGTCATCTCTGCTGCCGGTTTCCATTGGTGAATTCTATTGGTGAATTTATTCTTAGTGCAACACATGATCGTGGTGAAAACTGTCAACGCAATATCACGGTTAACTTTGAATACCCTAAGTACTGTACTTGAAGTCATACAGGCAGGGGTTTGGGATACCCCCCGTTTGCCCTTAGGAGAGATACCGGTACGGTATTATACAGTGCTCAGCTGGCTAGCTGGAAGCGAAGTGTGGTGCCTCCTTCAGAATCTTGCTTCGAGCGAGGCTTAAATAACCACAAGCGCAATATATTTGGCTTCCCAAATTCCTGGCCGGTTGATTGGGTATTTGCATGACTAGGCAACAGGTAATTTAACCCCGCTCTTCCTAAAATTTCTGGAACACTGTCAACTGATTCAAAGATATTCAGCACCCTATTCTCTACGAGATTTCAAGTAGCAAAAAAGAAAGGATGTCGCGAGCTTTTACGGATAACATCAATTCTTTCAATGTATCAAATCACTTTGCCTTTACAGCTCCCAATGATGTGTGCGAGGTCCTGGCCTGGCTGTCACCCTTAGAGCCCCAGGTACGACATCAGGATATTTGCGATCAGCGCGTGGATAGTATAGGGAGCTGGCTACTAGAAACGAAAGAGTTCAGAGACTGGTATAATGGTAGCGAGGAGAATGGATCTGATCATGCGGCTTTGTTCTGCTATGGTGACCCGGGGGTTGGCAAGAGCTACATCTGGTATGCGAGACCAAAAGTGTGGGACAAACAAAGGATATTATTGCTAACAGGTCGCGATGGTAGCTCTGTGGTGGTAGACTATTTATGCGACCAGGCCGTAGAGCAAGATATGGCAGTGGCTTGTTTATACTACGACTTCGCTTCCCGAAAGGCCCAGTCTCCAACAAACGTGCTCGGCTCTCTAGTCAAACAGCTTCTAAGTGGGTTAGGAGAAATCCCAGTGGAAATCACCCAGAAATTCCGGAGCCAGAAGGTGATTGGTGGCCGAAGACTGCAACTTCCTGATATTGTGAAAATGTTTCCCACTGTCTCACCCTTACAACGCACATTCATGTGTCGACGCGATCGACGAGTGTGTTACAAAGCATCGACTGGAGGTTCTTGACGCATTGGGGCAAATACTCGGGGGGTCACCAAATACACGAATTTTCATGACCGGAAGGTCACATATCCGGGATGTGGTTGAGAGGGGACTGGATGGAAGAGCAACAAGTGTACCGATCAAGCCCAGGGACAACGATATAGTCACATATCTGTGCGCAAGACTGAGGAAAGACACAACTCCGGAAGTAATGGATAGTAGGTTAGAGGACGATATTTTGAAGAGTATTCCCAAGGAGATCTCGGAATCGTATGTAGTAGCGTGCGATCTAGGAAACCTTTGTAAGCTAGGTACTGACGCACGCGAATATAGATTCTTACTGGTTTCGCTCAAGGTCGAACACGAACCATCTCCTCTACACCTCCGGCGATTGAAATCTCAACACCATGAGATATCATCGTCACTCTTCACTACCCGCACTCTGAGTGAGCTGCACCCCCCCCTATGATAGATTCGGACCTGGGCACCCATTTCTTAGGTTCCGTCCCATCCTCCTCTCTGCTTTTGTTTCGCGGCTTTGCTTAACATTTGCACGGTCGGCAACACCCTCGCGTCCATGTTACAGATGGCTGGGATCACGGTTCGCAGTAAGAGAAAACTTTTCACCAGGGTACAGTCGATTTCTCTGCTCTCTTCGATTATGTTTCGCTCGAGGCTGCCTAGTCAGACACGCACACGTTTCCGATAGTTCCTACGATACTTGGGTCTACCCCTCCTCTTCTCCTTCTGGTCTCGTCCCGTTGCTCGGTTACAGCTACACTTCCCCTCTTTGGCTGGTATCCTTCTACCACCTGGCCTTGTGCCCCCCACGGCGTTCCACGGTCGTATCCTCGGTTACGCTCTATCGTGGTATTGCACTGCCTCCTCGGTCGATGTCAACGCCTTGGGCTCGAAGTAATGTCGGTCGCCGATCTTTTTCTAAGGTCACTTGAGGCCGCCCCTAGCTAGATGTATCCATTCTTTATTAGGTTTTCATTTAGTGGAGTTTCTGTCTTTCCCGAGTGTTTGGGTTTTCTTTTGTAAAAACTTTTGTTTGTTCAGGGGGGCTTTCCGAAGGGTTTTCTGCATCTTCCTGCTTGCTCGCTAGGAGTATTTTGCTACTTTTTTGTGGGTGAGATGTGCGGTTGGGCCCGTACCATAGGGTCTTGGAGGCGTGGCTTTGATCCCATGAGGGGAGAGATGCGTAGGTTTTTCTTGGCCATAGCTAGCGCTGCATGTCTGGTTTTTCCTGGTAGTTGTACGAATAAAATGCAAAACTGATATAAAAAAAAAAAAAAAAAAAATCGCTCAAGGTCGAAACAATCCTGGGAGAAATGGCAATCGAGCGCAGGAGAAATAGGCTGAATGAGATGAGAGATGGGTCTGGGTTGGCAGATGCATACGAGGCAACACTGGAACGGATAAGAACTCAAGGGCAGAAAGCAGAACTTGCCGTGGCCACCTTGATGTGGATATGTCATTCGGAAAGGCCATTACACGTAGATGAATTGTGCCATGCGCTTTCTGTAGCTATTGGATCTACATATTTCGATAGAAACACTATCCTTGCGACAGAGACGTTACTCACCTGCTGCCAAGGACTAATCACTGTGGATAAGGAAGCCTCGACCTTCCGGTTGATCCACCAGACTCTCCGCGAGGCCCTCACCACTCGCCGCAACCTTTTCACCCATGCCCACTCGACGATGGCGGAGGCGTGTTTGACTTATCTGAATTCAGACCAGGCCAAGGCCCTTCCAGCCAAGCTGCAACCCGACCTCTCAAGTATGCCCTTCCTTAGATATTCTTCGCGATATCGGGGCACCCATGCAAAGAGGGAACTTTCGGATCGCGCGATATTGCTTGCAATGGAGCTACCGGACCAGTATGAGAACCACATAGCCGCTAACGCACTTTTTGAGCAAATATTGGAACCATATGAGCTCCAGGAAATCAAAGCTCCTTCAGGGTTCAGTGGGCTACACTGTGCATCTTTCTTCGGGACTATTGACGTGATGACTAGTTTGTTAGGAATGGATGGCTGCGATGTCGACCGCTAAGCTATTCCGATCTAATAAGTTATAGAATAGCACGATAGATCGATCTTCTGATAACATAGTATGATATCAAGCCCTGAACCATATACCACACCTCTCTCTCCCATAGTATTCTACCCCAACTTGAAATTTGGCCGACAAATTTTCTTGGCATTTTCGAGGAAGGTCTATATAAGGAGGCCATCCCCCACCTTCCTTCTCATCTTCTTTCCTTGTCAATCTCTCTTTCTCTTCTCTTCTCTTCCAAAAGGTACTTTCACCTTATGCCGTTTCTGGCATTTTGGAGATTGTACTATGATAATTCTACTGCTTGGTGTGTCTGGGGTGTGGTGGGTTTATGGGTGATTGCTTTTCCCTACTCGAACAATTCTACAAGTAACGTCTACTAATCTCGCTATTGGTACTAGGAAGACACACAGGGCAGCCATGTCCCCTGCTATTATTTGCAGGGGACAAACATGTATATAACATGTATGTCATGTGGGTAATAGCACCCGAAAGCTAACTGCTGGTTTACTCGGAGAGGAAGACAGAAAGATCCAAGAGGACAGACAGGAGAAAGATCCGGAAGGACAAGCAGGAGAAAGATCCAAAAGGACAAACTTAAAAAAAGAAGTGCCATCTGGGGGAAATATATATGCTCAAGTACCGATCCACTGGTGAAAATCAAGGGATCTGGGAAATACGAGCCGTGGATACTATCTGCGCGCGGAATTGACGGTTACATCTCTCTGGTACTTGCAAGCTATCTCTTCCTCCTGAAGGGAGTTTGAGGATCGATGGCTGGGTGCTGAATGAGAATTATGGGCTTCTTGTCCGAGGGACTCGTCCATTCTCAAATGATGAAAAACTCCAACTCTGACATGATTTTTATAATCATGAAGCTGCTATGATGCTGTCGCCAGACACTGGCTTAATAGAGAATTTTGGAGTAATCTGATGAGAGAAGCGAATGGGATAAAAAGACCTACAAGGATTCAATTTGAAGAGTAGTGTCTAGAGGGAGTATTGCTCTTAGGTACTCATTGCAGGAATTAGTGGATAAGGGCGGTGGGAATCTAAGGGCAGAATTGGCTGCCGTCTATGTCAGGTACTGGTAAGTTATCCCCTCCTCCAGAAGAGTTTGAAGATAGATAACTGAATGCTAGATACACACGGTGGGCTTTTATCTGGGAGACAATCTACTATAATCTCCTTGTGAAACAGTGGATACTCAGGCAGTTTCGGGAAATCTTATAAAGTTTGCTCTTGACTTTTTAGTCAAAAAAATGAAAAATGAAAAAATTCAATTATTCGCACCGTTTGCCTTCATAATGTATCACTCGTTGCTAGTTTTTTTTTCCTGTACTGTACAACTAGCGGGTGGAAGATCTTGGCACCCCCTCGTAAATTGTCGTGAAATTGATCATGATCGCAACAACAAGTAAGGCCATAACCTACCATGCCACCGTCACGTCCTCCTAAAAAGTACCTAAGTCCAGACGAGAGGTTCCGTATTATTAGTTTACGGATACAACAGAAGTCCTGGGAAGAGATTGTCCGTGAAACAGGGGAAAAAAAAAGCACTATTCGAAACATCGTTACCCACTTCCTCAAGCATGGTACCTACCATGACCTCCCCAAACCCGGCCGGAGGAGAAAATTGGATGACCGTGGCCTGAGGCAACTAGAACGTGCTGTTCTAAAAAACCCTGCAGCCACGATCCAGGATCTTGCACGAGAGGCGACATTGGACTCTGGAGAAAATGCAGTAAAGAGGGCACTAAGGGAGTTAAAGTTTGGGGTTTTCCGGGTAAAGAGGAAGTTTTGGTTGAGCAAGGAGGCTATGATGAAGAGGAGGAGATGGTGTTTAAAGAAGAGGAAGTGGACGGAAGAAGATTGGAGGAAGATCATCTGGTGTGATGAGGTTCGAATCGAAGTTGGTTTAAGGTCAGGACCGTTGCGTGTACGCCGCCGTCGTGGAACTTCTCTTTGGCCCCGATATATCCAGCCAACATTTCACTCCGGACGATTTGGTATAAGCTTTTGGGCTGCTTATTCCTATGGAAGTCGTACCCCGCTCATATTCCTTCGTCGCCGAAGGCCTGAGGAGTATGAAAGAGAGAGAGATCGAGGTGGACTAAATGCTACTCAATATAGGAATGAGGTTCTAATACCCTATCTTATTCCATATTGGGAGAGGCTTCAGGGAGGACCTCGAGGGCTGCACTTTATGCAGGATGGTGCTGGACCGCATCGAGCAAAGAAAATGGCCCACTTTCTTGCTCAAAGTAGGATACAGATATTATCCTGGCCCGCCTCGTCGCCTGATCTCAATCCCATTGAGAATGCCTGGCGTATGCTCAAGCAAAGACTACGGAAGCGATTCAGGCAACGATACTCTCGACCCCAAACCGAAGAGGAGCTCAGGCAAGCAGCACAGGACGAGTGGGATCTAATTCCACAGAGGATACTTGATCGCTGGGTTGACTCGATACCGGAGAGAATTAGGGAGGTTTTGCATGCAAATGGAGGACATACAAAGTGGTGATGGAATCACTACCTTTTCTTCTTTCATTATACATATCTCTTGAAATTTTATTTTCTCTCCGTTTTTGTGTTCACGATATTTCATTCGTATTGTGTTGTCTTCACAGTGGGGGGGTGCCAAGACTTTCCACCCGGTAGTTTGTACTGTGCGTGCATGAAGACGAGCGCCATCATTCCTTTCAACAGTAGTCAAGACCTTGCGAATTGCGCCCTCGGAGGACTGGGCTTTACATCCTATGCATGGATTGCGGGAGCACAGCATTGTGAGTAATTTATGTATTGTTCTTTTAAATATACTCCACAGTTTTGTTAAATAATAGGATTGGAGTTATATAAAAAATAATTAGAGAAGGGGTAAACCGATGTTGGAAACCCTTAGTACCTAGCACCTAACAGAAGCAAAGGAAGATATACAAGGAGAGGAGTGGAGGGAAGAAGAAACTCTGCATCTCAGACCATTCATTCGGTATATGAGAAATCCCGAAAACCCCGAGTTCTGAGAGACGGCGAGGTTAATAGGACCCTTCTCAGAGGCAAACGAGAGGAGCGATAGGCGAGAATTATCTAGTCCACTAGGAGGGACATCCTCCCTTCCAACAGTAGCTTCACAATTCCCACCTTTTCATCCATGGCGACAAACCAAAGTGACGTTGATCCTATTGAGACAGTTAGTGTCATGGTTGAGATGTTGGGACACGTTCTCTTTTTCGCAATTCGGAATGTTGTAGAGGTAAGTTATGGATCAAGCCGGCGGTCTGGTAGGGGGTTGTAGGAGATGAAAACACCGGGACTATTGCCTGACTCTTGCACCTGCCTCACTTGGGGGTATCATAGTTCAATCAATGTAGATGAGATTGATGCAACAAATGGCTACAGCCGCTATACCGCATCATCAGTGAGGGAGAAGACACAACACACCACTGCACATCTATCATAACTATTAGCTAGCGGTATCTGTTCCTCCCCTGTAGGCCGCGGTTGGTGGATCAAAGCCTAAAACTAGAGCTGTTCAAAATCAAAGTCAGCAATAGTCTGGGGTCATTCCTAAGACCTCTTGTCGCGCTTGTAACAATACATTGCGAGACCTCAGCAGATAGGAGGGAATTTCTAGAACAAACTCTGGTGTTTTAGATTTTAAATTGAAATATTAATGCTACAAGATGTATAGTGTCATGCATGGTATTTTAATACCAAACACAGTTCAATCCACTTTGTCCCACCGCCGAGTAGCATCTTTATCATTAACATCAAACTTACTGACATATTACCTAGTTAGATATCTGCGGGAGACGGAAAAAAGGATCTCTTGGAGAGACGGAAAGATAGAAGCCTAATACGCCTATAGTACAACATTACACACCCCGCTCATTACTCATCTTCCATAACCATCTCCTTGATCTCCTCCTTTACTAGTCCTCCATTTTCTCCACTTTCCGCCGCCACGCCCGGTGCAGCCGTGGCATCGCCTACTCCAGGCACTTTTGTAAAGAGCAGTCCAACCTCATCCACAATGTCATAAGTGATGTCCTCGGCAATCTGCTCGTTATAGCGCTCGCATAAAGGCCTCATCCCAGAAATATCTCCATCAGGTGGAGCCAGCCAGTCCGGACCGAAGTTTGTCTCAACAATAGCACCTTTAAACACACTGACAGCGGGGTAATACCCCAAAGTTCCGTCGTCCAGTTCTCGTCCACCTGTGGTAGCTAAAGGCCTCGAGGCGGGGGGTAAGAAGGCAAAGAGGTCTTCCCACGGTGTTCCGACAAATTTACCGTTCTTGTAGACTTTGATGCACGAATCCGGAAGTGTTTTTGGTGGTGTACAGGCCTTAGCGCCCGGGCTCGGGTTCATCAATTCCTCCATGTCCTTCGTGGGTTGGTAATCGAATTGCTCGAACCACAGCTGGTTCTTGAATCGGATGGGGATACGATCACGTATCAAATCTCTAGCTCTGACCACTGGATCCTCTGTGAGACCTCTCTGCACATCCAGGCTCGGCAAGCAGATTCGCAATCCGATAACATCTCCCTCCTCAAAATTCTCCCCCAGGAAATCCTTCGGGCGAGACATATGAACCTTCTGCCCCGATAAATCTCTGATCCCATACGAGTAGCCATCAAACCCAACCGGTGCATCCAACGGAGCTTCACGCCGGGCCCATCCAACACGAGCATGACCACCGGACGGGATCCCGCGGACTATTTTACACTCGTAGTACCAGTCCCCCTCCCTAACACCAACATTTGCGCGTGCCATTCTCCATCCCTTAGCAGTTGTAATGGCGCTACCGTTGCGATTTACGTGGACTGCTGTGTTCATGTCTTCAAAGTTTATCCGCGGAATGTACGGAGCATATTCTGTGTTTCGGTAGGAGACAGTAGGGAGCATACGACTCGCTTCGCAAGGCGTGTAACGGAAACCTCGTCGATTCATAGGACTATCAATGTTAGCACAGAGGTCAGTGGAAAAACAGGTGGTGGGCAGGCAATTCACTGATCATTCACCGAAAAGAATTCATTCTCCAATTCCGGTATCGGGCAGGGAGCCACCGGCGGTGCGCGATGTCCGTAATAATCTTGCTCTTGCGGGGGCGGTAAACGGAAGCGCATCAAAGCTGGCCAGTCATCGCCAGGAGTATGTTTACCCGAGCCGGTACCGATAGGCGAGGGGACATTCGAAGACTCCTTCTTCTTCCAAGAATCCTTCTTCTCACGAGGCTCGCGAGGATTTCCCTTCTCTTTGTGCTTCATTGGACGCGGTTGTTCTGTGAAGTCTATGTCTATTGAGCGTTTTTGGGGAATTGTTGGTGAGGGAGGAGAGGAGGTTGCGTCAGGCATTGCTATGTCGGCCATTGTGAGCGATGACGAATACTATGTAGTTTTGGGTTAAGTCCTTTCAAAGAATGATAAGTTTGGTCGCGAATTCACAAGATTCAACCAAACCAGATGATGTCGTTGCTTTCCGCCAAGAGAGCCTCTGTCAAGTTACACAGCAGGGGTAATCTAGCGGATCACTGCTTGATTTAGCCCTTTGACAGCAATTTCCGAGTGAGAAGGTGTGAGAGGAACCAATTGTTTGGGCATCGCCAATAAGTTCCGGGAGTGGTATATCTATTTCCAACTTCCTCGGAAGAGCTATTTACATAAATCTCCTCTATTAACCCCTGATCCATCCAAGGTCTTTCATAGCACTGGGAACTAGCCCCTGGAAAAACGCCCACGATTCATCACAGGTATTCTGTCTTAATATTTTGCCGTCGAGATTGATATTTCGTATGATAGAGGATGGGAGCTCAGCGGCTGAGAGGGAGTGCTAGCCCCTAACCTGCCCCGAAGAGAAACAGTGGTGATGGTGGTGATGAAAGATGAAATTGCACCCGGAACCAACATTATACACACCCCAATGTACAGAATCAGAGGAAAAAGAACGTGATATTTTGTCTTCTGGATTATGCTATCCGCTATCACACTATTTATCTACTCTTATATTACCATACCCCGTGGAAAACTAGGCACCTATTACCCGCCGACCAGGAACCTCTCCTATCCTAAGGTAGTCTAGTCGGACAATCACACTTACTCGTAATGGGGAGTGAACAGTTCGATAGCATATCAGCTAGGCCTTCCAATCTATCTGCCCCCCGTCGGGTGTGATCTTCTAGTAGCTTCCCCAAGAGAAGAGAAATTGGAAGCGTTGATCACAAATTACTAACGCCAAAACTCTTTCGTGCCCAAAGGATTAATCACAGCCGGAGTGTTATCAATAAACATGACCATTAAGTCCAACTATAGGTAAGGTGGGATTTTGAAGAGGTCGAGGATTATAGATAGTAGGGCAAAAGGCCGTCGGATGTCCGTGGTTGCTTGCGTATTACATAAGAAGAGCACACAAGCAACATTTATGGCTTAAGATAGCCCTATTCAAGGCATTCTGCCCAACCTTCAAGGCGACTCAGGCGAGCTCTCAATAGTATAATTATTAAACCCACTTGTTGATAAATCTTCTCGAGTGATATTGAATGAATAAACGAAACAAACGCAGTCAAAACGCTATCCAACTTAAATATTTCCAAAAAAAAAAAAAAAAAAAAAAAGAGAAAGATTAATATCACTCGCTCCCAACAAAAGAAATATCTAGAAGTCACTATAATTAGTAATAAGTAGTTCAAATAAAGACCCAATAAAGACAAAGGCAATGAAAAACAAAAGAATTACTGCCTTCCTCACCCTCCTATCTCCCCCACGACCTCCCATCCGCTAGCATACCTACAGCCTATGCCCACCCATATATAACTCAATTTCTTCCTCATCAACAGTCTCATGCTCCCCATCAGCCTCACTCCCCACTTCACTCCCCACCTCAAATCTTTCATCCCCACCAACCCCTTCCTCCTCTCCCTCTCCCTCCTCCCTCCTCCTCCCCGCACCCACCATTGGCCCAACAGCAACAACTTGACTCCCAAAAAATTCATGCCGACAAAGCGGACACCGCACAACATCCGTGCAATATCCTTCATACTCTACAAAGCACGGGCCGCAAAGCCCATGCTGTGCATTCGGAACACTACACGGGAACTCCCTCGTAATCTGATTCTCGTAGCAAATTGGACAAGCTATTGAGCCTGTAGCTGTGGGGTCCCAGGGAGCCCCAGGGGATACTGGTAAGATATCGTGAGGAAGCGTGGAGGAGGTGGAGGTGGAGGGAAGGCGGGAGAACTGTGCTAGGTTGTGCCTCGTCCAGTTTTCTAGTTCTCGGGATTGTGTGAGGGGGCTTGGAGAAAGGATCCCTGGTGCGAATTGGGCGAAAATAGAGGGAACTTCCCTTGCAGGTGAAGTAGGAAAGAGGAATGGCGCAAGGTCGGTGTCAACCCAAGTTAGTGGGAACGGAGCACCAAGGGCTGCAATCTGATCAGTTAGGTGTAGGGGATCCTCTTGCGTAAAATCTGCCTCTCTAGCTTCTTCTTCCGCCCTTTCGGCAGAAGCATCCCACTCTAAGAATTGCTGTGGTAGGGTCGTAAGGTCCCAGCCAGTCAACCCACCACTGCTCAGCGAAGACTCACTAGAAGTGGATGAAGAATCATCACTCCAAGGCGGCGGCACCGCAGAAATCTGTGTTATCCCAGGGTATTCAAGGGGGTAATTTATCTCACTCTCCTCCTCCTCCTCCTCCTCCTCCTCCTCCTCCTCTCCCTCCTCTCCCTCCTCCTCTCCCTCCTCCTCTCCCTCCTCCTCTCCCTCCTCCTCTCTCTCCGGATTAACACCCCCAGCATCAATACCCCCGTCCACCGCAACATAACTGTACTCACCACCCTGTCCTCCATGTTCCTCAGTCCCAATCTCCGCCCAAAAGCTCCTAATAGCGTCAGTCTCACTAGGGGCTATGTCCCCCAACGTCCGCTGAGTACCCGCTCCAGCAGTAAACACCCGCTGATCCTCTCCGACTGTGATCCTTTCGGGAGCGCTAGGCGAACGGTTATATCCCTCCCCGGGAACAGACGAGTCGGTAGTCAGATTCTCTGAGCGGCGCAATGTCGATAGCCTCGTGCTTACCTGCGCTAACTGTGTTTCCCGGTTGGGTACCCTGGAAGAGTTGACCTGCTGGGATGGAGAGGGAAGGGCGGAAGTGCTAGGTGTTGTGTCGTAGGAGTCAAAGGCGGAGCGGGGTTCGAAATGGAATGTGGGAGCAGGCCGGCGTGGAGACCTTGTGAGGGCGGGAGTGGGGATACTGAACAGATCCCTGACTTCCTGACTGTAAGTTTGGAATACTGCCTCGCTGGCCCTTGTTCGTGTTACTACCTCTCTAAGAGTACCAGCTCTCGAGAATTGAGTTGTAGTAGTGGTAGTAGATGCGGTAGCGATGCTCACACCGTCTAACCACCTGGTAACCGTCCCTCTAGTCGAACTTTGAGAATTAGAATCACGAAGCCTCTCCCCGTTAGCCCTTCTCCCTTCTCTAGAATAAGAAGCAGGCATAGTTAATCCTTTAGTGACGATTTTTTTTAACAATCTTTGGGTTGAGGTGCTCGATGTATATGAATAGATAACAAGTTTTTAATCGTAAAGTGGAGTGCGACGGGTGTGATGTTGTATGATACCTTGTTGAACAGTTCCTCCTGATAGTTATATACAACTGGCTTCCCGCCCATCTTGAAAAGCAGTTGTAGTCTTGAAGAGCAATGTTACTAATTGGACGTTTTCGGTTGTGCAGCGGAAGATTGTTGATTAAGTTCAGTAGCTAGCTAAGTGAAACAAGAACGGTATACATATGCCCAAGCGCAGTCATACAACCGATGATGTGGAATACACACTTCCACGTACAACCTAGCGTACGCCATAGTGAGTAGGAAGCCTAAGCACTTCTCTCACGATACCTCTACCCAGAGGAGCAATCCCCAACAAGCAACTATGGGTTTCAAGTCTTCGTCCCTAATTCAAGACCACTCGAGTGTCTTACAATATTACTGTCTCAGGAGGAATCACATAGCATCACTCGGTACATAACAGGGCTCGAGGTTTCTTGGCAGGGGTGAAACATGGATTTGAAAAGTGGGAAACTTTTGGGTGGCGTTTGTATAGTCACTCGATAGGTGAAAACCTCGATGAAACAAGACTTCTCTTTAGCATAAATTACCTCGCCCTAACGAATGGTATTGAGCGGGCCCGTTCCCGGCAAAGAGAAATTCCGTTTCACGGAGACTTTCGTCGGGCAGCCGTACTTTGGAAGAAGTGCCTCTTGTGATGGATGGGCGTATTCTAGAAATTCTCTTAGGATTGATTGATTGATTGCCGGTACAGGTGTGCCCACAACAGTATGTTCATTCAGAAAACCTCCAGGATCAAAACTGCCAGAAATATAATTATAAAAATAATATAACACATAACCCCGAGACAGGTGAACCCTTTTTCCGGTCGTTGGCAACATTTCGAAAAGGTATAGCTGGGTTTGGGGAGTTCTCTAACTCAATTAATTCGACCAGTATATCAAATTTCTGGCATAATTAGGCCAAGCTTACGGGGAACTGGGCAGCTTATAGGAGTCATGAGGTATGAAGATCATTTAAAATTTGGGCTGGGTATACTTATCAGTGCACAGGTATCTGACAACCCCTAGCCACCAATCTCATCACGCCGAGCTCTGATTGCAAGAACAGCAAGCTGTTATTAATAATAATATTATCATAACGTTATATCGTTTTTCCTCTCACGAGGCCATATTCCTCCCACGTGCTGGCATAAACCCTTCATCATCGTTCGGGCGTCAGCCATACTCTGGAGAGTGGGGAGGGAGCGAAGGCTAGGCACCGGACTGAAGCCAAACTGCAAACCATTAAGTAAAGCAATATAAGTTAGTTAACCCCCCCCAACTTATATCCACTTACCCAGTCTTCCCTCAGGAGAACAGAGCAGTATGTGTAAATTAATAGACATACTCTCTCCATTAGCGCTAGCTCAAAATTAAGGACTCTTCAGGCAGAATACCTCCTACAATATTATGGATGCACTTGCTGCTCCCAACATTCCATACCTCCAGCCCAGCGATCAGTCACATTTCTCAGCAGTCAAGTATTATTTACATCCTCAATAGTAACCCCCAAGACCAGCTGCTGATCTCTCTTCCCTCATCCTAGGGAAATAGACAAGATATCGTGCAACACCGACAAAAAGTGCCCGAGGAGGGGGGAAGTCCCTTACTAGAGTAAATCCTTTTTTACACTATGATACGATTTCTTTTTTCCAGCCTTTGACGATGGTTTTTATAGTATCACTACAGCCACGCCGAGGCACACAACGCCCAAATACCCCGAGACCATTCGCCTCTCTATCAGTTTTGCTACTGCCGTAGTGCTTGGGAGCGCAGTGATGCCTTCAACTCCTTCCAGGACACCAAGAGAGACAGATAGGGTAGTCTAAGGATTGGGAAAACTTGTGGGTTGCATTGAATCATAGGAGAAGGATTTTTAGCGTAGGATTATGCCCGGCTGTTAGATTAAAGATCAATTCTTCGATCATTTATACTAACTAACGAATGAAGGTACGAGTCTAAGTCGTATTAGTGTTGGGTGTATAGTGGTGAGGTGTTTACGGCGGTGTACTCCTCGAGACCCCGAGGGAGTTGGAGACGATTTGCTCCTTATGGCTGGTCCAGGACCGCCAGCCCAACAACACCCAACTCTCAGCAATGAGGTCTGGGGGGAAGCTTTCTTTCGTATATTCAACCAAGTCAGGGATATCCGTTGATTCGGGTTTCGTTCTCTCCTTTCACCTAGTTTGCTAGGAATGTCTCGTTGTTACTGGGCGTAGGGGTTAGGGCAGGACGGAGAAAGGGATCTGCTCAAATGGGCTACCGGATAATCAGATCGCACTTTTTGACAAGTTGCACGGTACACGATAAGAAGATTAGACACAGCGAGAATCTCGGGGAACGGTAGCACATAACGCCCAGAAGTAATACCTAGTCTATAATACACATCACCTAATCACGGGAATCCAAAGCACGCAAGCGTCATCTTGCTACTACCACTCTTCTAGTCAGCAGAATTAAGGGCACAAAAGGAAAAAAAAACAGTTTCATCCATTCATCGCGAGACGAGGAAAAAAGAAAAAAGAAACGATCCACAGAGACCGTGATTGGCACATTCATAGCCTAAAAGTGTTCAGAACCAAGCCGGCATAGGCTCCCGCCGACGACAAAAAAACCCTGAGACAAACTCAGGACATGAGCAGCTTGACAGCCCAAGAAATATTCAAAGTCCTAAGATCCTGATAATTCTGGCCAACGCCCAAAAATAGCACCGGAATTCCGGTCGCGAAGACCATGCTAATGAGGGTTCCAATCTACAAGCAATTGGGTTAAACATTAGCGATGTTGATCCTACAGCAACTAAATAGGATAGGGGTAAGGGTGCTAACCATATCACCAACAGTATCACATTTACTAATAATGAACCCATCCAGCGACCTATCGCTCCCAAATGCAGCATTGAAATTCCTGGCCTGAAGGACTGAGTCGGTTCCCACGAGCGCCTCTCCGACCATTAGTATCTTATCCGGATTGGCAAACTTGGCAAATTTTTCCAAACTGCTCATAAGTCTCTGATCATTGTGCCTTCTTCCAGCGGTGTCGATAAGCACAACGTCGTACCCTTCCGCTTCGCCATGGGCGACCGCGTCCTTGGCAATGTTGGCCGCATCTTTCCCGTAGCCCTTTTCGTAGAGTTCGACAACGCCTCCCTCGCGCTCTGTAAGCTCTTTTAAGTTGCGCACGTGTACGCGGAGTTGCTCCACAGCACCGGAACGGAAAGTGTCGCAGGCAGCCACCAAGACTTTGTATTTGTTTTGGAGAAGAAAAAAACAGATCTTTGAGAGGTTTGTGGATTTGCCGACACCATTGACACCGACAATAGAAATGACGTATGGGCGGCGGCCGGAACGCTTGGTTTGGATCTCCCGGAGGAGGTCGAGTGAGTTGGTAGGGGTAAGAATCTTACGAAGAGAGGCCTCGACAGCAGCTCTGACAGGCACCTCAATTGATTGGAACGATCCAGTCTTCTGCCCGATAAGAGACTTCTCTACGGAATCACAAACTTGTAAGGCTGCCTCTCTGGCAACGTTCTTCTTAAGGAGCTGGTCGAGCATTGCCGCCATAGGCTTTTCCAGGTCGGCTTTCGTGAGCACCTTGCCTCCTACCAGGTTCCGGAAAAGGCTAAATGCCCCAAGCCCACCGCTGGAACCACTTGCGCTAGTGTCCTTCTGATTAGATTCCTTAAGTATAGCGCTAACCTCCATATCCAGATCCTTCAACACAAACTCCCCCTTAGAAGTCTTGCTCCCCCATTCTCTCTGATCAATGTAATCCACCTTTCTCGTACCATCACGCCCACGCTCTGCCTCCTCATCGGTAGAATTTGGGTTAGGAGCCGAATAGTCCAGCACAGTGTTTGGATCCTCTTCGTCGGCGTTACCATCGGCATCCCATCGGCGCATCTTTTTAGTATTTTTCCCAAACTTTTTGCCCCCCCCACCACGAGCGGGCGATACCTCTTCGCCGCTCGATGGATAAGTTGCGGACGCAGGTCCCCGACGACCACGGCTCCCGCGAACAGGACGTTTGTTAACGCTCAACAGGTGAGATCCACTGCCAGGGGCAGGTGAAATAGGGCGAGCAATTTCGGGAGTCGCAGGTGTAGCAAGATTTCCCGAGGGGGCTGGAGTCCTGGGCTTAGAATGCGCTATTTCAATATTAGCTTGGAAGTGAAAAAAAAAAGGTTGGCAGAAAGATAAAAGTACATTTCATGATACCGGGCATTGGGGGCGGCGGTGGAGGCGCATCCCATTGCCCCTTAACAATGGTAGGTGTGGTCGAGCGGCTGTCCACATTGGAAGCGATTGGGCGAGGTCCACCTGCTTTTTTCTCAAGCTCCCGCATCCTATTTTCAAAATAGTCATCAAAGTGGCACTCGATTGTTGAAGTGTGTGGCTTCTTCAGTTGTTCCCCGTACAACGTGGTGAAAAGCTTCTTCACGGTATCCAAGAGTTCGTCAATCCACGTGAGCTGCAAAAGACTCTGATAAACAGCCTGGGGAAACATTAGCACTCGTTCGGTAGGGAAAAGAGATCTCCCAGAGGTGGCGCACGATGAAAATTAACCCAAAATCGTTTGAAGATGTCCACTTCAGGGTGTATGAATCCTTCTTGTACCACTTGCCATCGCTACCGGGCTGGACACGCTCTTCGATCAAGACATCACTGATAAAGCTATTGACAATGTTTGGGTTTACCGAAGCGTATTTCTTTGACCAGAGGAGGATGCCGGAGGTGGTTATTATCTCGAAGGAGTCCAGAGCAGACCGTGCAGCATCTGCCATATTAAACGATTTGTGAAATCAACACTTGGGAGACAATGGGGGGGAGAAGGGAAAGGGTCAGAAGATGGAAAGATGAGAGAGGGGAGGGAGAGGTGGATAAAAGAGGGAATGAGAAAAGAGGAAAAGTTGATAAGTGATGGATGGCCGACAGAAGAAGCTCTCGTTGTCCTCTCTCGCTTCATTGCGGCTCACAGCTTTCTTTTTATGATACTTTCTCAAAGAAACCCTGGACATCTTATCGAGATAATCTATCCAAGATCTAATCACTTAGCATGATCTCTGCCCCACCATAGCTCCTAGATGTCCCCTGTCCCCACTTATATAAGTTAAGGCCGAATACACAACCTATATACCCAGATACATAGCTACTAGTCGGCGGGTCACTAAGATTCGAACAATTTCTAATGACTGTTGTACTCGAGTATTTGGACGGCTATGTTCGGGTGTCTCGCCGTGGTGATACTATACTTTGTGTGCTATGGTAATCAGGAACGGAGGGGGAATTACCCGCACACCCCCACCACCACCACCACCATCACCACCCATCCGAGACTGTTTATCATATCATACTTGAGACTACCCCTCCCAACTATACTTGTGCCCTAATACTCTTCTTTCCCTTCTCTTGCTAAAACCGTTTCCAGTTCATCGCCGCCATCCCCTCGAAAATGTCTAATCCGGGCCCCGCTCAGCCGGCCTTGCCGACTGCAACAAATGTTATAATGATTGACAATTACGATTCCTTTACTTGGAATATTTACCAATTCCTCACACTAGAAGGAGCCAAGGTTACGGTTTACAGAAACGATAAGATCACTTTGCCCGAATTAATTGCCCTAAATCCAACCCAGATTGTTATTAGTCCTGGTCCTGGCCATCCAACCACGGATTCGGGTGTCAGTATTGAATGTATTAAGCATTTTGCTGGCAAAATACCCATTCTTGGAGTCTGTATGGGCCAGTAGGTCACTCGCTCTTTGGCTTCCACTGGAGTTCCGGCTAATTAATTTTCCGTAGGCAAGCAATCTTCAGCGCTTTTGGTGGCGCTGTCGAGTACGCTGGCGAAGTTGTGCACGGGAAAACATCCCTGATAAAACATGACACAAAGGGAATCTATCGGAACATCCCGCAGGACATTGCGGTAACCCGATACCATTCCCTTGCTGGAACCCACGCTACACTCCCGGCAGACCTGGAGGTTACGTCTAGGACTGATCGGGACATTATCATGGGAATCCGCCATAAAGAGTATGCCATTGAGGCCGTTCAATACCACCCTGAAAGTATTCTCACGGAAGAGGGACGAATGATGTTCAGAAACTTCTTAGAGATGACTGCTGGTACCTGGAAGGGATGTGAAGTCTCTTTGAATACAGGCTCTTCAGAAAACACCGCTCCGAATCCGAGCGGTGCTGCAAACTCAGAATCGATACTTGACAAAATTTATGCCCATCGTCGCGCCACTGTAACGGCTCAGAAGCTTTTGCCATCCCAACGCCCAGCGGACTTGGAAGTTTTACGCTCGCTATCAATTAACCCGCCCTTGATCGACTTTCCAGCTCGCCTACGTGCAGTATCTACACCATGTGCGCTAATGGCTGAAATCAAGCGTGCCTCGCCTTCTAAAGGTCTCATTGATATAGACGCATCTGCCGCAGTACAAGCCCGTACATATGCACTAGCAGGTGCTGCAGCAATCTCTGTGCTCACCGAACCTGAATGGTTCAAAGGCAGTATTGATGATTTACGTGCAGCAAGACAGGCGGTGGATGGAATGCCTAATCGTCCGGCAATTCTTCGAAAGGAGTTCATTTTCGAGGAATATCAAATCTTGGAAGCAAGATTGGCAGGAGCAGATACAGTCTTGCTCATTGTGAAGATGTTGAGCGATGAAGAGCTAAAGAGGCTATATGACTATTCTAAATCGCTAGGGATGGAGCCCCTGGTAGAGGTGAACAGCCGGGAAGAGATGGAGAGAGCTCTAAAGGTCGGGTCTACAGTTATTGGGGTAAATAATCGCGACTTACATTCCTTCAAAGTCGACCTCGAGACAACGAGTGGATTAGTAGGGATGATTGATAAGGAAAAGGTTATTCTCTGTGCCCTTAGCGGTATCTCTGCCCGAAAGGACGTCAAGAGATACGAGAATGAAGGTGTTGGCGCAGTTCTTGTCGGAGAGGCCCTGATGAGAGCCGGGAAGAATGTGAAGTTCTTCATCGATGAGCTCCTAAGCGACTCACCCGCTTCAACAAGTAGTCTCTACAAGCATGGGGTCCTTGTCAAGATTTGCGGCACCCGCTCTGTCGAAGCTGCAAAAGTAGCTGTAGAATCTGGTGCAGACATGATTGGAATGATTCTTGCCGAAGGCACAAAGCGAACCATCGATCTCGAAACCGCTAAAGCCATCTCCGACGTTGTTCGTTCAACCCCCAAGGGCGGAGTCTCCGACACCTCCATCGACTCCAAATCTACAGCCAACCCCCCACAGTCGCACCCGGAAACAACAGCTCAAGGCTGGTTCGATCACTCTGCCAAACACCTCATCCGCCACCCGAAACGCTCCCTCCTTGTTGGCGTCTTCCGCAATCAACCTTTTTCAACAGTTTTAGCTCTTCAGCAAGCACTAGCACTAGACATCATCCAACTCCACGGCTCCGAGCCCCTCGAGTGGGCTCGTCTCCTGCCAGTCCCTGTCATCCGCCGCTTCTCGCCTGGCGAAGAGGGCCTTAACAAATCCGGCTACCATGCAATCCCACTTCTGGACGCTGGTATCGGTGGTACAGGAGAGCGCGTAGACCTCGGTGAAGTGGAGAACGTCCTTGCGGCGGGAACCCCCATCATGCTAGCTGGTGGCCTCAACTATCATAACGTAGAGGAGTTCAGAGCCGGAGGACTATTCGAAAAGGGCATTATCGGAGTAGATGTTAGCAGTGGGGTTGAAACAGATGGAAGACAAGACCTAATGAAAATTAGGAGGTTTGTGTACAGGGCGAAGGGGAGGGCCTGAATTCACGTTCCCCCTTTCGTCGCCTCGACACGTTGATTTGGTACCGCAGATTCTCAATGTAATGCTCTAATTAATCATAGGGGAGTTTCATTTCTTCCCTTTTGATTTTTATCTTTTTTCAAAACTTTGTGGGAGTTGAGGTATCTGTCACTGGCGCAAGTATGATAGTTTGTGAATTTCATTCTATTATAGCTTTTTCGGGGTGAAATCTTGTTTCTCCCTCCCTTGCGATATCCATTCTATTCAGGAATAATCGACAGTCAAACGTATCCTAAGATTTACATTATTCACAAGCGAAGCAAATATAGTATATCAAATTCTCTCACTCTCCCAAGATTCTACTTCTTAAGCACTATTAATGCCTTTTCTTTTTCTCTCCCCCCAGCACGCGTAACTAATCCCGCAACCGGAAAGGAATTAAGTAGCGAGTGATAATCTATGAACCTGTTCGATCCTTTCTTAGTTTCCGTATAGGTACTCGCTAATAACTACGAACATTACCCCCCACGGTTTCGTTGGAAAGTTATGAAACTGGTTTCTACTAAGGCTGATCTGCGTTCACCATACGCGGAGCTAAATCTTGCTCGTAGATCATGATTGCAAAGGGACTACAAGTAATCCAGAAAGGGCTTCGTTAGATAGGGTAGCCAAAGTCCCTGAGTATCACCTATCTATCTATCTATAGTAGCATACGCTGTCTCGCAAAGTAGCGCTATGAATAGCACAACACGGCCCGATTCATCTATCCATTCGTCTATTGGTTGGTGGATTCGTTAGTTCGGCATCCCAAAGAGTAGAATACCCCCTAGCGATTCCGGTTTAATGTATGTCTTTTCTGATTGGAGGACTTACGCTACTCTAGCCTAGCACATAATATGCATATAAGTGGTCAAATAGTTCCCGGGCATAAATGTCTAGGAATCTAAAATGCTGTTGCTTTGCTAGTTCTTTCCCTTTTGGAGGGTCATGGATCATCACTCAGAAATCCCATCAACTAGGTATAATACATCCAAGAGGGTATATACTCGGATCCCAAGCCAAATATTGGCACCCGTTTTTTGCTATTTCTATCCTCTCATCTGTGCTGAATTTTACTTGCTTCTAAAGCGGTGGTAGGTAAGACTATCGCCCTGATTAGTTGGAGTATCACTTATTAAAGGAATAGCCTCGTAGAAACCTGATACAGCCAACTAGCAAACTTAGCCTTCCTTAGTCGAACATGAGCGACAGTGTATACCTCGGGGAGTTAGGAGGTGGAGCAAGACCAGTGCCTAAAAACAAGTTAACTAAAGAGATGAGTAGTAAGAGCTATTCCAAAAAGGGCTCCAATTCTCTGTCCCTATGCAGAGGAGATAAGAAAAAAGGGAGCCTTTCAGTAGATATCCTGAGTTTGATACGGCCTTGAGCGGGCGGCGACTCAGACCGATTGTAAAGTGATCTCTAGCGGACAAGTGGGTCAGTTTTATATATCCGATGTCATGGGCCATCCTCCCCCGAGAGTTTAAAGAAACATCTTCTTTCTCAAGACCACAAGCACAAAAAGGGAAGAGTGCATCTCCAGATCCAACTCCTGGAAACCGACCACTGGAAGGTGAATAGAAACCCGCATGGCACCAGCAGCACCGCACAATAGCAATAGCGAAAGTATCAGGTAAATTCTCAAAACAGAAACTGGGGTCACCAATTCTTGTAAATTTATTCCTAGTACTTTCAACACTGCTCGGAAGCCCATTTTAAGGACAGACCAGTAGCTGACCAGTACATATGGCGTGAAGATTCCATGATATGTATCATCATTGCGTTGCTAGTGGATTCTCAAGCTAAGTCCAACCCTACTTTCTGACAATTGCGTATGCTAGCACCAGAACATGTATGCCGACCCTTACCACTTCAGATGACGCACTCGGTGACAAGGCTAGATCATGCCCACGTCTTCTGGGCCATACCACTCGGCCACTGGGAAGGGCAGGAACTGTCTGATGCTGACTCTGGTATGGATGAAGCTTGATAGACCAAGTGTCATACAGTAAGAACTAGAAAATTTGAATCCCGCACTAGGGCGTTGGAGTTGCCTTTATTGGTAAGGTCCGGCACTTTTTTGTTTTTTTTATCTTAAGTTCGGGGCTAGGCGTGCTCTCGCTCTCTATCCAAGAGAAGGAATTTCGGACGTCTTGGAGCGAGGTTCAATTATCCCAATTCTTACTGTGCAGTACCGTAGCGGTCTCGGGACTTGCTTTTTTCCTCTTTCTCTCTTAGAACCAGACAGGGGTGATCTCTTGAAAACACTGGAGGGTTTTAATTGTTATGGGAGGAAAGATATATTTCTTATACATTGAAAAGGTTCCCAAGAAGAGGACAAAAAAGAAAACCCAAACATCCTGTCTAATGAAAGCATCACGGCGAATCCACAGCGCTCAGTTAATCAATCAGTCACTCGGCAGATTCCATATGAGACTAGCATGTCCCAATAAGCATAGGTCAGAGGTCCATAAGCGAGTGATCCTATATGACTCCCCTTTCTCTCCTCCATTCATCAATCTTAGAAGTCTATCTAGCGGAACGACCAAAGAAGCACCCTTCACATGATGCATGATGCCTCGCAGACCTTTAGAACGCATTCGTAGACCTTTAGGACACGTTTTCTACCATTGCTCTCGTCCTGACAAAAACATCCCGATTGAAAACTCCAGAAAATAAAGTTTCCTCGTCCATCGAAATAAAAATTAAAAAAGTTCAGTCAAATCCACCCACGTGAAAATATCACATCCACCCGCTTCATTGCCGGTGAATGGGATTTAGAAACCCCAGAATTGAGAGATCTAGGTTCGTGGTTAGGCATCTAATATATTTACGTTTCAAGGCACAGTACTTGTCTAGTACAGTAAAGTAAGTACTGGATTGTACCCAGTGCAATTACACTACCGGATCCCCCGAACGTACCCAAAAAACAAATACTATCATACCGTACTAGTACAAAAAAAAACTCACGTGCCGGTACTACCGTACCGGCACGCAGACCGGGGGCGTATCCAAACGTTTCATGTTAAATACCGTACGGCGGCGTTCGGGAGGGGGAGAAAACTCAATTCAGGCGTGATAGTAAAATAAACAAATAAATCCTTCCGGGGTGAATATTATGATAGGAGAGGGAAAAAAATGAACGGATGAACGGATGAACGGCTTTTCCCGTCGGCAACGATTTGCTCGGGGATGTTCCCATCCACCAGCCACTTTTTAAAGATCTACCCTTAGTGTTTCGGGTTAATTACTTGGTCCGATTAGGTACCCTTCCCCGGTGACTCCGACTACAAACAGTAGGAGTTGGATAAAGTGCTCTGCCGGTAAAGCTCAGCTATACGGCAAGGTATGTATGATAAGTGCACCATTTGTGCAGTTAAGCTTTTAGGAGAGAGGGAAATTGGGTAAGACGATTTGTGGGGCTGGGTCTGTGCTAAATAACATCACTAAGCTTTGAAGAAAAGAAAAGAAAGAAAGGAAAAAAAAAACTTCAGATCAGTTTATTTACTTTCTCCTTTGATTTCTTATTGTTCTCCTCCTCTCCCGGTGTCGACTTCACTTCACTACCGGTATCTCTTCTATCTGCTTGATTCCGGCTTCTGCCTGCCCAAACCCTTTTCTAGGCCAAGACCTTCCTTTATTTCTATTAAATTTTAGACTTTTCTCAATCTCCTTGTTTATCTATCATACTTCCAATTCTTTAATTACTACTTCCTTATACGAGTACTACACAGTAAGGTATTTGGATTATCAGATGAATCTGAGATAACAGGATGTGACTGGACTTGGTCTTTTTTTTTCCTCTTTCTCCTTAAATGTTAACCAAGAATTACAACTCTGTTCCCCACAATCCAAGGCAAGGACTACAATCCAGTGCCTTTCCAAAGTACTAAATGTTATAAAAATCATACAGTGGTTGAATAGTACTAATCCAAAAGTAAACAAATAGTAGTAGAAAGAAAGAATCATCACTCAAGACACAACTGGGATAAAAATATTATTTGAACGTGCTGGCACCGGCTAGTTCTTTAAATTTCAGAAGGAAGGTATATATGTTGGCTAATAGAGAGACCAACGGAAAAACAAAGACAGGAATGTGAGTGAGCCTTCCTGCGAATATTTTGCCGTGACCTTCCTTGCTCCCCTGCTTCCTTCCTTCCTTCCTTCCTTCATCCGCTCCTTGGTTTTTTCCTTCCTTCCTTGGTTCATCCATCCATTCGTATCCCTGCCCAGCTCCAGTATCAATTCAGTAAAAGGCCCAGAAAGAACATCTTTAAAGAAGCTTCCACCTTCCCACCCACTGCCATGTTGCTGCCCATTTAAGCTTTCCCAAACACACGCATATGATACTCTGCTCGCACAAGTAGGGCCCGTACCCGTACTCGGGTAGGCACCCACTTAACTACACTATCCCCGCCAAATTAATTAGTTTCCAAAGTAGTATTCAATTCCACTCCCTCCCCCCATCTTCCTCCTCCTCTCCTTCTTTTCTAATCTAGTCTAGCTAAAGTACAATTAAGCAGGGATATCACTGCTGTTTCAAGCTACCCGACTAAACTACCCTCCGCTCAAGTTCTATCTACAGACCCCGATAAACAATTCCCAAAGAGGAAGTAAATCCCATATCAACAACCCCCGGGAAACGCTCGCAGATCATATCTAAAAAGCAGAGTACTGCATAGGCCATTCTATGTTTTAAGGATAATACGTTCACATGGGAATCTCGCCAATAT
This sequence comes from Tuber borchii, assembly GCA_003070745.1. NCBI lineage: Eukaryota > Fungi > Ascomycota > Pezizomycetes > Pezizales > Tuberaceae > Tuber > Tuber borchii. The sequence continues at coordinate 86,431 of NESQ01000021.1, read as the reverse complement.
AAACCTTAATCCCAGTTTTCCCAGGTAGCGTAGGGATAAGGATGGACGAGGGACAGGGACAGAGACACAAGTAAATATCTAGAATGAATATCCCTATAGCTTTTTAGCAGGAGTTGTCTAAAGCTAGAACAGTCTTATGCAAAGCCGACAGCCGCTACACCATACTCGAGTAAGACCCTAAGGCCGCATCTGCTGTTCTCAACCCAAATAACAAACTAGTCCAATCCGCTTTAGTCCTTTAGTTAGACAACCTCACTCACTCACTCACTCAATCGACTCCGAAACCAACTGACTCGGTCTCCCGCAGCCATACAGAAACATGTAAACACGTGACCCATCCCCGAGCATATCTCCGTAATACTCATACAACATCTCCTTGCTTCCTTCTTTGCTATCCTTACCGTATCCAGCATCACAAGCCAAAAGAAACCTTACCACCACCCCACCCCCTACGAATAAACGTGACCACGAACACCAGAGTGCTATTGTACTTTATTTATCCACAAAGGAGCTAATAATAACCCTCCAAAACATCCACGCAAGTACCCAGCCGCCCCCCCGCCCGCCCACACTTGGCTCCTACCGTATTACCCCACTATTAAGTTATATATTTTTAACCCTAGAAGGCCCACCCAAGATTTACCACGATACACGCAAAGACGACTGCACACGGTACGCAGCGTGCCGGCCGCGGCAGTGACACCAACGCTCCCGCCCGCCTAGAAGGAAGCAAGCAAATTCTTGAAACGAAGCGAAGTGGGTTTTGAAACGGCGGTTCGGGTGCTAGCATCTGCCCGCCCTGCCCAAGCGCTATTATTGAATGTGCTGTGCGTACTGTATTGTGCGGGTACAAGTAAAAGTATATGTCGGGTACCATATTTGAGAGGTTTGAAGTTCCGGGCATAGTATAATACTGTGCAGCGAAAAAAGAGCACCGCACAGTGCTGTAACTCTACATGGCATACCACATAAGCGCAGGTGTACTGCTTTGAATGCTATCTGTATGAACTCACACTGGTATAGTGCGAGTGGTGTATTGTCTAGAGTTATTTTTTGCTTCGCAAGTGCTAGTCTTGACCTGGATGATTAGGGTGGACTACGAACTTGAATATTCAACTTGTCTACTATTTTTATAGCAAGATACACACTATCCGTGCTCGATACGATTTGCGTGGCGGTCATGTGCGGTAGCTGGATGGCGGATTGAACTAACCTTAGACCTCGTATACAATCTTGATATTCTAACAACTATGATACTCATTCTATAGGACCGCATTCCTTTGTTCTACCCCTCTCTTCCCACAACCCTACTACTGCAGCACCCCCACTCTACCTAGCATCGGTATCACAGACTAAGTGTAATAAAGTATGATTAGTTTCAACTGAGTGTGAGAAACGAAACAGCTATCTTTGTACTCGGTGTGCTATGTACCTCTCCTTGCTAGAGCGGAGGGTTTTGACCATGGACCATATATTCCAAAAAAATAAAAATAAAATACACCCACAGAAACATGTACTAGTACCCACCCAGGCGCACCAGTATCTGAAACCCATTTTGGCCGATCCCATACAATTCCCCACAGAGACAAGGGGTTATATTCTCCGATTCCTATCAAAAACACCCGAGTATGACGCCTTGCGCTAACGGTATGATATAATAGAAGTATTAGTATTTGGAGCAGGTTAAGCCACGACCGCCAAAGCGCCCACGCACCTAACCTATTACAGTATCTGGAGAGGGTGCCCAAATGTCCAGTAACGGTAACGGTAAGCAGGGATTCACCCTGACAAGCACAAATGTAACTTACGGTACTCGAGGTTCGGTATGCGCTGTACGAGTACGGTATGGTAGTCTGCTTCATAGCAACGTTTCCCCAGAATCGATCTTCCTTCGATCACCGCCCCCTCCCCCTCCCCTCCCCACACCCGCCTACTTTCCTAGGATTAAACACACACAAAAAAGACGTCTAACGTATAATCCTGGAAGAAGAACCAGAATACGGTGCGCTGGCAAGGGTAAAGAAGGTGTGGCGAAGAGTTGCCATCCTCCCTAGAGGAAAACCGAACCACTAGAAGAGACGAAAATTCTGTGTTCCGACGACGATCACGTGAAATATCATTACCCCCCGAAGCAATTCCCTTCGCACTCGGACTCCCGCTAGCGTGCAGTACACTGGTTCTTCCAAAATTATACGAGGTCCATCTCCATCTTCAAAAGAGAAAGGAAAAGAAAAAAAAGAGGTATTTTTGAATTCACGCAGGTAAACCAATTCGTCACACGATACGCATGCAATCGATGCATTCCCAGTATCATTTTCAAAAAAAGCTTATTGATATTATAAGGCTTCCATGCCGTTGGTTGTCCATATTCATGTCTGTGCCTCAAGGTGGAGTAGGTTAAACTTAGAAAACTGCACTTTGATATCGTATCTATCGGATCGAGGGAAACAAAATAAGCTTTCAACAGATTAGTATAACATATTATATACCTATGCCTACTGGCAAGGTGCTTCCTTTTCACTTTTTCAACCAACGATGAGTAGGAGCGGACATAACTTACCGGTGAAGCAACAGCATTAAAATCTTCAACGGGAGGTGGGGTGCATGAAAATTGGTGGATGAGGAGGTACAGGTTTTTTGTTTTTTTTCTATTACCCTGCTTTTAATAAATTCACTTTTTCGCCAGCCAAGTACTGTACCCTCTATTTGTCACCCGCCAGTCTTCATCATGCATCCCCGTTAGAGCTGCAAACATCAATGCTGCCAACCGGGATTCCGCTTTACAAGTGAATGTTTGTGATAATATGCAAGCAGCTGTGGCTTACGGTGCGCCAGGGTAATGCTTTGTTGGAGTGATAGTACCGGTATGATAATTAGTAGTGATGGTGGAGTGGGTCCACCAAACTACTGACATCCGGGAATGAACTTACCCATCCATCACCCATTCATACTGAGTGGTAAAAATGAACCGGTGTGGGGACAACCTGGGATTTAACTTATCTTGATATATTACCAGTACACAAACTGTGAATATCGTACAGACAGACGGACAGACTGACAGATATGCATGTTGGGGTGGTTGGCGCAGAAAGTGGTATGGGAATAGTATGCTCGAGTAGTTGATCATACGGTGATGCTTCTTGCCCGTGGCCGGGGCATTATGATAGCTCCCTCAAGAAGCAAGCAGCCAGCAAGCAATCACTCGGTGGGAGTGACTTAACTTATGCTTCGATCCCCACCCCCCATTAGCCACCTGGTGATGCTTGAGCCGTAAAGCCCTAGCTAAATAACACCAGGGAGGTGCAGCCCACGAACCAGTTCCGAAAAACCTTATCCCCCGCTTCGCTAGAAGCCCAACCCCAGCCCCTCCTCCCGTTTCTGTATGATACCCGGGCTAAAAGACCAAAACGCGATTCGCGCTCCAGCCCAGAGAGTGAATCAGACAATAGGGCTGAGCCAAAGGATTGGTCACGATACTGGTATATGGGGCTGAAGATTGGTTAGCGAGGGCGCTTAACCATTGCGTAGCTACCGTGCAGCAACCCATAATTGTGGCGTGCTACCGGAGCAGAGAAAAGAAAAGCAAACACAAGAGTGGGAAGTGTGGAGGTTGGAAAGGGGCCGGCGCTCGTGGAGAAAGGTGGCCAAAGTGCATTTTGCTTTTTTTGAAGGGTTCTTTTTTTTTGTGTGCTGGGTTATGATTGCTCAGTAGAATTTCGACCACTCGGAACTGTGCTTGCTCCAGCCACTGCGCCAAGAGTTTAGCAGACCTTTTTTCCTTCCCGAAAGTGAGCGTCGATGGACAACCAGTATTCGACTGCAGAACTCGCGTCACACACGCTTAATTTCGACCAACCAGACATAGAGTTCGGCAAGCTTATTTTTCTTCCTTTCTTTCTCATGCCCACGCCCTAAGTGCAGTATCGCCGTTGCTGTGGTAGCCAGCCAATCGGTTATGCCATTTCCCAATTCGTGATTTTGGGTTTGTTTTTCTATGATTCGGGGGCTGGAGGCTGAGGATTTATGATTATGATTAGTAGAGAAGGAGAGAGGAAAGAAGGGTATGGGATGCGAACTGACAAATACTGTCTTACTACAGTATTGGAGGGCTTTGTATTATGGCAGGGAGGAAATCTGGTCCGCTGGAAATTAGATGTTTGATCGAAAGCGAGAATGCAGTACCCTGCAGCATGCGGTGGATATGATAATCGAGATTGTGGTTGTACTAGTACTCGCACTTGTATAATACTAGGCTGCCGATAGTGCCGGTGCTGTACTAGTATAGTGCACGAGCTCCTCCTGTCAGCAAATAATAACACAGTAAGGCAATACCTGCGGGAAAGCATTCAAAATACCACCGACACAAACTTGACCCTCTCCCACTCCAAAACACAGCTGCTTTTGAAAATATGTTTTGTTAAGTGAGATAAAGGATAGAAAACATATGATAGCAGGGAAGCTTGCAAAACTTTCAAAAGACAATCTCAGCCAAGGTGTATTCTTTCGTTATTTCTTCGTATTGCTTTCAACAGCTTTTGCTTTTCCAATTGGCACCCGTCCCTGACCATAAGTATCTAAAAAAGATAGGGGCATTGATGCTTAGATAGACACAGACACTTCACCATACGAAGGTACTGTACTAGTATACCGTAAAAACTCAAATAATCGGTCGGTGTGCTATGCAGTGGAGAATTACCCTAGAAAAGGGGCGAAGACGCAGCAAAAACAGAGCTGCTCAGCTCCCTTGAGAGACATAAAAAAACAAAAAAAAACACTAGACCTTACCAGAGGAGGCAACTCCAACGGCATAGCACAGGGACCGATTGTTTGAGTTTTTACGGGTGTCTTTTTAAATCCCTGTTTTCAGATACCGTACTTAGGACCGGGGACAGCACTGCACACTTTTGTTTGTTTGCCGAGAGCGGCAAGGGCTGCTGAGCAACGAGAGACAAACACCCTGAACTATGCGCCACAAAATCTACCCCGGCTCCTGAGATACAAGTACCTGTATGATACCAACAGCATCTGCTTCAATGACTGAGCTAAGATCTTAGCTCGGAAAAAATTGTAAACATAATAGAAACCCTTAGGAATTTATATTTTTTTTCAAGTCTTTTCTTTGCTGTTTTCTGTGGCATTATTCACTTGTTTCGATGCTGCCAGGTTAATGCCTTGGTGTTGGTGAGATACGAATTTGTATCCAGGGTACGCGGTGCCCACCCGTAGGAAGATCCACACAGCGACATAATCCCCATTCCGGGTCGTGATACCGGTATTACTCGAGTACAGTACTATCAGAGAAAGGAAGGGTACACCACTGCGCCAAAATTTAAGTTTGTTTCCCTCCTACCTGTAACGACGGGCTGTGCGGAATTAGGGAGGCCCTCCTCCCGCTCAGTGATGTCTCCCCATGACCAGGCGGAGAAGTCCCTTATTTTTTCTGCATCCTCCCTCCCTCCTTCCCGCTAGCTCTCTCTTCAAGCCGCCATTTCATAGCGGATCGATTTGCTGAGTGTCGTGCCACAATGGATTTTTTCTCTCTCTTCTTCAAATCAGAGTGGGGCGTGCAGCGCACGTTGAGAGGGGCGAGAGAAGAAGAAAAGGGGGAGCAAACTGAGCGAGAACAACAAAGTTATTTGTTGTACTTTGTATGATATTATGTATGCATCTGCGAATATGATACCTGGGATACTTACTTTGCTTTCTCCCTTTGTCTGGCCTTGCGGGAAGAGGGGGGGACATTTTCAACCAAAGAGGTTCTGACAAGCAATGGGTTGGCTGGTTGGATAGACCAATTGGAGAGAGCGCAGTTGTTGAATTGAAAGTGGAGAAGGGAAAAGAGGGTAAGAATGGGCGGGGGGTGGCTGCCAAAAATAGTGTTTTTAACAGTTCGTTGATTCGGTAAATAAGCGCGAAACATGCCCTGGCTCATTGAAGCCAGCCTTTCCTCCCAACCTAGACGCAAATCTACAAACCTCCGGTTACAACGGCGCGGTGACAGAGACTGCGCACATGTTGAATGGATGGGCAGATCTCGAACGTCCACTGCCCTGTGATTCTTACGAAAAGAATTACCGTATTTGGGTATTTGGGATATTTGTAGATAGAAAAGGAATCAAACTTACCAATCGATAGCTGAGCCACATGTCGGTATTGTCATTTTATTTAGAAAGGGGTAAGAAAAGATCCAATTCAAGCTAACTAGTGAATATTTTGAGAAGAGGCTGTGCATGTCTTCGACGCACTGATTTGAGAGCTTATTGTGCTTTATTTTTCTATTTTATTATCATGCCTCCAGGATAAGGGCTTGGGGGCGGGGAGCAAGGATATTATTGGGCGGGGATTGGACATGGGTTGTACCAGATGAAAAGTGAATCCATGTTTGGAAGCGCGAGGCTCAAAAAAAGCCACTCACTCGACTTTTTATTTGCTTTTTTAGAAGTTAGGTGGGCTGGGATAATAGTATTCTACTCGAGTACTTGCACCGTACCCTTCTTGTGTCATGACATGCAGGAAGGAGAAAGATCAGTAAGGTACCGGTACTGTATTGCCACTTGTTTCTGCCTGTGCCCTTCGGAGCCTTGTATTCGTAGACAGAGAGAAAGAGGCAGGAAAATTTGAGAAGAAGAAAAAAAGAAACATGGCTGGAATAGAAGACTCCTACAGCCAATCGATTGCGGCCTCATGTAGCGTATGTATCAAAAGGCTAGCAAGCCGACAGCAGCATCGTCATCATCACTATCATCGTGAACGGTTCAATGGGGGAATACGTACGGCGCAGGAACAACATTACCGTTGGCCCTTTCTATCTCTTGTACTGACTGATGCTGCCAACACTCTCACTTCCACGTCTTCATGGTTTCCCCCAATAGAATTTGCCCAAGGCTGGCGGAAAAACAAAAGAGAAGGGCAATAGAGCCAAGAACAGTAATGGTCCCGGGCACTTGAGATCAACCAAAAACCAACACAATAATACGGCATCTTTGGGAATACCGTACGGTACATGGCCTCATAGAAGTGCTCAGAAGACACACTTCTCTGACCCTATGTTTTCTGATTTTGAACAAGGACAATGTATCCATGCAGACGGTAAAATTTAGAATTACCCACATAGGGCAATCCCTGGGCTACCCCAGCCACGCCTAACTTTTTTTTTTCGTGTGTACTAGTATTATGTAAGCACGATGAATTGCCTATGGCGTTGTTTTCAACTTTCAACTGCCCTGCACAATACCTGTATCATACTTGTACCAGTACGGATGTGAGAGACATACCGGTTCAGTGCCGCCATGGTGAAAAGATTAAGATCAGGGGAAGGGTTTGTGCAGTGGCCACCACACCTTTTTTTTCTCCTTCGCTCCTTACCATGGTGGGTGACCCTTGGGTGTGCTGCATACAAAGTTGGGGGTTGTGCTTACCATCCCATGTGTGGCTCTACATATAAACTCCCCGCTGCTCCTCTCCTCCCCCCTTCTCCACCACAGCCATTTTCGGTCTTCTCGACGCTCCATCCATTCTTTCGTCACTCCTCACCTCTCACCGCCTCGCCTACCTGGCTAATTTGTTTACACCATCGTCGCTCACTGTACCATCATTAAAAACAAACTTTCCACCTTCCAACTTTAATTCCTGAATAGACACTTTCACTTCAAATTTAAACCCAATCAAAATGCAGTTCAAACTTCTTATCGCATCTGCTTTCTTCGCTGCTTCTGCCTCTGCCATTACTGGTAAGCTTGGGGATGCAGCTGTCATCACTGATAACCCAGCTGGTGCAAGGTAACTAACTTTCTCTCTCCCCACACCATCAATTCTATAGATGGCTGACCTTTTTCCCTCTCCCATCTAGCTATGTTGCTACCCTTCCCTCCAACGGCACTGTTACTGGTTCTGCCAAGTTCTCTAGCACCGGTAACGGAACCGGCGTCGAGGTCTCCATCGACTTCAAAGGCTTCAAGGGAGCCACTGGCCCATATGCCTACCATGTTCACGACCAGCCCGTCCCCGCCGACGGAAACTGCAACGGTACTTTGGCTCATTTGGACCCCTACCAGCGCGGACAAGCCGACCCTTGTGACCCCAAGTACCCCGCTACTTGTGAGGTCGGTGATTTGGCAGGAAAGCACGGCAAGATCCCCAACTCCAACGGCTCAACGTTGGAAGTCTACCTCGTCTTTGTCGACAACTACATTTCCACCAAGCGGGGAATCGGCGCATTCGTCGGCAACCGCTCTATTGTCATCCACAACAGTGCCGGTGGTCGCATTGCCTGTGCCAATCTCACCACTGTCGGTGTCAGGAGCCCTTCTACGCCATCGCCTTCCGGTGGCGGTCCTATCTCGCCGTCCTCGGGGGCTTCGGCTCTCACTGTTTCTGGGCTCTTTGGATTCGCGGCCTTTATGGTTGCTGTCCTTGCTTTGTAGATGTTATTTTCCTTCTTTTTCAAGCATTGGGCAGACTAGACGATGATCCAGGGGGGATGATAATTACGGGGATGAGGGGGCGATCGGAGCATAGAGAAAACGGAAAACGGTCATTTGAACCGAAAATGACTGCTTTTCACCGCTGCCATGGTGTGCTTTGATTTTGATGGATTCCGACTCTGTTACTTGTGTTGACGACTCAGCAGTAGTGGGTGTAGGAACTGTACATGCTTTTCTTCATTTTTACCTTCTAATTCACTTTTTTCACTTTGTTTTTATTTTCGCGGGTTTGCGGGTTTGCGGGTTTTTCTTCTCTGTTCATTCATTTTTCTAAACGGGGGTTTTTTCTTGTCATTGTTTGTTCTTATATCATGTTACGGGGTTTTCTATAAAGGCTGTATCATACAACTCAAAACTATACCAAAGTTTTCATCTAAAAAATGAGTGTCACGTTTGTATGCCGCGATTTATTTATTTTTTCCCTCGCAAACGTTATCGGTAAGGCATCTCCCCCCTGCCCCCTTGCCTATTATGATCCGCCCCCATGTTGATTAAGATTGCCTTGCCAGGCCCCAACCAACCCGGCAGACAAACGCCCGCACCCCAAAAAGAGAAGATCTCTCCCCTTCCTCGCCTCGCCTCCAGCTGCTCCAGGTCACACCATCCACCTGGCAGGGATCCTGCGCGATCGCCACCCCCCTTCATTCAGCAGGAACCAAGTCACTGCAGCACAAGCTAATTGCACTTTCCATCTGTCCCGGAAGCCATTTTAAAGTATTCGGACACTTCTCGCTTTGTTAGTGCCTGTCTTGGCACTAACCGTCCGAATACTTTCTAAATGGGCAAGTACCATCGCCGGCCGAAGTTCCGGGTGTCAGGTAAAACGACCACCCTCCTCCGCTTCCACCATTATGATAGCGCTGAACTTGTGCAGCACAAGTACCAGTGAGCGCTTGCTTGAATGATCCATCAGACCATACTTACCGTATCACCGGTAGCAAGGTACGGTACAATACTCACTTTATTGCCTAACTGTGCTGTGAATCCCCCCTTTTGTCCGCTGAACCAAGGAGTCCGAGAATCTGGTAACTACCGGTACCATACAAGTAACTAATTTGCCTAGTACCCCTTGTAATTGTATCACACAAAAGCAACAGTACCGGTGCTATTACTCAATAGAGAGTCGACGGATATTCCCGCGCCAGCCTAGGAAAAGCTACTTGTCTAATTGGCTTGACAAAGTTAACAAGTTTTTAATAACCTCTAAAGGAGCTTAGGATGTTGCAGTGAGAGACGTCTGTGGCCGGAGCCCTCGGCGAAGAAAAATATCGCCCATCTTCAACCACCAAAGGATTTTCAACCACCACTCCTATCAGAATTATGGCTCTATCTATCAGGTGATAGAGTGGATGATAACCCCTCCACATATTAATAGAGAGAAAACAGGAATATCTCGAGCTTTCATGGAGCTCAATATTAGGGCATTACAATGTCCAGCTGCGACATGTTAATTACTGCCTAACCTCCTTAGCAAACACTTGCTAATAGCTATTTTGCCAAGATATTAACCTGTTCAATGACCACTCTTGGTAAGTTAACGGGCTCTTACCAAGCCAGAATGAATGTCCATATATTCCAGTTATGATACAGAAGTCCCGTCCCTCACCGTATACCCTACCGGAAAGGAAAGAACAAGCACTAAACCCCCTTCCCCCCTCCCCTTCCCGGAGGGTTTGGTATATATTGGATCGGAGGCCTACGGTGTTGCTCTATCTATAAGAGATAGATATAGCGAATCATAAAATAGAGCACGTCTTACTACCAGGTACTGGTATGGGATATAGTATAAGGGTAGGAATAATTAACACGCATTGACAGGGATACATTTGACTGGTTAACCTTAAATAACTGTTCAATCACTCCTTCCTCTTACCGGATCCCATACCGTGTTGTAGAAAGTGAACTTCGGTATCATAGAAAACTGGAACCCTGTCTGCCGGAGGAAATTACCTACCGGAAGGTGAATGGTAAGTTAAGCTATAACTCTCTTTTGTCTATATACCGTATCCATCCATCCCTTGTAAGATATCTTGGCCGGTATCATACAGCAAGTACACTTCCATATATATATATATGCTCGAGAGCAAATGCGGTGGGTAGGTACAATAGGTATGTAGGTAACTTAGGGAGGTAGCCTTCTTCACTAAACGTCACTCGTGGGAGGCTTTGTTTTACCGCCGTACCGTACAGTGGGGGGTTTGGTCAAATATTTTGACTACTGGTACTCTACGGTATTGCAGCGAGCGCGGTGGTAGGGGGGAGGGGAGGGAATTAGCAGCTGAGGTTTTGTCAATAGGTAGGTAGGTAGGTAGGTAATATGTACAGTACGGTGGGTTACATTGGCTAGCCTATGGTGGTGTGGCGGTATTCATTGGCACACAGTGCCCTGCTGATCTATAATACCTGCGGCATGCTGGCGGGATGTTACAGTAAGTGGACTTAGCAAATCGAAGGCTCGACGGCATAAATGCCATAAGGGTGTTTTTGCGCGAGTAATGCTCTGTGGGTGCGCGGTGATGGGCAGTAGGTGAACTGGATTGTGATAGTTTGTGTTAACGCCTATTGGTGGGTTATCGTACTGCACTGGCAGTGGAATTTACATTACTACGGCAGGTTGGCTGGTCAGTTGGTTGGGTGGGTGGGTGGTTCGTTGAAGCTAACTTAATTCGACCTAACTTGGAATCCCGTAGTCTAGGGGGGAGGGTTGTTATTCCACCTGGACACGGTATCATGGGGGGTGGGCGAGAAACAAAAAGAAAAAAACCACTCCATACATCCATGATTCCATGGTTATGACGAGAGGCGGCAAAAATTGAACGACATCGACAAGATTCGAACTTGCGCACCCGAAAGTAAGAGATTTCTAATCTCTCGCCTTAACCGCTCGGCCACGATGTCATACAGCTTTTCCAGTCACTTTGGCACTCTTAAGCCAATTCAGTAGATGCTACGACGATGACGGGAACAAAAGTGCGTGATTGGGTGGTTTTATGAGGGGGTTTCGCAATTCATTCATTTGGTAAATGTTTGGCCATCTCTGCTTTCCCCCCATTCTGACTCCATCATTTCCCCACCTGCTCCCCTTCGAGAAGTTCTCCTTCCTTCCTTCCTCCGGCACAAGTGTAGATCGTGTGTGTTGTGTGGTGTGATGCCAAGCTGTGTGGTTCATGATGGCAGAGGGGCATTACTTCCCCCCACTATCGCATCCAGTGTTCCCATGATTCGAGATCCTCAGATCCCTACCACGGTTTTTTTTAGACTCTTTGAGCCCTTTGGGCTGGATGGGTTCTCTTGACCCGCTCTATTCCTGTTCTGGTAAGCTAGCCTTATCGCGAGATAGTCGTTTCGGACCTTTTGGCGGCTTGATGTCCAGGTGCGTGGTGCTGGTTCGTAGTTGGCGTTATATTCGAAAAGCACCTCTCCTGGTGATATTTTGGGCCTGGCGTCAAATGTTAGATAGTGTCTACCAAATGAAGAGAGGGTAGATGAGTACCCCGCAGCTTCCGACTACTTTCGTGAGCCTTTGGTAGCGTCAATCCAAAGGCCATTTCGTTCGGAGGGCTAGAAGTTGGGCAGGGGTAGACAGAGTGGTGTTGTTCTCGAAGACCTTGTCTACGTTTAAAAGAGTTTCTTTTAAACATCCTTCTTGAAGCAAAGTGATTAGCTATTATCCCTGGTAGACTCCGGTGGGTTTCTCACCTGTCCGAACTTTTGGCTCGTGCCTTGAAGCTTCAATTCGGGGCCGCAAGGCGATTTGGGTTGTTTGACGGATGTGTAGCATTCTAGAGACAAAGAAGGGCATTTATATACCATCCCCTTTTTTCTTAATTACCCCATAAAGCAGTTTGAAGCTACCCGTTGCGCAGGGGCCCTTATCGAGCAAGGAAGGAGCGGGGTAGCGATAAGACAACTGGTGGTTTTTTGTGTGACCCTGGAATCCAAACATCCTCGGGATTTTTCTGCACTTGAAACACTTTAATTAAAAACCCTCACGGTCTACGTGTGCAAATCTAGACGTATACTCAAGTCTTTATCCGGTGTTCATACAGTATACTAATGTTTCTTCCTTAGCTTTAGGGACTCGCTCTCCGCCCTTTTTCGTTTCAGCGGGATGAGAAGATCTCTCTGGAGTGGTGCAGTAGGTTTTTACTTTGGTCAATTCTTATCACAAAGCTATGAGCAGTGAGGGATTTCGCAACAAAGGTAGAATGAAATAGGTTGAATGCTGCATTCCGGGCATCCGTCACCTCAGAATCCATTGGTCATACAATCCCATTACTGCGGTGGGATAGTGGTTGTGACGTCTTTTTGGGTCGTGGGATCGAGGAATCGAGCAAGTGGGATCGGTACCGTATTAGGACCGGGAGCGGGCGGTTAGTACCGTGTCATGTTTTAGATTTTGGTAGCGGGAGGTAGCGGGAAATCGTCTCGATATACGGCACCGGTTTAGCAAGGTTGGCCTATGGATCCTGGTTCATTTCTCTTCTATTGGACGCTCTTTCGAGGTTTCCGTAGGCTGTGGTGGATAGGGAGTCATATGTGTTTGGTGCGGATTGCAGTCTATAGAGTGAGCGTGGGGGAGGGCTTTTCTTATCAGTCTTGTGGCTTCTTGCTATTGCCCTTAACTTGATGTCATCGCATTTACTCTGGTTTTTCGAGAGTTGGTGGGCGGTTTTGGGGAGCCCTGGCAAGAATGGCGGGTCTTCGTTCATGACTGGTCCCGTATACCAAGTGATGCTGGATAAGGTTGACTTATCGTGACGAGGAATTGAGCTTTCAATGAGAGGCCCACTGTAGTAGAGGGGTAGGGGCTGTAATAACAAGAAGGGGAAACATCACGGTACAGTTGCCTAGCTCTGCAATGTTTGCCTACTTGATATTATGAGAAAAAGATCGGAAGATGTTCACCCAGATCGATTTAACTAATCACCACGATCAATACATTCCCCATTGAGGTCCTAACTATATCTAGTGATCTGTAACGGGAGCTCGCGGGGCCGTCAGAGCACGGAAACAAGGGGAGTCTCCCTCTCGGGTGAATAATTCACAGATAGGGGATGGGAAGTTGACGCCCCCTAGCAGAAGATTCGTACGGTACATTAATCTTCAACACTGCACTTCTGTGCTGTATGGTAAATATGTGTTCCTTGGGGCACTTGTACTGAATACCAGCTCAATGATTTACGTATATCTAGTGACAGAAACTGTGGTATTATCATCAGGTGGGGGCTAATTAGGATAGACTTGGGCGAACGATCGATGCAGGCAGTTCGTGACCATTGAGCACAATTCAATTGGACGCAGAGCAAATAACAATGGAGAATATGACCTATACTTTTTTCCCATACGCACTATGGTGCCTACGTGTTACCCAAGTCTTGGTGTAGCAGCAAAGATACTGCGCACGTTTTTCGAAGTGGAGTGCCAGGACCCGTTCTCTGCCCAGAGACACAGGCCCTGTGGAGGGAAAAACAGAGGGTTGTTCACCAAGTGTATCACGAGCTCTCGGGGTTCGCGGGACCCTATTTTTGGAGAACCTGCCTAGGGGCCGTCGGCTTGAAGGCTCTAATACTTGTGCTCGTGGTTGTCATTTTTAGGGGTTTGTGAGGGGGATAAGAGGTAGCAGTGATCATAAAGAGTCACTCGTGAAGAGACAAGGCTGACCAGTTCACCCTCCGAGACCGGGTCTTTCATACAGATAAGAGACAAGGCAGCTTTTCGACCAAGGGTTGTTGCTCTAGTCGTAAAAAGGAATATTGGAATGGTACAATCTGAGTTTGCTTATGGACAGAGTTTACATTCTAAAGAATATGTCCTAGGTGGTAAAACAAATTGATTAGTTCGTATATTTTAACGCAGGACTTCATAAGTAGTAAGAGAGCCATGAGGTTGTTGGAGTTGATGAAGCACGCCAGTTCGTTGTAGTTGATCATGGAAGAAAAAGAATTTCGAGAATTCTTCGGGAGTGCAGTAGATTGTTCTGGAATTTGTAGTTTACGGTGAAGGGTCTCTAGATATGCTTTTCCTTTGCTACCATGGGGGACCAGAGAAATGGGGGCCCCCAGAGAGGAAGAGAGATATGTATGGAGATCCATGGGAATGCCAGGATGATTTTATTAGGTTTTATAACTACTGCCGTCCCTACCGTTAGTTTGACTTAGGAGCGAGAGATCAAAATTTATGACCATACTTTCCCTACCTCTCCCACTCTTGGGCCAAGTCTCAAAAGACCCCACTCATTCTCCCTCTGCTCCACTCCTTACTTACCCCAAGAGAAGTCAGCCGAGTTTTCGGCAGCTCGAATCCCCCGAACAAGAGGTTATGCAGCGTGTAAACCTTATGGCTGTGTTTTGGTGGAAGGTCTATGGTGAGCATATAGTTCGACGAGATCCTAAGAGAGCAAAGTCATAAAGGATTGTCTTACCCACTACTTCCCATCGCTTTATACGAGTGTAATTACTAGCACCTGCTCTAGGAATGGGATTTTTCCAAGTGCTAACCCATAATAAGAGTCATAATTGGTCACTCACTAAATGCTCCGGGTAGGGGTCTGAGTAGAACGTCGGGAGTCAGTTGTAGTAATGGTATTCTGGATTCGGTTTGAATGGAAAAGGGTGAGTAGAGCGAGACATTTGGATTCCAGGCCTGGATTCGTGCATCTTGGTTCTCGCTGGTTTTTCTCCTGGGAAATCAACGAGGCTCAGTGACTTAGCCACAGAGAACTGTGTAAGCATTTATTGGGTGTCATCATACAAGTACACACCAGTCTGTCAGGGCGTCTGGGGAAGGTGACGCAGATGCCGATTTCTCAGCCGCCACGCGCCACTTCCCGATTTCTAACCAGGACATCTGTCCCTTTCCTTTTAAACCTTCTCCGACCCAAAATTGCCCTTCCTTTCCTTAACAACAACTTTTTGTCTATCATACTGGTCTATCAAAACCTAACTATTACTGAAAATGAAGGGTCTCGGCTCTCTATTCACACTCGCTTCGCTTCTACTGGTCGCGACAGCTAGTAATGTCATCGATTTAACCCCCGATAACTTCGACAAAGAGATTCTGAAGAGTGGAAAGCCGGCGTTGGTTGAATTTTTTGCTGTAAGTCCCTTTGAATTCGTAAACCCCCGGGATCCGGTGCTAATGGTGTTTATTTAATAGCCGTGGTGCGGACGTGAGTTAATTAAGCTGTATCGATATGGGACGAGAGCTAATTTGAGATGGAATAGACTGCAAGACTCTTGCCCCTGTCTACGAGGAGCTTGCGGATTCGCTTGCTAGTCAGAAGGATAAAGTTACAATTGCTAAGGTCGATGCCGATAGTATGTCACTAGCACCATAGGGGTGCTTGCGCTCTAGGTTTCGGTTTTGCTCACTAGAACATCCACAGATCACAAGTCACTCGGAAAACGGTTTGGTGTCAGCGGTTTCCCAACATTGAAATGGTTTGACGGGAAGTCTGCCGATCCTATTCCATACGAATCTGGTCGGGACTTGGAAGCACTTCAAGCGTTCGTCAAGGAGAAAGTTAGTGGATTGAAGCTTAAGGCCAAACGTGAAGCGCCAAGCAACGTTATTGTGCTCAGTGATGCCAACTTCGATAAGATTGTTCACGACGAGAAGAAGGATATCTTGGTTGAGTTTTATGCGGTTTGTTCACGTGGGTTGCCTTTGGTGGGGCCACTGCTAATAGGAGCTTTTAGCCATGGTGCGGTCACTGCAAAAACCTTGCTCCGATCTACGAGAAGCTTGCCAAGAACTTTGCTTCTGAAAGCAATATTGTAATTGCCAAGCTTGACGCCGACTCTCCTGGTGGAAAAGCCTCTGCCGAGAGGTACGGAATCAGTGGTTTCCCTACCCTAAAGTGGTTTCCCAAGGGATCTGCTGCCAAGGAACCCATTCCGTATGAGTCTGCCAGGTCCGAGGAGGCATTGACTCAGTTCATCAACAAGCACGCCGGCACCCATCGCGCTGTTGGTGGAGGTGTCGATGATGCGGCAGGAAGAATTGCTTCTTTGGACACCATTGTCCAGAAACTTATTTCGGGAGAGAAAGATGCCGAGAAAGAGCTGGCAAAGGCCGCTGAGCAGGTCAAGGAGAAATATGCTGCATACTACCTTAAGGCAGCCGATAAGCTCTCCAAGAATGCAAACTATGCTAAGAAGGAGATCAAGAGGTTGCAGGGAATTGCCGCTAAAGGTGGTTTGGCCCCAGAGAAGTAAGTACATTTCCACTAACCCACGCTATCGCATATGGCTTACAGTAACTTAGGTTGGACGACATCCTAAGCCGTAAGAACATACTCACGCAATTTCTTTCCGAGGAGAAGGAAGAGGAGAAAGAAGAGACCAAGGATGAGCTGTAAATCAATGATTTCCTTGATTTCTGCCTATTTGAAATTGGCCTTATGCTTTGTTTCTCCTAGTCCTGGGTTTTGTGGTGTTTGCTCGGATTATCTTCACCGCACAACGCGGTTTTGTGGAACTAGGTTATGTAAAAATGTGTATGAACTATAAATATATGATAAGTGCTTAGTACAAAATTCAAATCAATCTCGCGGGGTGTGTGTGTTCCCTTTTTTTTTTTGGCCCCGAAGAATCGGAGTTATATGATTTAACCGCAATGTGAAGGGGCAGGTGTTTTGGAGGAAAAGCGATTTATTCATTTATCCCATCCAGAAACCTTTCTTGGTATCATAGTCCCATGAAGTAGCGCACCCGTAATTTTCTAAAAATTGCAAACCCGAACGGGCCTACATATTTTTGCATAATATGTATTATGCAATTAACCAATAGTATCATCAGGCTTAGCAATTGCAGAAAGTGAGAAAAATACAACATATATTATCAAAGTATCATACTCTCTCTAGGGGTTTATCCATTGCCAATTTATTGAATAATATTATGTAAACCAAAACTCCTCCAACAAAAGCCTCTTATTATAAAAATGTTCTCAATCGCTTCATAAAATAATAATGCCACATAGAGAAAAAAAAAAAACTCTTTTGGACCAAATAGTTTGCAAAAAATATTCACTCATATTATGATACTTAGATAATTATGATAGAACCATAATAATATAAGGTTATAGTCTTAACATACTGTAATTCCTTATGATAAAGTGTAATGAAGGGGGGATGTTTATTATGTAGCTGAGAGGGAAAAAAAGGTACTACTTACTATGATATTTCTTACTGAGAATAAAAACTGCTATTAATCTATTGTTATTAGTAAAGGGTTAAAAAACCGGCATTTAATTACAGTTTTACACTACAAAAGAGTCCCCCCCATACCCGTATAACTAGAGTATATCATAAAAAAAAAGCTACTACGGTATGATATAATTATGATTTCTAACACATGGATTATATATATTCTATAACATCCGTCATACCCATAGGGCTTTCATTCATAGCCTTAATATAGAGAGAGAGAGAGAGAGAGCTTTAGGACTAATTACTATACTTTACGGCTTTCTAGAAGGGGGCAAAAGTTAAATTAGGTTTTTATTATTGTTCACTTGTTTTATTTGAATTGCTCAGGCTATTATACGAGGATTGGAGCATCACCCGAAACAAGAAAATGTCAGTTTTTTTTCTTTTCTTTTCAAGAAAGTACGATATCCGGAACGGACAGGACAGCCCATGATCACTTCTAGTCAGTGAACTGTATACAGAGAAACAAAAATCAACCTTCGGTAACCAGTCCACGCCCTTTCCACAAGAGGAAGAAGAATCCCGTAGGCTATGATACGTAGAATGCTATCGTATCATACCAGCGTTTGCAGAACCCTCTTCCATCCGGATGATCCATCCATCCCCCAACCGCATAAACAAAAAAAGGCTAATATCAAAGGATAAAAACTAATACCATAAAAAAAAAGAAACACAAGACAACCCAGAACAACAACTACTACCCCCTTTCCAAAACCTTCCTCCTCCGCTCCTCCAATCCATCATCCAATCCACCACTCCCAAAACTCTGCGCTGAATCAACTCTTCCAATAACACCCCCACCTCCCCTACCCCCATCACTCCCATCATACCCACCCGTTCCCGCTCCGCCTGCTCCACCTATGGTCCCGTACCCCCCAGCAGCAGCATCTGTACCACCACCACCGCCGCCGCCGCCGTTGTCGGGCAAAAATGTATTGTAAGCCCAAAAACTAACCCTCCTTCCCAACCCTTCTCTACCAAACCTCAACAGCCTATCCCCCTCTTCAGCATCGGTAGCATCAGCAGTAGTAGCGTCATGCCTCCTTCTTATCCAAGCCCAAACCGCACTCGCTACTAACAGCACAATCACCAGCGCGCCCGCCGCGCCGATGAGCACGCCGCCGAGGGTTATCATAGAAACTTGGCAGCCGAGCGGCGCGGTGCGCATTTCCCAGCGCTCGGAGCGGGAGGGGCAAGGGGAGGAGTGTAGCGGCGTGATGAAATTTGCTGGAACGCAGGTTTGTGTCTATTATTTTGGGGGGGGCTGTGTTAGCTACTGTAGCAAGGAAGGGAGGGAGGAGGGAGGTTATGGGGGGGGAGAGGGACGAAAGGGCACCAGCCGCAGGTTGGATCAATGGATGATAGACAATCTTCGCAGGCGTTGCGGTTCCAGCACTTGCGGAAGGTTGGCTCTGAAGTGTTTGGTGAAGAGGACATGGTGTGGCGTGAATATATGCTAGCGGCTGGGATGAGTGAGATGAGAAAGGCGGTCTGGGCGTGATTACATTTATCATCGTTGAAGCTTGGCTTATGGATGCGGATTAGGACACAAAAAACACTGTTTCCGGACTAGCCGTCAGGAATAAACCAACGGGTCAAGGCATAGCAGTACCGTGCGATAAAAGCCCCCGACCATGGCATCGCGGCAATCGTGTGCCTGTATCAGATCACTCAACTTTTAACCGGCGCCCAAGAGCGTGGCCAGCCTCACAATACAACTAACGCATCATCCCGCCATAGCTAATTTTATATCCGTCGCATTCATTGCTCATTGCCATCTCCACCTAAAGACCACTACAGCCAAGCCGCACCATTTAAAAACACATCAAGCTAAAATTTCGCAAAAAAAGATACAAAAAAGAAAACCGAAGAAAAGGAAAAAAAAGAATGCCCCATCTCCACCCATTAAGTTTTCTTTTTGAATTTTAGTTAATTGGACGCCCTGGAAAGTGCTCCCGGAAAAAGATACGAAGTTTGAATTGACTACCTGAGGAACACTAGTATTGGAACGGTCGAGATTTAGGGATAACGGAGGAGATTGCGAAGACCAAGGCCGAAAGGGAATGCCGACAATCTACTTGCGCTGCCTCAAGTTGCTACTGAGCCATTCCAATCCCTCATAAAGACCATCCCCGGAAGTAGCACAGGTTGATTGGATGTACTAGAATGGCTGTTAGTGGCAAATTTTAGAATGCACAGCGAAAAAAAAAAACATACCCAAGCCCTGTTCCTCAAACTATGCAGACCAAGCTTATCAGTGATCTCCGCAGCATTCATAGCATTCTAACTCCAGATCAGTAAAAAAAGCTAAACAAATGTGACCCATTGATTAATGCTCACCGGCAAATCTTGTTTGTTGGCAAACACCAAGAGCAAAGCATCCCGAAGCTCATCCTCGTTCAACATTCTCTGAAGCTCCTCACGTGCCTCGCTGACACGTTCTCTATCATTGGAGTCGACAACAAAAATGATACCTTGGGTATTCTGGAAATAATGGCGCCAAAGAGGACGAATCTTATCCTGTCCACCAACATCCCAGACAGTGAAGGAGATGTTCTTGTATTCGACAGTCTCGACATTGAATCCTAGAATTAACGTTTAGCGAGACGAGACATTAAAAAGTAAAAATAAAACACATGGTACTACCATGCCTCAGACTCTTCCATATGCGGAATGTCCCGACAAAAATAAAGAGTTGGAAAAAGAAGCTTCTTACCGATGGTGGGGATAGTAGTAACGATCTCTCCGAGCTTCAACTTATAAAGGATTGTAGTTTTACCAGCGGCATCCTAGGCGGGAGAAGATAAAAAAAAATAAGCAATCCGATCAGCCCCAACCATCTCTGCATCATGCACATCGCTCGGGAAGGGGAAGAATGAAAAAAATGAGAGTGAAAAAAACCGGTATCAAGCGACCCGAGATGTCCACAGATAAAAGCAAGCAAAAGAAAGATAAGGGGAAAGAAAAGGCAAACATACCAACCCGACCATCAATATACGCATCTCCTTCTTGCCAAATAGGCCAGTCATGAGCCTCGATATCGACATACCCATGATTGCGGTTGTTCGAACGTGTTCTCGTGAAGTTCGTGAAGTGGAAGAGAGCTATAGAAAAAGGATTTCTCTATCGTTCAGATGAGAAAGGTTAGCAAGTCGAAGGTGAGATGTTTGGATGCTATTGACACGTGGCCGGAAGAGGCAAGCGGGAAAAGAAAGAGAGGTGATGAGGCAGAGATGAGGAGGGGGGGTATGGGGTTACTGAGGGGATAGGGATAGCGTGACACGGGCAAAACAAAAACCAAGCATTATTTTTTTGCCCCGTAGAAAAAAAATCACCCGGTGAGCCAGACAAAAGAAACAAATACCAAGAGCTTTTTTTTTTTTTTTTCCTCACAGAGAGAGATGAGGCTGCAAATGTGGGATGATGATATGAGACGGTAAAGCCGAATGAGGAGCAGGAGAAGGTAGCGGGCAAGAGGAACTTTGTCGTGATGGGAATAGGATGAGGGAGGGGGTGGGTGTGTGGGTACTGGCAGGGCAATGAGGACAAATGGAAGATGGATAAGAGCAAATATAGAAAAGTTTAAAAGGAGGGGGAAAAAGTGCCACTCACAAAAAGAAGAGGACGACGATGATGATGATACAAAGTAAGAATGTACCAAGTAACGGAGGGATAGAGGGAAAAACAGAAAAAGGATTAGACGTTACTCTCTCTTGTGTTCCTTGGAGGGAGCTTGGAGGGAGCTTGGAGGGAGAAGGAAAGGTTTGTGTTGAAAAAGGTTGACGATGGCCTTAGTGAAGAGGTTGGTTGGGAAAAGCGCGAAAGAAAGGGAAGGGAAAGGGGCGGCAGCGGGCAGGCAGTTGTGCTGGGAAAAAGGGTTTTGGGGGAGGCTAATTAACTTGCTTTTTCCGGTTACACACGCTTTATCGGGGATGATGCCAAGACTTGTTGACCTGTTCGAGGGTACTCGAGTACAAAGGTGTCCAGGTGCTCGCAGGTATAAAGATGTAAGTGCAGCAGTGGAATTGGAACACTTTTTTGATAGGAATTGAAGGAAGTGCTCGTACAGTTGCGGTTGTGTTGCGTGCAGCGTGAATTCTCTCCTTTTGAACCCTTTCGTGGGCACCTGTAGCCCATTTCGTGGAGAGGACACATCTATGAAGAAAGTGGCCCCTCCGCCACAAATTTCCCGAAGCAGGTCAATTAATCCACTTTTTTATTGCTCCAACTTGACACGATTCCGCCTCAGCCACAGCTGATAGCAGCATCTGCCGGCCGAAGACCCCCCCCCAACCTGTCATCCAGGCCACAATGATATCCCGAATCGTGTCACCGATTGGTGAACGCCTTTGCTTACGATAAACCAAAACGTGTTGAAAACCTCTGTGCCTATGACTCCCTGAATCTGCAGGGGTGACCCACAGTTCGAGTGAGGGTTCATGACGCCACAGTAAGCGTGAGTCCCCTGCTGAGGGTACTCGAGTACTATGAGCATGGCCAGATATGCCGTACCGCAAGTGAAGGGTGGTACCACTTTCTTTGAAAACCTACCCATCGAGAGCTGTCATTGAAGAGGCCACATCGCTATGACAAGGGTGTGTCTGAACATCGCGGTATAGTAATCAGTGCAAGCGAAGGAAGTCTCACAGAAAATCACTCGAAAGCCTGATACAACCAATTACGGTATATCATCAGCCATCACGAGAGTTTGTTTACAGTTCTATATGACTAACCCACAGGAACGCCAGATATGCTATAGAAAGAGAAAAAGGGAAAGAAAAGAAAAAAAAAAAGATAGTCTCAAAATATACAGTTTAAACCTCCATATCCTTAATCGGATGTAACAGCATGCTCCTTAAGCACATTCTGCCCTGTACGCTTTCAAACTTTTCACCCCCCGCACCGTCTACCTCCACCCCAACCCACCGTTTCCACAGTTTTGAGGCAAACTGTGCATTATAGTACCAACTTGTTCCTTGAAAGTTGTGCTCTCCCTTCCCAAAGACGCTTCCTCTCCCACCAGCACTCCCTCTGGGGCCACCATTAAACGTCCTTTCAAGGTACTTCAATGGCCACGCTCTATCGACGAACAAAGGGTGCGGTGCGAAAACAGCCTTAAGTCCATGCTGCAGCGCAACCGAGGGTGGCCACATTTCTGAGCACATTGCGTGGCCATGAAGAGCGTTTTCCGCGTGCATTCTCATGAGAAGTTTTCGAGAAAGCCTACCGACGGCTACGATGGCGGCGCGGCGTGGTGGGCCCTTAGGGGACGTGTCTCCTATAGGGAACCCATAGCCAGTGCTGTCACCGGAGAGGATCCAGGTTGCATCTTCCGGATCAAAGATCGGGTTTAATGATATGAGATCAGCTGGCTCATCTACTCCCCACGCAGACTCCGTGTCTTCCTCAGGGGTCTGAAAGGGGGGCTTCGGGTCCGTCGAAAATATTTTGACACCCTCTACTGGAACAGGTCCCCATATTGGTTTCGGCAATTTTGCTGTTACCGCCGAAGAGAAGTTTGCCCAACTGCCGTGGACAGAAGGGACGTAGTACCGCTCATTGCGCTCCCAGAGATGCTTCCGTGGTTGCTTAGCAGCCCAAGCATCCATCCCAGAGAACAGCTCATAGAAGTGCCCAATATATCTCACATCCATCTCCCAATTCCATACAAAGTCGAACTCGGGATGACGATATGCAAAGTCTTGAACCGGAAAAAAACTGGATCTGTACACCCCGTGAAGTGGCATTCCACGGAAGGTGTTATCCTCCAAGCCGTTATAGATCTTTCCCATCATGCTTTCGCTCCATAGCTCCGCAATTCCCCAGAATTCCTCAGGGACACTTTCCCGTAGTGTTTTTTCGTAAAGCCTTTTGGAGGCCCAGATTGGAAGCTCGTTGTCCTTAACGTGGACGAGGAGATAAACGGTGAATTCGCCCCCGGAATTGATGCTTAATTCTGAGATGAGTGATCGGATAGACGCCATATCGCTAGGTTTATACTCGTAACCGGCCCATGTTCTCAGCAGAACAGCAGCCCGAGGGCGAGGCTTCTTCCCATCTGATTTCTCGGATCGTTTGTTGGATGAGTGCACGCTCTCAGCTAAAATCCCCTCCGGATCTAGGTCCTCCGGGTCCGGTGTGTTGAAGCGGTCATTGTTCTTCTCAACGCATTCCCTTTGTACCTTCCCCCAGTCAATCCCTCGCCAGTCTATCTCTTTTATAGGCATACCACCCTGCCCCCACCCAGTCTCATCTCCATCTGCGATATTCCCGTCATACTCTGCTACACCCAGACCACCATTCTCCTCGCTGTATCCATAACCATAGGCTCCGTATCGTCCATACCGATCAAAGCATAAATCATCCTTCAATCCCAATAGGGAATGACTTCCAAATACAGCTGTCGGCATCCCTAAGACACTCCAATCAGCCTACATCTCTACCCCAGAAATGACCAAAACCCATACCTTGGGGAATGCCTTCGAAGGTTCTAACTTCCGGCCTACCCCTCTCTCTCCCTGACAAATCCACCCCGTAAGAACACTCTTTATACACCCCCTGCCAAGTACTCTGATACTCATCCGACCAAAAATCAGGATAAGGATCAAAGACCATGCTTTTCGCCTCCTCTTCCACAACCTCTAGACCCCCAACAGCCTCGGCAATCCCCACAGGGGGATACTCCGGTCTATTGCCCCTAACCAGCCTCCCGAGCCCTGAATAATACCCTTCCAATAGCGCAAAACCCTCCCACCTCGGCTTCTCCAATGTAGCTTTAGCCTCCGCGACCGCTCGACTCGCAGAATGACGGATAGCAACCAGTGAGAAACAAGCAATTGCGAAGGTAATCGATGTAAGAATGATCATGGATCTACACATGACCCTTTTCAATCGTGAGGTGATCGTACCGTTTCGCGGGAGTCGCCATTTTTCCGGGGGATAGGCTGGGTTCGAGAGTGGGAGGGCGCTATAGTTGTGTATTACCCTCGTGAACGGATTCCAAGACATTGTAAACCGCACGCAAATTAGGGTTTTCTTTTTTCTTTTTAATGAAGTTTGAGGGTGAAGTAGAAGTCGGATTATATATTCTCCAGTCCCGCTGTGGATATCATGAGTACCAGTAGTCGGGGAGGGGAGAAGGGACAGCTAGTAGACGTAACTGCTCGTTAAGAATGCCCTAATTTCATGGTTGGCATAAATAAAAAAAGTTCACTCGTAATATCCATGGAGCGGTATAATAGGAGGAGAAAAATTGAGGGCAGAGAGGTGACAGACCTTCGTGATATCGATACAAACGAGTTGTCACGGGGGGTACCTAGTTCCTAGCTGTTGCGAGTGTTGTGGGCTGTTAGCTTATATCGTTGTCACGGCAACTATTCCTCAATCCCAGCATAAAATCCCCGGACTGACAGCAACCTCAACGGTAAAAGGCAAATGCCACGGGTTTTTATGTTTTACTACAAGATTATCAGACTGCGTAGAATAAAAATACATTGTGATATTTTTAAAAACAGCATACCACCGATACCAGTATTCCAAATAGTCCAGGCTGACCGAGACTCCAGGAAAAGTATAACATCTTAGTCAGATAGCAAAATGCTCCGTACTGTGCTTATACAAGGGCAAAGGACAGCTAGCCTTATAGGTCAGCTTGCAGAGTGAGGAAAACTTTAATTTCCCTTACTTCACAATAATATGTAAACTTCTGGCTACTCTTTCCTTCCTTCCCACAGAATCAGCAAATGAGCATCTGCCCCGGACCACCAGTAAAGCACCCCCGCAAAAGTGTTGGTGAAAAGGGCTTTTTACACCAAAAACACCAACTTTTAGCTACTTGTAGTATATGAACCCCAGGGAAATTTCCAACCTAACTTCTCATATATAGTTAGTTACAATACCTTTCTCCTGCTCCAACACAGCTCTTAATAAATTTGGTGAAAAATTGGAAAGCTTAGGAGGTCTTAAAGTTTTGAGTCAGCCAAAAAGTGTCATTTTACATACAAAATTGGCATAACAATGGGTATGATCCACTTTGAAGCCCAGTAGCTTAGCCCCATAGAATTAATTGAGCTGATAAGTAGTGTTAGGTGAAAGCTGCAATGAAGTGAAAATAATTAGCTAAGTTACAAGCATTATTAAATTTTGAAATAATTCTAGATGTGATCAAACATGGCGAGATTTGGTGTAAAAAGACCGCTTCACCAAGACTTTTGTTTAGGGACTGTATTATCATCTTTCTCTTTAGAGTAAGCCTGCTCTAACTATAATATTATTATCAAAATATTATGCTGTTTTTTAAAGCATTACTAATATTTTTATCATGCTTGCCAAAGAGGGCCCAAATTTATTTTATCTTGCTATCTGATAATCTTAAGGTAGTCTGATAATCCTGTGGCAATGTAACATTCCGGGTTCATGAGAGGTGTTGCAATAGGTGACGATCAATCCATATAGTAGATGAGAACATTCTTAGGCCATTCCTACGTTGTGTACGGACAACGCTGTTCTCATACTATGTCAATCATAAAGAAGGGATAAAGAATATTATTCAAGATAATAAATAGGAAAGTACTTAGATGACTGCATGAGGAGCTAACTACAGGACCCAAGCTTTGCCTTTTATATCGGCGCCTCCTCACATACCTAACCCTGGTGACTCGTACCTATGAGTCACGCGCCCCTATGACTCTAAGCGAGTCATAGTGTGAAATCCATCAGCTGACTCCTGTGAGTCAACCGCGTACTATACCAAACCAATCATCGCGCTCCTAACTAGTCATGTGCCCAAAGGGGTCACATGCGCGAGACCCATGACTCATAACTATGAGTCATGTGCAAAATACATATCAAGTGACCACCAAGTGTGGTCACGCACATAACATAACATATAACAATAATAACTATGGCTCGCAAGTGCGAGTCATGCGAGAGGAAACACAAACCTACTATTCATAACCGTGAATAGTGTGAAACCAATTCCTTCACTAGTCACCGTTTGTGACAGGCAATTACTTATGGGAGAGATAGAACATAAAAACCTGTGGCATTGGAGACCTTTGCCGTTAAGTCAATGGCTTGAGTCTATCTCATGTTGTAAAGTTGGGGCTATCACAGCGCTAGTACTAGTATGATATAATAAGCGTAAGCCAAATGTTAGCCCAAGCTTCTCCTCCGCTATTTTCCTGACCCCAAATTTCGCCTTCCTATTTAGGAAGGTGAAGCGGGGTAAAACTCCACAACAAACCCTCACGATCCCCCTTCCTTGCCGAACTTGGAGCTTCATAGGCTTGGGTCCTCAACTTTCGTCGTTTGGGTTAACTAAGATATGCCCTTCCCGTCGCCTCTGGCCGGTTTATGGCTTCCTGACCTTTTCCTCCCTCTACAGTGGCACTCTCGCCTACAGCTGTGTGAGGTTCTCGAAATATTCCTCCTGCCGGGTCCTTTAGTCCACATGACTAATCACTCGGTTGGTCTTGCTACTCAATAGTGGCTGATATACACGGGCATGTGCGGTTGGTATTGCACTGTCTCCGGTTGCGCCCCCGCCCGATCAGTCATCATGACTTTTATAATACTACGGGGGTCGGCACGCCCAGGTCGGTTGCCCTCGATGAACGCTACACGAACGATCTTTGGTTGTTTGTGATCCTCCTTGCTCGCAAGGGCTGGGCCGGGGGAAAACGAGAGAAATTGTCTTATCACCAATAGTTCTTATGTTTTGTTTCTTTTGTGTTTCTTTTGTTTGAGTATACGGTATGGGTTTTCTTGTTGCTTCCTGCCGGCACTTGTTTGAATTGTCTGCTGTATGGTGGAGTTCTTTCTTTGGGCTGGATGTGCGGTTGGTTCCACACCAGAGGGACTCGGGGTGGCTTGTTTTTCCCTAGGCCTGCGGAGGAGGTTTTTGACCGACATACCTTAGGGTCTAAACGGGGGCTTGTATTTGTCTTTGTAGTGATACTTGCCTTTAAAGCGGAGGTTTGCACCTATAAGCAAATAAATTCTAAGATTTAACAAAAAAAAAAAGCCAAATGTCAGCCCTAGGATCAACATACTAGCCCCTTCATGCTTTCCCGCCCGGGATCTGCCATTGCGGTGTTTCCTAGCACAGTTTTTTTTTTTTTGTTAAATCCGTGGTATTGTTTTAGGTACATGCAAATACACTTCCCCGGGTACAAACCGCTGCATTCGGGAAGTATCCCATGGCAAATAAAAAAACCCAAAGCACTAACAAAAGAAACGCATCCCAACCCTGTCCAATTTCCCAAATCCTACAGTCCCTCTGGTATGGGACCAACCGCACATCCTCCCCCAAAAGAAAAAGGCAGGCAGAAAAGGAAACACCACCAGTAGACCCCAAAACAAAAGAAAAATTTGTAAATGCCACTCACACCCATTCTTCATCGTCCTGGCCGTAGGGCCGTGGGCAGACCCCTTCCCTTGTTTTATAGGGATCAAGGAACCCTTTGTATGAATAACCGCTGCCAGTCCAAGAGTACAGGCACCGGGGAGAGATGTGGTAAACAGCTGGCAGGACGGGAGTGCATCCAGCTGAGATAGTGATAGTTTTCGACCGATCGGGGGGAAGTTGACCGGAAGGAGAAAGTAGTAACCCCACATGGCTATGTAGGCGAGAGTGCCACCAAGGAAGGGAGGTATATTTGTCAGCAGTAGGGTGCCAGCCAGGTGTTTTTTATCTCAGAGGACGCCATACCAGCACACTTATGAAGCTCCAAGTTCAGTAGCCGGGCAGGATCGTGAGATTGGGTTATGGTGTTTTACCCCGCTTTCCGCCTTCCAAAATAGGAAGGTGAAGGCAGGGTCAGGAAAATTGAGGAGACGGAGCTTGGTTTCCTAGCACAGTATGATGGTGGTATTATATCATGGCTTGTCAGATGTCGATGCGGCTCGCTTGGCTCGGATGTTCACGTGCAGGTTTTCCCCAAATAAAAGGGTCTTTCGACTTAAGCTTTAAGCCGTGCTACAGTAAGATGGTGTACACTCGCGGTAAGCAAATTACCGGACAATTGCGGAATTAGATCTGCGAATGATTACGTAATAGTCAAAAAGTTATTCCTATATTGTCCGGTAATTTTCTTACCGCCAGTGTACCGTAGCTCACGAAAGCTAAAAACACTGCTCGAGTGATCTGATGTGATTATTTGCACCAAGTGTTTGTGGTCTAGCTATTGGCGTTTTTCCATCATCCAGCCGAGAATGTGTAATGCCATAAATTTCCTATACAAATCTACGTCTATCGCTAACCACTACTGTACGTTAAACCCGACAAGCTAATTATCGTCATTTATTGTTGAAAGAATAGACCGTACGCCGAACAAACAAGTAATGGAGCCATCAATAGGTAAAAAATTAGAGGAAAAAACATCAACAAGAAAAGAAGCAGCTGTGAGACCTCCCACCAGAATTACCGTTGTTGAAACTTGAAACACCAGCTCCTTTCCAAAAAAAATAAAAATAAACGTGAAAGCAGCAAGCTAAGATTGAGAGGAATGAAGAAGAGAGAGGGGGACATAAGTCAAACTTTTTTTTGTTCTTAATATCATCGGCCGTTAGGATTTCGGGGTATAGTCATTCCTGGGACCACCTCTGCTCACGCGGTGTATTAACCGCCCTTCCTTCGAATGCTTCCTTCCAGGCCCAATATTCAGCTAGGCGGACCTCTGCGTAAGAAGCATAGTTAAAATCGATTTGACTGATGGTGGCTTGAACGAGTGCCCAGACGCCCCTGTGTTTTCTCGGTTTAGTGCTCATCACAGACAATCAATTATCAAACGTCCTACCAATAGAAACCCGGGACGCCTCTGAATAGTTCAACTTCATTCATGAGATCATCGATCTGACTGGCGCTGGTTGCCGCTGTTGCACCAGAGCGGTGCAACTTAAAGCTACTGAGATATGCGCTGATGAATTCTCGGCGGGTAGACCGTGTGGGCAAGCGGCTATAATCACACTCGAACCCACCCCATTCTGAAAAGTGATTTGCAAGCTCGAAGGCACGCTCGCAGGGAGTAGAGTACCTGAAAGCATTGATTCATCAGGATACTGCCTGATATTGAGTAAGGGATGAAATACTCACTCATAATCAATAAAATGGACCTGCCTGGCTGCGTCAGGAGAAGCTGAGAGGCCACCTTCTTGGGGGAGTATGATAACGTTGCCGCTTAGTAGATCGCAGTGCCCCATAATTAAGCCGACGCCCCCGTCTAGGCCTTTCAGGCCATATCCACCCTCATCAACACTAGTAAGCAGCTTTTCATACTCCCCTTGCAAGGATTCCTTCCTGGCCTTCCCCTCGTCTGTGTCGTCGGGAATGGCAGAAATCCATTTCTGAAGAACGGTCCACAGCGTGACATCGGGTTCACCAGAAGAAGCGGATGAGGAGGATGCCGGAGATGGTGGAGGCGTAGTACTTGTAGGAAGAACACCATGCCATTCCCCCAAGCGCGTTGCAACAGCTTTGGAGGTTACGGGATCCGCTAACTCCTGGACAGAGCAAACACGCCCGGGCACATAACGATAGAGAAGACCGTTGGTGAATCGAGCGAGAAGTTCAGGCGCGAGGTTGAAGCGAGAGAGTAAAAGATGGGAAGCACATTCGCCTAAGTGGATACAAATCAGTGGCTAAACGCTGGATGCTATTCTAGAGCTGGGAGACCAACGTTCGCGGTCAATTAGAATACTCGTATCTCTTCCGTAGGCACGCAAGAGAATAGATTCGTCATCTTCAATTCTTCTAACTTCGGACGAGGTAATTCCTTCAGGTGGGTTATGAATGCATTTGAGAAGCTAGGTAGGAATTGTCAGCACTTGCACCATTAACGGCCTAATGGATGAATAACTCAAGCTGCACTGAAAGCTGCAGGGAGCAAGGATTGGGGGTGGTATATCACGAAATCCCACATCCTTGGTGGCAAGAGAGATAGGCAGTCACAGGGCCCCAAGACCGCTATAATACCGGTACGGTAGTACCACAAAAAGGAACGGACTGAGAAGAAATCAATGGCACCCACGGTATTCGTAATTCCGTCAGTAAATCTCACAAACTTCAAACCACGGCCTCCTCTTGCCGGAGCCCACTCTGGAAAAAGGGTATATATCAATTGTGAGGCGGAGGTTTGAGAATTCGCTACACTGTACGATAGCGGGATGTTCGGCAGCTCGTCTATTTTCGAGGCGGTAATTATAGATGATGGCTTGGTAGACATGTTCAAGGTGATGATAATTAACTGAATTGAGAGTAGGTTATGGAGTAGTTCACACGGAAGCACAAACAGAAGAGTGTAAGGGGGTGGGGATTGTGGGGGAGTGAGAGGCAGGTTCTACGGTAAGTTTGCAGAGCGACGTGTCCTAGAAATTGGCGCGAGGGATTGAAATCTGAATAGCAGCTAGTGGTGGAGGAATGGGTAGGGAGAGGGTAAGAAGAGGAAGGGAATAAGAGCGAAAGGGAGAGGAGAGAGGAGGGGAGGAAGAGAAAGGGGAGGAGAGGGAAGGGATGAGAAAGCAGAGAGATGATAAAGGAAGAACAGGTGTCTCGTGCTTGCCCTCAAAGGGGCGCTGGACGACATATGCCTTTTCCCGTTGCATGCCAGAGTGGTCGTGGCTTTGTGAAGGGATTGACGCTATGGTTAGCGTTAGGTGGTGGATAGATCCTGGGGATTCGGGATCCCTGATGCCAACTTGCTTTTTGCCCGTCCTTCTAATGCTTCTACCGGTATCGGCGTCGACGTGAAAGTGGCCGAGGCTCAACAACTTTTTCTGTGGGGCCTTCGGTCCTACAGGTCGACTACTGGTGCCAAAAGCAACCATTCAGATCGCGGCCTCGCAGATGTTTTTTCGCCATCTGATTATCATGGGTGTCACAAACACAAGCCAAAAAGGAAGGTCGATTTATCGAGGATCCTGAAATTATGAATACCATCTGCGAGCACTCTATCGCCCATTCTTTCCTCTACGTACAGCATCAGGGCCGGTACAGAAATCGCGGCACCAGATACCCGTACTCCATTGATCATGGCGCTTCAAGAGACAAGAATGCGAATTCTACTGCAGACGAAGCTACAGGTATTTGGCCAAACTCCAGTGCCGCACCGGTACGATACTGTGGACGCATGCGCACGGTTATCCTACTGAAAAGTACCCACGACCGTGGTGTACAGGGGGTTAAGGGTAAGTACGGCGAAGCTGCTCTGATTGGCTCGTAGGGCTATCAGCCAATCTGGTGAGCTCGTTTCGCCAAGAGTTCGCCAGACTTTTTTCCACCTGCAAAAATCGTGCCAAGATTGGTTGTTCCGGTGGTCACACACACCAAAATTTTGCGTGGGTGAAACAAAGTTCGCCGTACTTGTGCCAGGCCATAAGTACCCGAAAACAGGGATTAAAGAAATATATGGAAAAACATCTGTGCGTGTCTGAGCGCCCATACAAATGATCACCCCCCATTTTCGGGTACTTATGGCCTGGGACAAGTACTTATGCTCACCCCCTAGTACATCATCCCGGAAATCACGAGAAATTGAGGAAAAAAGCCCTTCATGCCGACCTCCCAGGCCCAACGAGCTACCTACCACTCATAAGTTGCCTTATCATCAAATTTTCATGAATATGGCTTTGGGCACACGACCCTATTTGACCCTGGACGCAAAAAAAGCGCAAGCACCGTGGGGGAAATATTCTGCGATAAGATCAATAGGAAAAACCTATGGGCGCCTGAGAGAAAGCCCAATAATACCCCTTCCCTAGCATTACGTGCGTCACCCTCAGCTGCCAACACAAGAACTCAGTAAAAAAAAACGATGACCATCTCTCGGCCTAGCCCACTTTTGTTTCCCTGCTGTGCTGTTTCCCCGCACTTCCGCACCCCCAAGTCCCTATTCTGCTAATGCTCACACGACCACCGGCATATACCGTGCTTTGCAAGCAAATATGGCTATCGTGGCATAAAAATAATTGTGATTCAAAAGAAGAAAAAGAAAAACTGAGAATTTGTGTGATTATACTGCATCAGCAGATACGGCGACGGAATTCCCGCTGGGTTTGAGGCTACTGTGGTATCAAGCAGGTTCCCTAAGGGAATACTTATCATACTTCATAAACTGGAGAAGGGGGCAGTCTCAATTCTCATGATTTTTAGCCTGGAGTTATTGGTTGTTATGGAGTCTGGGTAGCTCTTTAAAAATGTCAGTGAGTTTTCTCATAAAACTTACTTTTAACTCACGAGTAATAACAGTCCTCGAGAGCGTAGCTTCTTGTGGAGTTGTTGGCATCTTGACTCGCCGATATCTCCTTCCGTATCACGACAGCTGCGTCCTAGCAGACAAACGTGAGACAGGCTCAGGCAGCTTCAACCCGGTATCCCCGAATCCGCATCCAACCGCCTAATACGGTACGTAAACTTTGTCCCAATGAAAGAACAATTTGCCGTCAGACCTGCCCATCTATCTCCTTGTCGATAAGCAAGATGGTTTGATTATTATATCCCTGGGGTTGGGAAATTTTCACTGCAATGCCTTGCTACCCCCACGGGAATCTGCCATCACAAAAGATCACCCGCAAAGCAAGCTCTGCCAAGCCCCCCAAGGGTGCAAGTTTTTGTAACTGACACCAGCTGTACTTTTGGAGAGACAGCGTCGCAACCGGCCACGAATCCTGGTGGGGTTTCCATATCAATCCAGGCATCGAGGATTCAGGAGCAATGCGAGCCGTGTTGGCCAGCGCTGTGAGGGGCTATACTTGAGTAGGATGCCCGCCTAAGGTAATGTCTTGTATGTTAGACTAATGCTGGAGCACGGGAGCACTAGGAATTGGGTGATTATGGTGTGCGATATCCTTACCGCACTAACTCCCTTCATTGTAGTATAAAAGCTGCTGCCTGATTGTGGAGTTGGGAAGGTGGTGGGTTTGAAGGAGAGGCTTGAGTCTACTCGTAAGAGCCTGGCAGATTGGTGACCTTACACGAAGGTGCTAGTTCAAGGGTTTTTGCGCTGCATGCTAGTAGTGTACCTGCGGTTAGGAGTGCCAGTATTTAGATGTGCAGTGTAGAGCATCTAGTCCCTGAAAAAAAAAAAAAAAAAAACCCCTCCTAGATAGACTGTCACTATCAAAATGTAGAAAAATCCTGCCTGAAGCAGGAGATACGGCTCACGCCATCAAAGAGTCGATATTTGAGCTCAGTTTTGTGCTTCGGCTTATCACCTCCTAGCGAGAACCCAAAATGTTGCCATGCAAGTCCCTGCTTTAGGTAGAAAACCTTGGTTTGCCAGAGTTAAGTTCTGGTACTTGGTGAACTTCAGATATAATATTTTTTCTCCTAGAGGGACCGTAGAAAGCTTCTGAATAGCCCGACGATGTCCAGGTATACCATGCAGTATCGATGTCCCAATTGTCACTCTTTGCCGGGGCAGGGAAATGCGGAGACAACTACAAAATTTAACTAACCTATCTTGGCCACAAAGCGTGATTGTGGGAGTAGAGGGGTCAATAGAAACCTAGCCTTCAAGGGGCTATGGCATCATATCGATCCGAGCAAGATAAGGCTAGCCAATAAGACTTCGAGTGGAGTCTGGCGGGAGTCGTCAGTTCTAATTGTTGTCGATCACGTGCTATCGCGCAGTGTAGAAGGTTCCGCGCAATCCTCTGGCGTATGCGGAAGCATTAGAGTGTGTGCCCTCTCTTCTGTGGTCGGGGTGTTCCTACTGCCGTGTTGCATATTCTTTTACTAGCAATGTCGAAGCGTTTTTAAAAAAGGGCTGCCATTGTACTTGTATTCCGACAACTCTAGTTAGCTAAATAGTTGAACGAATGAAATAAGATTCCTTGCATACCGCCAAAATTTGGCACTTTTTCCTCAAATCTAGGTGGCATGCAATAGCAGTCCTTTTTTAAAAAACACTTCGACATTACGAGTAGTAGGGATGCATCCAGAGATTTTCCCTCTCTATTTTGCTTACTCAAGTAGCGGGTCGCTTCTTCTCCTTTCCTCCTTGCGTCTTCTCCCTTTTCCCACAATAGAAGCAATTGCCTCCTTTCTCTGGTTCTCACAGTTTAATTCGGGATAAGAAGGGATTGTTTCTCTTGAGCCATGACAGCAGTCTGGAGTATCGGAAGGCGTTGGTTTCCCTTACGAAGGCCCAGCAGGGAACTACCGTATTGGAATGTAACACTCTCTTGTCAATGACACCTTCTCTACGAGGCCTTTCTCATTTGTATTGCTTTTCTCCCCTTCTTAGTTTATCTTGGCTACTAACTAAGTCTTGGGGTTAAGGCTATCGAGGCGATTAGCCCAATCACAACTGATCACTCGAGTTCGTGGATCCCTATGACCCGGGGATGGGCCAATGACCAACACGAATAACATTTCTCCTTAATTGGAAGAGAACTCACCATACCAATGGTCGGCGATTTTTTTTCGGTTAGTCTTGCAATATGTGCTCGTGCTAGAGTTTGATTCGCTATTAGAGAGAGGAAGTGAGCATTAATAACAAAATCGTGTTTCACATTACCCATTCAGGCCTGCACTACACCCCGCCATAAATACCCGCCCAACAGATCGGCATTACCCTCCATCATCAGAACCCCTCAAAATGGTCCACATCAAAGAAGTCGAAGATCAATACTTTAGTGAGCAACGGCCCGGTCCAGACTACGACTACGATGATTACGACTATCCGCATTCGTCTGCCCCTTCGAGTGTGGGTTCCGACGAGGAAGACGGGGATGAGGACGATGACTACGATGAATCGCTGTACGACCGCATCGTTGCATTGAAAGAGATGATACCGGTTCATCAACGGGCGCGAATTGTGGATGTATTTGGGAAAGCCTGCACGGTTCTTGGCGGGGGGTTGAGGTTTGGTGGGAGTGTGCTTTGGGTAGTGGGGACTAGCGCTCTTGTGCTTGGGGTGCCATTTGCTGTTGCTATTGGGGAAGAGCAGCAACAGCTTGATATGGAGAGGCAGGCGACAATTATGGGGGGTGCAGCTGAGGTGAGGCTCTTTTTAAATGTTTTGAAGGTTTAACTGACGGTCGTTAGTCACTTGCGCCCGGCGCCGAAGATTCGGTTATGCCTAATAAGGTGCGATAGCCGTTGGTCGAGGGAGATGTGTCTTGGAGCTTCTGGGTTGGACTGCATTTCGGAATGGCTGTTTGGGATACTAGTGCAGCTATGGTGGATATGTCTTTGCTCCCAATTTGCATTCGATACTTGTATTATCAACATGCGGTTTCTTTTGGAAGGGTATGGGTTGATTTCAAGGGATCCACTTAGGATATCCGCTCTGGTATGGTGTTTATCTAGTGGGGCAGTATAAAGGATGGCGATTCTCCGGTGTTAGAGGACTTTCTATGAGGAAGGTTAGAATGTGGTTCAACACCGCAAACACACGCGAAAAAAACTTCAGGGCCCTGCCTGGCGCACCGAACTTGGAGCTTCATAAGTGTGCTGGGATGGTCCTCCTGTGGGGTGAAAACACAATAGCTGCCGTAGCACCCTGCTGCTATCACATCAACATACTAGTATTACGCTACCTTGAGTTGGAAGAACACAAAGCTTGTTGGGTACGCACTTGGACAGTAAAGTGGAGAGCACAAGTTAGTTTTCGTTCCATTAGTTTGGGGGTGGGGAGGGGAACGGGGGTTCTATACTTGGAGCATAGACACACTTTGACGGTGACCTGTTTTGGGTTCATCAGTACCCATCGTACTTGTATTAGTTTTGATTTTTTCATCGTCATGGTTTTTGCTTTGGGGTTTATCTACTGTGGGATGGGGGATTGCGGAGATTCTTGGGGGACCAGGCGTCTTTTCGTAGGTACTGGGAACTGGGATAGCTCGGGATCACAGGGGTTGTCCCTGATGTTTATACTCCGGCCGCCAGCGAACGCCTCCGACACAAGCCCTCACCATGATAGGTTGGTGGCATGGATTGGCTACAAGAAACGGATCAATGGTGAACTTGGGGAGTAGTGTTCTTTTATCTCTATTAGGGTATGAGAGAAAAGAACCAAATTCGGTCCCAGGAACCTATAGAAAATTGGGGATATTTTGTAGTGGATAGTACATATTAGAAGGGGGTCGCTGTAGAGAGGAGGGCGGGAGACTGAAGTTGGGGTTATCCGGGATAGCAGCAATCCATAACTTTATCCATTTCAACGTATTTCATACGGACAACACGACAAGGTTAAGAGGTCACTCGTCCGCCGCGTCTATCTACTCGTACAGTATCGTACGTAGACTATCCAAGAGGATGCTTCCCGAACGCAAAGGTTTCCCCTAGAGAATGCTTAGTCATGTACCAAGCTCAATTGACAGTCCTCAACCTGCGTCATATCGCATGTGCTGTAACCCACCAGCCATCCAACCACAGCCACATAACCCCCACTAGATAACCTGGCGGCCGCAACCTCACCTCTGGTCGTCCCCACCAGCAATCAACTCTCCCGCAAGCCTCGCAAACAAAACAGATCAACAAGCAAGAATCGATCAACCAGAACAAGATGCCAGCATTTGCCTCCCTCCTGAAATTCACTGGGGTTTTTTCCCTAGGAATCCTCTCGGTAATCTGCTCCCCTACCTACCTTTCCTCTCCTCCCCCACCTCGAGAACTGACCCTCCCATCTTCTCCGTAGGGCGTCCACCTAAACTTCTCCACCGCGACCCTCGATGCAATCCTCTCCCTCCCTTCCGCCGGCA
Source organism: Tuber borchii (assembly GCA_003070745.1). Lineage (NCBI taxonomy): Eukaryota > Fungi > Ascomycota > Pezizomycetes > Pezizales > Tuberaceae > Tuber > Tuber borchii. The sequence goes on along the minus strand of NESQ01000021.1, from coordinate 49,033 downwards.
CTGCACAACGCGCCTTCTCCATCTCCCTGGGAAAACTAAGACAAATCGTCCGGCCATTAGAAGTGGCCGCAACAGCCTCGCTATTCACCGCATTTCTCTTCGGTGGGCGTAGGGGCCGACACGGATACCTCATTTTCACAGGGTTAATGCCCGTTCTTGGCATCGCTCTGGAGAAGACTCGCATGGTGGGCGTGGAGGTTAGCGTTGTCAATGTGCAGACTCGGAAGAAGAAGGGCGGTGAAAGTGTGGATGTGAACGGCGAAATGGTGAAAGGTGGGATGGAGGCTTGGAGGGTTTGGGGTCTTGTCAGGGGGGGATTGGTAGCTTTTGGGTTTGCTATGGGGGTTGTGGGGATTTGGGGGGATGGAGCTTAGGTTGGCTGGTTGAAAGGATCCATTGGGTGATGGATTGTGGGAAGTGGGAGTGTATGATTGGGGATTCTCTGCTCAATTTTTTTTCTTCTCTCTTAAGGAGGGGTCAGGGGGTACATAAGGCTTTTCTTGTTCCGGTCTTGGTTTCTTTTTTTTTGTTAAAAGCCCTATTTGGTACGTTACTTCTAGCGTATTTTTCACAATAAAAAAAACTTTTTCATAGGACGGATGTTCGACAGGGTCTGAGGTGGGTGTGTTTAAGGGGTTGGGTACATGATTGTGCTCTAAATTGGGGCGTGGTGATGCCTGTCGTGATTTTTGAGTCCTGAGCATCAATTTTTGAAGAATCTTTTGGGAGAATCAAATTTCCGTGGATCCTATGGAAATCAATACTTGTAGGCAACTCGGGAGGATCTTAATCTATCTGTGAATTTATTAGGCGTTTATGGAGGCGCTCAAGCCCTGCTGGTCCATTGACCAGACAGGAAGCTCAACTATCTGCTATCATCAAGACCAAGAGATCTGTGACATTACCTACCTCCATCCAAATGATCCTATTGAAACCCAAGCCCCAATCATCCGCGATGCATCAAAAGATAGAAAATGCAAGCCCAATGTAATGAATAAAGCCGCTTTACCAAGAACGCCAGAATCTCCCCTGGGTAACACCTGACCCTATCGTTCCTCTTTCCCTAACGCAGCCATCGCCTTCTCCCTTAACTCTTTGGTGCCCTTAACCCCCTTCCATTTCCCCAACATCCCCTCCAGCACACCAAAGACCCTCTCTGCTTCATCCCTCCTCCCCGTCTTTACCAACTCCTCAATCCTGCCCGGACACGCCAGGGCCCAAACGACAGCATCTTTCTTCCTCTTGTTGGAAGCAGGGATATTGGGTGCGACCGGCGAAGGCGGGATATTTTCCACCAGCGAAGCAGACACCTGTGCGATATGAGATATTGCGGGACCGAGGGTGGAGGTAGTTGGCGCGAGGGGTTCCATATTAGCCCTCATTTTCCGAATAGTGTCTGTTGCAGTTATCAATTTACTGTAGTTGTCATAAACGAGAGCTTTTCGCTCGCCGTCGAATCCCCGGATTTCTATCCACCTCAATTCATTGGTTAACCTTGCCAGAGGGGAAGTATAGAGGAAACAAACCATTGACAAGCTCATTCTCCCTTTTCAGCAACTCCTTCAGCTCCGCCTCTGCGATAAACTTCTGGACATAAGTCGCTGCATCGAACCCTTCGCGGTCGATCTCGCTGAGTTTCTCTTCCACTTGTTTCTTTCCAGGGCTTTCTTCTGGGAGCGAGGAGCCCTGCCCGAGGCCGTAGAATTGCCGGAGCGCGGAGCGGTTGCGCCGAGGCTTGGGACTGTGCGGGTTTAGCGATTGTTGGGCGGGCACATCCAGGGAGACGCGACGCGAGGAGGAGCGGGAGTCCGGGGATGGGAGGCGTGGGGAGGCGACGTAGGTGGAGTCTACCGAGATGGCGGGGGTGGAGGGGACGGACATTATATTGATTTTGTGGTAGGGTGAGGGGATTGGTTGGCTTGGAGCTTTGGAACTTGGGAGGTTCGGGAGTTGGAGGACCTGTTGCTAGTTTCAGGTTTGAGGGCTAAGAGGTCACGTGGTGCTAGCGTTGACACATTCAGAGGTTTTCTGCTTGGAGCTCTCTCCTTGATCCATCACATCAATCTTCATGGCGTCAACCTTTGAGATCCCGACTATTACTCCTGTAAACCCCTCTCCTGTTCCTAATTTTACAAACAGACAAACTAACATACTTCAGCAAGATCTCAGCAACTTTCACAAGGCCCATCTCTCGTTGGATCTCCACCAACACTTCACGCGTACCTTCCTTCAACCTCAACCCCAGGTCTCAGAAAACCCGCTTGAGCATGAACCCGAGCACCCCTCCGAAGAGGAAGAAGACGACCTCGGCTACTACCCCGATGGCACAAAACGCACCCTAACCTCCGCTCAAGTTGACATGTTTCGTTTTTCGGAAATCCAATCCCTCCTAAGTAGCCCCCCTTCCTTTCCGTTACAAGGTTCTTTGCTTACATGAACTAGGAAAACGCCGTCGTGCAGCTGCCAAAAAGCAAGCCGCCAAAGACCGCCGCGCTCAACGCGACGAAGAAGCTCGACCCATGGATGAAGACACACCAATGCTAGCATCAACTGGAGTAGGAGGAGAGGGGAAAATCACGGAACTCGACCGCATGAAGTCCCGTCTTCAAGCGGCGGTGTGGGCGTCTTCGCATGAGTGGGATAATCAGGCTCCTGAAGAGCGGGCTGTTCCCAGAGTCATTGAGACGGTGGACGTTGGTACTGGAAAGAACTTTCTGTGGCCGGCTATTGAGAAGGGTGATTGGTAGGTTTGCTTTTTTTTTCCCCTCGCAATTTGTGGAGGAGGGGAAGGGGGGAAGAGGAAGGGACTTTAATGATGAGACATTTGCACCGTCATCCTTAGACGGAGTCCGAGGTCTTTGACGCTTGGACGAGGACGAGATACGCAGTTTTATATGTTTTCTGAAAAGTCTTTGGGGGTTACGTTTTTACTCTGGGGTGTGGTAGGGTTAGTTTTTTTCGTGATGCTTATTGTTGGTTCGCTTTACAGATGGTACGAGAGAGAAAACTGAAAGGAGGTAGGTATGTAGGCAACACACACGATGGCTACGACTGGTATGCAGTGGTTTTCTGTTCTTTTTGAAGGTGTTGTTTGGTCAAGTATTTCCTGCCCGTGAGTGAGTAGCTGTGAAGTAGAGTGAAAAGGGCTCGGGCCGGGCCGGAGTAGTGTTAAAATAACCTTACCATCTGTAGCATGCCCCTAACCTTGACGGGGTTCTCGCCCCTTCTGGCATATTCCCCCAACTCTTAGCTTTCATAACACTAGGCGTCTCCAAGAGGCGATGGCTTTCCCTACAATCCTAATTCACTACGTTGTTCTCCCTCTACCCTCAGTAGTGCTATACTCGCGGGGCCGCTGCCACAAACCCCACTTGCCCATTATCTCGGTACAAGCACTGCAAGTCTCATTCTCACGGCTCTGCACCTTTTGTCTGGGATTATGCCAATGCCACTCAAGAACATCTGTTTGGTTCATCAGGCTTTGGGAGTAATAAAAAATGTTGGATTGGCTATGGGGCCGTGTGCAGTGATATTTTCGCATCTAGCGCTGCTAGCTAGTGACGACGAGAGCCGCGGGCATAGCTTGGAGCGTGGTGACATTCCATTTGTTACCGTTCTTGGCCGATTGATCGATTAATTGGACGTGGCCTGTGCTAGTCTTCGTTCGTTCATAAATCCTAGCACTAGACCAATCCACTCTGGGTGTGCCCGTGATTCAGATCATGGATACTCACTCGACCGGCTCGAGCGTAATTTGTTGGAAATATTGCTTCAATGTGAGGGAAGCATATCCGGCGGGGAATAGTGGGACTTGTATGGTTAGTATTGCATACAGATACTTCTCATCGGTGTAAGTTCTATAGCCTCAAGTCTAAGCAGCGATGGAAAAAAAGATATAGGACATTTGATCCTTTTTCTACCACCAATCCGTACCTCCCTGCAGTTCTCATATCCCGCGGGTCTTTACTTTCTCTCTGATCCCTTAGCTCGCACACTTTATTTCGAACGCAATTCATTTGGTGTTGTCCTGGGCTGCTGGCATAGTACGGCATAGTCATTGGGGTAGTGGGTAAGCTAGGGGTTTTGTGCAAATTTAGATAAGAGTTCCTGGCGATCCCAGATTTCGAAGCATGATTTCTCCATAACTGTGATGGAGGTGGCACGATCGTGTGCAGGAGTGTTGGCGAGAGGAGATGTCGAGGTGTATGTTCTATTGGAGGTTGCTAGCTAATGGCTACTTAAGTAGTGAAAACTTTTACATATTATATAACTCTATATATCCTTTCATCCCCTAGTGTGCCCCATACATCTACACTTCAGCCCTCCTCCATACTTTGTGCACTTCCTGCTACCTGCCCCCCTTGATTTTTCTAATACAACGTTCTGCTACTGGGAATATTATACCATCACAAAGGTATTTGGTAAAGAGACGGGGAATTAGTTTAACCTCTGGGTCAGTTTCCAGGAATCGAATTCTCCGGATATTGCTTAATTCTCATGCTGTCCTGATAGAACAGATCTCGGATATCTATCCTAGAAGTGGAAAAGGTTCTATCAGAGGATATTTGGGATGTTAGGAGACAAGGCTTAATCCGAGGCATTCGAGTATTTCAATTACCTCATGTTTTCTTATAATAGCTCTCTATTATTTCTATTGAGTTTATTCTTATTTATTTCTGAGCCCCCTGTCACGCCTGAAGGCGATCACACTGTCGGAGACAGCCAGCTTGCAGACTGCTCTTAATAATACCACAAATATGACACCACAATCAAATTACCACTACTTAGCTAGCTCCTGCTAAAGCTAAGCCTAATTTATCAAAATTGAGCAGAAGCACGGAAGGAGTTCTATTGCCTCGAGTGACTCTTTATGATCGGCTCTACTGTATGGCCCGGTTTCTTATTTGAGGTATAACGTGTTTATTAATGCAAGCGGGGGACGCTCTTAGTGCGCTATGTATCCTTAGGATCTATAATATATCTATCCGCTTGAGCATGGGGTCTGGTATGGTAGTAAAGCAAACATTCTTGTTTTCCTAGTTTTATTTTTACTTTATATTATCAGGGAGTTGGCATGGGGATAAGGCTCAGAACAAAATGGAGCTGAGGTGCAATGCCCTATATCCGACAGTCTAATGGGAGATGGCTTAGGTTATTTTATGTACTTTAGTTGAATGTTTAGGTGGGTGCTTTTGTATACTAGAGGGTGGTGCTAACTAAGATCATCAAATAAGTTAGCAACTGTCCATTCGAGGATCTATCTATATTCATGATATCCCTCAAGTTTAGTAGCAATTCGAATTTCTCCTAGTCTAGGAAAGCCGTAATGTAGGCGAGAGATAGACAAAACCCCTGTCATATTATGGGTAAGCTTAAACGAGGAAAGTGTGGACTTGGTACTTCTTCGAACATGAGCTGGGGGCGATCTTCTCACGGTTTGTTTGAAGAGTTAACCCTAAATTTCAGTGTAGGCTCTAAATATTTGCAGGAGTGCTCATAGAAAATGTACTCAATGTGGAAATTGAGGACCCCAAGTGTTTACACAGTACCAAAATCTACAGGAAAGCATCCAATATTTAATATGTTCCTTGCAAAAAATGGGTGCTCTTACTTACCGGATGTAATAATTAGATATCAGGTTATTCTGTTGTAAAATGACGAATAATTGCATTTTTGGCGTAGAGTGTTCATGTAACAATGAGCTGTGCCACAGTACTGTAGCTGCTCGAAGAAACTGGGACGTACTAACATTTAATGATTTAGTTAGAGAGGTGGCAAAGTATGATAATACTGAGTGGTGTTAAAGAGTGCATGGGTAGTGCACTTTGATACATTTTCTTCTAATAGTCTTCTCTTATCCCAGACCTACACCCACTTACACGGAGGAGCACCTTCCATTAGCGGATCCTGGCCAAACCACCGATGGATGTTTTATAGGAACTTGGAATGGTCGCGAAGCGGGTCGATCCCCCGAAAGCATGCTCATGACAAAGCTCTCCTTACGTCTACGCATTCCCAGAGGCCCTGAAGTGCTAAAAAAGAAAAACGATCCTTGGAAAAATTCTCTAAGTTTCTAATAGCTACTAGGGTAGTACAGTGCCTCCTTCTCAGTGTGGTTCCAAAACTTGTATGTACATGCAATCTATGCGAACGTTCCTTGGGGGCGTAGATGATAGGTAGGATCGCCTGTATAAAAATCATCTTAACGACATTTGCATCCCACGGAGTAAAGAAGTATCCTCTGCGCCAGCCCCTTGCCTAGAGGATCATTTCCCTTCGAAGGGCCCTGCGCGAATGTCTCCACATTGGCCTGCTCAATTGGGTTCTCTTGAGCCCGGTTGTGCTAGTTGGGCGTTCCTGTGGGTAGTCTTTGAAGGGACCGAACCGAACCACCACATGCACATGCACATGCATATCTGCAAAGTCTACCATTACTATTCCCCCCGAAAAGCCTCCTCTCTAGATTCGCGATTTTATAGGGTGAGCGTATCCTGACTTCCTAATTGGATTCCACAGTGTTTCTCTTTCAAAAGGAATGGCAGACTATTTGCCCAAGGATTAGGCCCTCTGGGCCTTTCTCCCCACTTCACCCTAGCAGAGGCTACGGTTGTTTGAGTTTTTTTTTTCGCGATTGTGTTCAAATGCATGGTGTGTTCTTACCTCCGATAAACCGGGCAGGCTCAACATCCAGCCAACTTCAAGAGTTACCGATGGTTTCTACATACCCGGAGAGAGGCAATGGTGCCCAATACTCGAAAGTTTTAGTAGCACACTAGTCTAACATACTATTATCTCTTAGCCTAATATTCTAGCACATGCAATGTGATTGGAAGCGGACGGACTCGACTTCTGAAAGGTTGATGGTTGCTTGAACAAAACTTTCGCCCGTAATCTAAGGATATTAACTCGCTAAGTTTGTGGAGGTATAGTAGATTCCCCTGATTCGGCCCTCCATCCATCCTCAAGAGGACTAGCCTCCTCCTCTTTCTTCCCCCGATAGTTTAGAGCCTAAGAGTTATCAGAGAATATATCCAGGAAATATATTGAGCTCTTGTACCCTTGCTCATCCCCTTTTCGTACCCTTTTCTCCCGCTATAGCCCCCCATCAGTTTTCCTTTTCCGCTCATAATATTTTTACGCATTCCCTTATCTTCGTTATCTACATTTTTCTCTGAACTCACAGAGCCTGTGAGTGATAATTCGTGACTGTGCTGCTAAAAGAAAAAGAAAAATCAAATTCTCCAAAAGGAAATGATTGACCTCACAGCACCATCAGGCGAATAATTTTGAGACACCAAAAGGCCCCAAACATTAGCCGCCAGTTTCCAAGCTACATAATCTTCAAAGACCACTAATTCGATATCTAATCAGCACTTTACTTATTTGAGCAGAGTACGTATACACTATCGTAAAAATAAAATAAAAAACTCCGGTCTTAGGGCTGTGCCCAGCAAGGATAATTTGACAGGAGAATAACGGTGATCTGGCACATTCAGGGTAGATCGGACGAAGAAATTAGCCGTGAAGCCTAATGGATTAGAAGTTCGTTAGTGCCAACAAGCTGTAGAGACCAGAGTATAGTGCTGCGTGGCTTACTTTTGGGCAGGTGCTCCAATCAGAGGCCAGGATCCCCGGTTCGGGAGCCCGTTGGACCCGGCCCCACTACTGCGCTGCGCCAGAAAAAGAGCTGGCGAGGATAACCGGTGAACATGGTGTAAATTGGGTGCTAGGTTCTAGTATCCCCACAAAGTGCCTGGGGGGGAGAAGAAAGTCATTCTAAGCAGGAAAGTAGAATACAGGGACTTCACAAGAGAATGCATGCAAGCCGATCAAACGAATATGATATGAAAACCGAAGCCAAAACCCAAATTCAGGCAATATTTTATTCATCTTGCGATTGGTAGCTCGAGAGGAATGTTAGGTTGTCAGATCACCCAACTAGGGCATTTCTACAGCACATTTTTTGTGCCCTCAATGGAGCTCCGGTGCATGTAGCATTAGGCCCGCCCCCTTCCGGCAGCATCAGAAGCAGAACCGTGCACCTGCGTTAATCAACCACCACCCGCCCACTCTCTTAAACGTCGGTTGGTTAAGGTACTGCGACGAGTGACCTTCCGTGAGCGGGAGCGGACCGCCCAACGGGAAGAGTACCTACACACGACCTGTTGTGTGTCTGTACCGTATTGTGGTGTATCCTAGGTCGCCCCCCCTTGGTAGCAACCGGTTCGAGAACTTTGACCACTGCCGCACGCGTGGGGTTAGCTACCTATAGAACCCATAACCGTTGACTAAACGGTCCACCGAGTATTGGTGACAAGAAAAAAAAAATACTAGCCAATATTGGGAGGTATAAACACTCCAATGGATTTATGACTCTCCTTTGCACAGATCTTTCTCGAAAACCGCGATTTGTTGAAAAAATTTGATAAAAAAACCGCTCAGTTATTCACCCCGCCGCTAAGGGCCGAGCCCCGGTAGAGTGTAGGGTTCGCGTGAGACCCCAGGCTCGGGCCGGGCGAGACCTCCACACACCGCGCGGGCGGTGAAAGTCGAAAGCCCATATACTGTATGCATTGAATGCATACAGTAATCCGCAAAGTCAAGAGTCGTACTGATGATCTCTGGCGAGTGAGGAGAGAAGCAACGAATGAATTGTTTGCATATACCCTTATTAAGCCATTTCGGAGCCTGCAGTCATTAGGATTGCCTGTGGGCGTACTGGACCGGTACTAGAGCACATCTTAGATCCTAACGCCCGTGCCGATTGTCGATGTGTTGAGTCAAGGTTTATTTTATTTTATTTTATTTTTTTTATTTGGATAAGCCGGCTTTTAGCAAGTGTCTCACTGTGTAGCCTACTGTACAAAAAGTACGAAGGAATCGGGCTTAAAAGGCCTCAGTTAGACTACCGCCCCGGTAATTGGGAACGTTGGTAAGCGTATTAGGTAGCGTTATCTTACGGCATATATGATAGTGTAAAAGTGCCTCCCGGTACTACTGCGCTGCACTCCGCTTACCGAACCAGCTGCCTATATAATTGGACCACATGCAGCCAGCTAACTTTGTTCTCATCCGCAGTATTAGTCGAGTGCGGGCTGGTGCTAGCTGCTGGCTGCCTCCTCAAAAGTTTAGCAGGCGGCCATGTGAGTGGCAACGCTAGTCCAGGGATAAGCATCGAGCACAAAAAACTCGATTAATTTGGAAGCAAAAGTTTGGAAAGAGGTTATTACTGTAGATTTCTACCCCCCACCTCTCTCCCACCTGCCCCAATCCCGCCTGTAACGGGATGTGGGGCTTAATAGGCAGATCCCGGACCTACTACTCGAGTACCTCATGTCACTCCGAATAACCAGGCTGGCGGGTTGTGATGATCCTGAATCCCAACCTCTTTGTCTCACCAAATTTGAATTAGGGACACATATCATACTTGGGAAACTGTAGGATTTTCGGTTAAAATAAACAAAATCCGCGTGTTCTTGATCAGAGCTAGGAACCAATAATGCCATTTCGTGAACGTGGAATACCGTAAGAACTCAAATAAAAGAGCCTTGTGCTATGTCGTTGGAATTGCCTCCTCTGGTAAAGTCTGGTGTTTTTTTGTTTTTTTTATGGTTCTCAGGCGGCCTGAGCAGCTCAGTTTTTGCTGTGTTTTTAGCCCCTTTTCTCAAGTGGGTAATTCTCGACTACATAGCACAAGGCTCGTTTATTTGAGTTCTTACGGTATGATAGATCTCTTAATAACTTTACTGTCAAGGCACCACCGACTAGTGGACCGGATGATCTGGAAGGATCGAGGTTCCGGGTTGACATTGCTTTTCCCCACTGTCAGCGCCAGTAGGATGCGAACCATTTAATGCCTTGTATAATGGGGGCAAAGGATATTTAATAGCAGATATCAGTTTTTTTAAAGGTCTGAAGTTCAAGTGCCATAGCTGTTTATGTTTTAAACTCATTTTATCTTATTTTATTTCTTTTTTTAAGCTTTCCTAAGTTAGCTGGTAATAATGTTTTAATAACTCAAAATAAGCAAAAAGGAAAATTGTTATTGTATTGCATCAATTCAGATCTACTCGCATGCAGTAACTGTGTAACATATACTAGTGTTTTTAGCCTCAAACCTTCAGAAAGATTGTAATTCAAGTTGGTCTATAGCTCTCCCTTATTATTGGAGGGAATAGCTGGTGCTGGGCGTCACAGTGTTTCTTTAGCGAATCTAACTTTTTCTATAGCTTGTTGCTCGTGGAGTTCGTTAAAATGTAGAATATCTACAGTTAGGCCTATTATTGTTCCTTTCCACTCAAGTAATTCTTTTTTCTTAGTTGTTCAGGTGAAAACACATTAGATATTAAGTTCATGGACTTATTTTTGCCTAACTTTGTCTTAGCTTTTCCCCTCTAGCTTGTATTTTGAATCTATTTTGATTCGCAGAAACATATAAGAAGACCAGTTTGAATTCGATCCATAATACACTGCCCCTGCTAGGGTTGATCAGAGTTGTATTATGTATCTATTACATCTGGTTGCTTGAAATATACGGGGGAAGAAAATCGACGAATCGTAGAGGTAAGGTTTTTCTTGTTGCATCACAGCCCTATTATTATCCTCAAGTCACATGGGAATAGAACAAAAATCCAAAGGGCAATACGGAGGTACAGCCGGTAAGTTTTGTATGTTACACAGGCAGTTCGCGCATAACCCTCTGCCTGTGTAACATACAAAACTTACAGGCTGTACCTCCGTAAGGCTTGAACTTCTAACCTCCAAAAACAAATATTTGTCACTAGATACTCCTTATCCCGATTTCCTAAGGCGTTATACTTCTAAATGCTATTGGCACACCTTATGGACAGCTCGCACGATAACTGAGGTGGTAAGAAATATGGCAACATTCGATAATCCCGCCACCTTATTGTAAAACAACTATAGCTTTTGGTATCGCATTCTTAGGTCCTTCCCTTACTCTTTCTCTTCCTTGCATACGCGGGCAACTACCCAGTCACAAGTCTTCACATAAACCTCTCTCTAAAACCCTACTTTTGGCAAGTTGTCAAAAGACTATTCGCATATAGGAATTGCGATTTCCCGATGCGTTAACGAGAAAAATAAAATAATCGCGGGCGGTCCCTTTGGCAACAAGGCTATCTAAACGTCGAATAAGATGTCGCCCGATATTTGACTCCACATTGCAATGGCCATCGATCAGTTTCAGCTCCATGAAACCGAATCTGCACACGGTCAAGATCTCATTCCATCTTCGCGATCGCTACCCAGACAGGAATGATCCAGCGGGTTTCATGTCTTCCCAGAGCATTGGGTCGGAACAGAGGGTACGAAAGGGACATCGCTGTAGAGGTCTGAAAGGCAGTTTTTCTTAAGGAATGAATGGATAGGGAAGGGGAGAGAAGCACTTTCTTTCCTTTTTTATGTCGCTACCACGAATTATCTCCAATCAGAGGATGGAATAGTGATTGGGAAAAGCACAGGAGGAATGAGGACAGCGACGCATCCTAAGGGGTGATTTGTATCTGCGCGTCCTTGAGCACGCACATACACTCTACGATACTCAAACACACGCACCTACATTATCCAGGAGCTCATCATTGAACCCTATTCTCGAAAGAAGATTGGCGCCGCATCCCTCCGAAGGCTCGAGAGCCTTGCGCTTGAGTACTGCACTCAAGTCGCTCGTATTAAGGCGGCCACTCAAGTACGCCTGGGCCCCATGGGGAGGTTGACTTCAGCAGCCTTATTGAGCTCTAAGATTATCTCCACTACGAACCAACAGCCATGGCTGCAAGTCATTAACCTAAGCTCCCTGATCACTCCGATGAATGAAAAAAGAGAGGTTTTCTTCCCGAGTTATCCGATAGGATAGCTACCAGCCCCTCCTTGCATCCTAAAATCCCGGAACCCGAAAACTCGTTACAAGTAGGTAGCCAGATCCCCCCCTCTCCCATCCCCCATCCGACACCACCACCGATAAGGCAAATACCTGAATGAACCAGATCCTCACAAAATAGATGGCGATTAAAGAATCCGCAGGGTCTCACGTGAGAGCCACAACCACAATGAGGAAGCCGCGGTCCTCGAGTTATGCCTCAACAACTGCCCGTCCAAAAAAAAAAAAAAAGCAGAGCAAAGAGCACAGGAAAGGACGATAATCGTGAGTGGAGAGTGAGATTTTGTGATCGTGTGGTCTGCCCACCCCCAGATGTTGCATATGCATCTACACAAATACACACGCACCTTATGCAATGGGAACCTCCCGGAATCACTTAAAACATGTCGAAAATACAGGAGATTCGCTACGAGTCGGATAAAAATTGGAAAATGTTGAGGGTGGAGGTAGCGGAGGACTGGGTGGTTGCGAGAAATAAGCGAAACACGGAGGTCTCTCATGTGGAGTGCGTTGTTAACATGAACTGCACCGAGCGCATATAGTGGACGATAGGGCGCTCTAGGAGCGTGTATGGTCCCCACGGCGCCCTCGGCGTTATTGCAGTAAACTACAACGGCTAAGAAGAACACCGGGCACAGGATGAAATCCTTTCTCTTTGTAAAAATTGCTTAATCTCGGAACAAGCATCGCAAGGAAGATACCTTCCTCCTCCACACATAATATAGCGGGTGCTATACATGACTGAAAGGAGTGACTTCACCTAGATGAACGGAACAGCTCAATCTATTTTTATTTCTCTCGTCCCTATAGACATCGTCGAAACTAACTTTAATAACGTGACTTAGAGGTAGTATACTGTGTTACCAGTACAGCACAGTGCCGTACTCACCTTCTTGATACTAGAACCGCCTCCTCCGTCGTCGGTACTCTCCAGACTCCTTAATATCTCGCTAGACAGAACCCGTATGCAGCAAAGTGCCCACCCCAGTATATCCCTAGGGGGAGCAGGCACGTATTGTGTACTCGTACAATCGGTACAAGTACTATGCGCTCCAGTAAGCGAGTAAAGTCCTATGACTTTCAAATCCTCCGGGTGATACGGTCCCTTGCCCATTACCACACAATCGCAGCGCCACAGCCGAATAAAATACCATTCTTATAAAAAGTAAACCCCACCAAAAGTGCTTCCAACAGCGCTCCTCGGAGACTTTTTAGGCAAAAAACCACAAACCTTGCTCCGATCATTGCAAGCGAAGGGAACGGTAGGATCTAGTGCTGGCCACGGGTATAGTCCTACGGCGGCTGCTCGATCCGTTGGAGGGATATGCGATGTGGCAGCATCTCAATACTTTGGGAAAGTAGCACTGTACAGTGCCTAGTGCGGTCTAGTGCAGCGCACAACAGTACTGCGCAACGCAAATGAGCACTGTTCCTAGGTAGTAATAGTACCTACAACAACAATTCTGCATCTTCTGCCCTTGCGCTGCCCATCCTTTACCCGCCAAAAGCATCTATCCTTATTGTGTCCTTCGCCCATTTCATGAATTACAAACGCCTAACCCACCAGGAAGCTGGGCAATCAATGCATCTGTGGATGGCATCTCATTAATTTTCTGTAGGAAACTGAAAATTTCTCATTTTAGGCTCCCTTCTAGAAATGCTGAATGAAAGGAGAAAGGGGGGAAACACGATGGTATTGGTGAAGAGAGAGGTGAAGACGAAAAACGAACTCTCGTAATAGATAAAACAGTGAAAGGGGATAATAAGAAATGGTATAATGGCAAGAAAATCTTAAAAAGCTATGTTAACTAAGGTCTAATCTTAGTAGCTTCCCATTGAATCGACACTGGGAATAAAACCTTTCCCTTGTAAAGCAAAGGAATCAATGACTCCAATCGGCCCTTCGAAAATGAACAAAAGCAAGAATGAGAAAATGAATAAAGCAAAAACCGTGGACGTAACGGAAGAAACCTAGCCTGCAAGTGTCCCGCGTCTTATAATACGCCGGCTGGACCTTGGTCGTATGAGCATTGCAAAGTTGTGAACGAAAAACACAAAGACCCGAAACCCATTTGCGCTATCCTAAAGCAACCATAGGGGAAAAAAGAAAAAAAGGTAAATTGCTTGTAAAGTCCAGACCGATCATGCGACCCCCATCACTGCGTTGGCGACATTTTGGACAACGTCGGATTCACAGTCCTTAATTGTGGAGTTCGCGTTAGGATGGCAGCGTCCGGAGTCACAGTTCAACTCATCGTTAGTCTCAGCCTCCTTCGGATAGAGTCCGGCCTCTGATTCGTCTAGCGCCTCGCCGCTAACCCAGCCAATTCCCGCCTTGACGATTTCGAGGACGAGATCAACCTCCTCTTCCGTGCGTGGAGCATAGATCATCACAAACCCGACTGGTACGAACCGTCTGCACCAGCCGCCTCTAGCAAGTGGATGTCTCTCTATACGTAGCAATACAGTCAGTAAGAATTACTTTTGTTTTTCTTTTCATTCATTTTTCCATTTTTCAACCTCTTTGGGGAACCAAAGAGAGAAGCAACTCTTGTCGAGTGTTGGGGCGCAGGGCAAGGGTTCTTTTTGTTACACGTACCTCCCCATCCAGCCTCGATAACAATCTTGGCATCTGCCGGATGCAACGTCATATGCATTGAGCCATCACTGGGGTGGGCATGAACAATCTCGCCATTACAAGTCTTGTTAACTTGCTTCCTGGAAAATAGCCCAGGACAATGTTTCTCAAAGCAGCTTATGGCGATCCTTAATCTTCTTGGATGGTTGTCCGCTAAATTCTGTAGCGTGCTGGAAAGGAGGTTAAATATTTCTCTTCTGGGCCTTTGGTTCATTTGTCTATGGGGCGCGATTCCGGTGACGATTGGGCGAGAGGCATCCCTTTTAGCTATCCCCGACTTGGGGAGGTAACCATTGTGTTCCAGGCCTTTCGGCACCGGCCCCGGAGCACGGGGGTTTCGGAGAGCGAGCAATCGGAGCGAGGTTATGATACAATAACCATAAAAGTTGTAGGGAGTACCCCCTGGGCCGAGCGAGAGGAAAGAATGGTAGTCCTTGTAGGTTAAATAGGCCAATGGAGGCAACAAGAGTAGTACAGCACAAAGGTAGTTGTACGTAAAAGCAAAAAATGGAGGTAACTGATTGGCCGAAGATGAGGGAGAGGAGGGAATTGGGGGAGATATAAAACTCGAAAGAAGTTGAATAGTCGCCATTTCTATGGACCCTTGTGGCCACTACTGCCTGAAAATGGTAAGCCTTCACAGTTCCGAGAGCCTTGAGAACGCACAGAAGGAAAGATTGAAGCTGGAAATTTGACTTGATATATGTTGGCTCAGGAGGTAGAAGCCACTCGTGATAGAATTAGTAGTTATAGGAGGGAGTACGGCGGAGTCAGAATGATACAATAAGGAGAGCCAGTAGAAAACAAGTGACGTACGCCCCTAATACTGACCTGGAGATCACGATGAGGTTGAGGACAAATAATGCCTCCGAACGAGTGTTCGCTCGCTGAGCCAATGGGAAGCAATGGCCCTAGGGGTTGATATGACACGGAAAGGTCAACGCGAAGTGTAATCCCAGAGATTACACTTCAAACGATCAACGCAAGGTAGAATGCTCGATAGGTGGTAGAGTACTGTGTTGGAGGGCTTGACAGGAAAGCCAGGTCAGGTCGAGGATAACACTAGCAGCCAAATGCGCAGGGAGCGGGGGTACGAGGACGGGATGGCACGATGTGGTAGAGTGAGTAAAGAGGCGTAGGAGAAGAAACAGTAAAAACGTGGATAGAATTGGGTTTCAACCCATCAGCAATGGGAGTTAGGGCCTTTATATACGTTAGGCGAGACAACGTGGGGAGGAAGAGGAGGAGGAAGAGGAGGGTGAGGGGGTGAAGGATAAACTAGAAGTGAAAGCTCCATAACCGCAACACTTACATTCTAAAGCATGCCCCGTATAACTCCAGAGCTGATCGTCCGCAACCCGCACTAGAACACTTCCGAATTATCGCGAACACGTCGGCTTGCTGCGTTTCTAAATTTCTCTCCAAGGGGGGGGGCGCTTGAGGGCGATCAGTCCACAATGCGTTATAAATTTTTACCCTCTAAACTACTATTTCTTTAGATCCCCGCTCACTCTTCATTCTCTCCGTAATCTCTCTATGATCCCTCCCCGGCAACTCGCCCTTCCAGAACCCTTCCCCGTTTTCACTCCCTTTATCCTTCCCGGTACCCCTCCCTCACATCCCTCACAAGGACAGGGAGCGGGACTAAGAGAAGGGCAAGCAGCAGGTGGGAGAGGTTTGCCTTTCTCGATAGAATCTTGCTCCCGGACAAACCCTTCTTGTTCCATAGAAGCCTGGCTCGTGTCGTGTTTGGATTGTAGGGAGATGGCAGCGGCTACGGATTGAGGATTGAGAACCTGGCCAAAGCCCTCCCTTCCATGCATTGGGGATGGCATCCGCGAATTTCGACCGTACAGTAACTAGCAGGCGGCAGCAAGTGATAGAAGTAGGGGGTACGTGAGTAGGCGATGTCTCGAAAAGCAGTGGATATTGACTTGCGTGGAGACACGAGAGTGATGGTGAGCTAGGGAATTTCAAGCAGTCCAAATAGATACCATTTGCTCTGATTTGTGGGCGACATGCGCTTGGGCATCTAAGATACGGCAGCAAGTAAGCACATTCCCCATTGGAGAACTTCACTGGATACAACGTCAAGGGAAACAATCAGGGACACAAGTCGGCAACCGGTGAAACTGATAAAACTCTAGAATGGAGCCCCGCAGAACATGGTCCATTATTTGCTCGGTCTGGGGCGAGATGGAGAGAAGTGTGAGGATCAACAGCAGGAAAAAGGAAGGACAAACCCCAATACCAGCATGCTCGACTTTAGAAACGATATTTCGGGCGGGTCAGAGACCGAAGAACCTGCCTCACGCGGGCACCTGCCCCCCACCACGCCGTTGATTGCTTGCGAGTACTGAGAAGTGACCTTGGTTGGGTTACGATGAGGGTGATAATGGGTGGTCGTTGCTGATGTGTGGAACGTTGTGGTGTGGTGGGTGCAAGTGTGGTAGTGGAAATACGGCCCAAGTTGTGGGCATTCCACCAGGCTTGCCTTCGACGACCGACCATCCACCTCTATCATTCTTTCCCATCCCTACTCTCTGCTGATACCACATCCCTCTTTACTATTTCTTAGCTTTTTTTATTTTATTTACTCATTCTTCTCTTTTATTATTCCGGATTGCCCCCTTTGAAGCGTGCAGTAGAGTACAGGAGATTAACACGCTCTGCAAGATTCTGAGATTACCCCAATTCTGTGAAAAAGGTTCAGATTCGCTGCGGGTGTAGACAGCACTGCATTTACCAGTGTGAACGGCCTGTGCTGTGTCAACGTGTTGGTACATCTATGCTGCTGCTGATAGTGAAGGCGGAGGTCGAGAGACCACGACCTTGAATTCTAGCATCTGATCAGAAATCGGCGCTTGCTTTTTGGCAGCCCAGAGGTGGTGGTGGTGGTGGGATGGCCGAAGAGGGCTTCCTGTAATGAGTACAGCCACGGTTCTAATTGTTAGCTTCTATCAAAGGGCTTATCCTCGAGATCACTGTCGAAGCTACAATGAACTTACCCACTGGCTTAGTTGCGATCATAAATGAAGAGTGCATCACTCGCAAAAGAAAAGTGTATGATAACACATTTTACGTTTTTCCCCAATAACCTGCTGCCGCTGAGTTCAACACCGGCACTCGCCAGAATAGGTAACACCACTTGGAACGTCAGTCAGATGCAAAAATTTGGATGCATTTTTCAGTAGGTGTTATTGATTTCTGGTATCGTAGCCTGGCAAAGGGTAAGACAAGTACAGGTAGTAATGATTCTAAACCAAAGCAATAGCTACTATCATCAGCGGCGAAATCACTTGAAAGCCCTTAGTGTTCAGACACGGGATTTAGTATTATTGATAGGGAGTTGCTGCTAGACCATGCAATGGGTCGTAGGCTCTATCCCAAACTCAAGACATTCGTTGCTGCCAGGTCTTGAGAAATGGGCACACGACAGCCAACTGGCTAAGCTTGTAATACCGGAATATCTCGCTTTGTCCAGTAAGTGGTCGAGTGCTCCTTGGAGGTTTGGGGTTTAAATTTACGCTTGTATCCTTTCGGGAAAGCGGTCAGCACCTTTCTGCTTTGGAACTTCAAGACGGTCAAGTGATGGAGTGGCAGCTTGTGGT
Source organism: Tuber borchii (assembly GCA_003070745.1). NCBI lineage: Eukaryota > Fungi > Ascomycota > Pezizomycetes > Pezizales > Tuberaceae > Tuber > Tuber borchii. The sequence continues at coordinate 30,885 of NESQ01000021.1, read as the reverse complement.
CAACGAATGACCCACATAGTGACAAGCACACCCTTACATATAAGTAGACAATCTAAAAGAGCATGAGAAACTTAGCGGAATGGCTGTGCCCCCAAACGCAGTATCACAGCAATCTTTCTACCATCAACACATCAACCCCACCATACGATATGTTCACCAGAGTTCAGCCCTGAGTACGGCAAACCTTAGACGCGGTAGGGGAACCTTGGACTGGAACACTGGCATTCATTTTGCTTTGTAATGCAAATAAATTGGTGCCCAGTGCGGTTAACCGTTAGCTCATTATGCCTTCTTGGCGCAATTAACTTGTCTATATGCAGCTTAACACCGAGTACGACATTTGAGCCCCAGCGCACCTAACTTTAAACACCCCTACAACTCAAGCGAAAGGTAATATTCTTAAATACCCCTCTATCCTCTGAATCCTCAGCTTGTTATCTGTTAGATAATAGAGAGAGAAAACTAACATAAGAGCTGTTCAGGAGCCCCAATGTTGGGCATTTTTTAAGCTCGAAGGGCTCAAGGAATTCCGCCACCGTACGCTTCGGGGTTGGCAAGCATATTTTGTTAAGCGAGACCAAATGGACAATATCGAATGAGGCAGGGGAGAAAGCAGGGGCCGCATGGTGGACGGGGGGCATGAACAGGGATCGACATGGGATGACGGGCGAGGGCTTCAACATTAGCAGGAATGGGGGGTGTCAGAGGTCAGATTTCCCCGGCTCGGCCATAATTGGAAACTAGAAGGTCAAAAATTGCATACCAAGAGGGCTATGCCCTTGAAGCAGGCCTCCGGAAGAAAAAAAAATTTGGCGTTCTAATCGCGAGGGCTCTCCTTCTGAAGAATGCTGGGTCTTCTTTCTCCCCCACCAGTGTTGACTAACTGGCTAGAAAGTAACTTTTAGCGCTTTGTTACAGTGCTAGAGCATCAGTACTCGAGCACAGTTACCGCATCAGACTAGCAAGCACTTTACCTCTCCCACTCAAGAGGTAATTCTGCATTGGCCGACCCGTGACAGGCCGTGAAGACCCACCAGCCTATCCTTGAATTGGCCCCTCCTCAACTTGGTGGAGTGTCTTCTCACAACCATTGGAGGTGTTTTCGAGTAATGCGACATGCAAGAGCTCAACGGGTAGGTTTCTCTTTCGGCAGGGAGATCCTTATCTGTAGCTACGCGTAAGGGCTGCTCGTGAGTACATTGGCATGCCGAATGACAGTACGGTATCTGTGTTGCTGCATTTCAGACAAAATGTTTGCTGCAGGAATAAACCCACATCCGCATATTGACAGGCAAGAAACGAGGTAGGAAAGGAGGGAAAGAAAGGAGAAAAACAGCCATTCACAATGCAAGAGCTTTCGCTCCGGGCCATTGAGCACTGTACTGTACTAGTACTGTCCTGTATTTTAACCGGCGACGAATAAGGGGACAGCATAGCCACCGGGCAGCAAAGAATCATTGAAGACAACACCTTTTTCATCCCTGGAAATCGTGCCCCACAAGGGATACCCGGCAAATCCTGGGGCTCCCATTACCATGGTTTGGCGAGAGCACAACTCCACTCTGTCTCGTTCAAGACAGGCCTAAGGCGCATCAAATTCTGTTCTTGTTTTTATCTAATCGGCCCTTTGTATCTCCCTTCTCTAATCTTCAACATAATAGGAAGAGGGATGGAAACAAGCAGGTTTACCTCTTGAAGAGAGACGGAGCAGATTTTCCGGAAAGGTTTTTTTTGCCTTTTCCGATCAACCGATTCCAAGAGGGAATTAAATACCAGTGAACCTTACACCTATTGGGTTTGAGTACGGGTTTCTTGCCTTTATGTTGCATTTTACCCTAATCACTGCCCAATGTGGAGAAATGCCGCCTTGAAGGCATGTATGGTTTTAGGTTACGGGAGACCATTGATTTTCCGAGCATAAACCCGGAATTCTTTTCTGAAAGTGCCCAGCGCACAGACCCTGAGACAGAAGGATGTCAAACTGCAGCCCGAGGACATCTCAGCGAGGAAAGGTGGAAGAGAAAAATATACGAGAAAAGGTGCGGACATGAGAAGGCAGCGAAGTTTCAAGACCTTGTCCAATGCCGGCTGAGGAATCTCGTTCAGGCGGAAGTAAAAGGATAAGCGGGATTTTGGATAGGTAAGCTAGAATTGCGCTAGGGGAACACAAGGCACCTAGAGCTCCTTCTAGATGTATACCGGTACAGACATTAAACGGCCCTTCGCTACCGCATTAACTCAACAAATTGAGTACCACCGTGGAGGGTTCTAATCTCCAGATATGAAACAAAAGCGAAAGCCTAGCACATGTAGTGAGCAAAAGACGAATAGGAAGATCGCCGTAACTTCTGTCAAGAAACCTCAATCCCCTGCCAACCTACGATCCTCACTTGTCTTAGGCGATCAAACTCTGCGAGGGCGCTACTGAATTTGTCGAGTTAATACGATTGTTGAACTTGATAATTGAGATGTCTGACTGATACTGATGTGAGATGGTGAGCAGAAAAAAAGGTGACGGAGGTGTGCATCTTGCAGGCTACGCTCAAAATGCCAGGAATGAAAGCACACGCTCTGCCTCTATTTGTAATATTTGAGAAAACCTTTAAAATAATATCATGGAAAATAGGGGGGTATCATATTATACCTTTACAATACTATCCTTGGCAAAAACATACCATCCCAAGGTTAGCAAAGTATTTACCCAGTGAGCCATTTCCCCTGCCTTTTTATTCCTTAAACAACACAAAATATTTTTAAAAAGAATCACAAGAATTACTTGAGGCCCACCACCACCTTTCTAAATTTTCTCTATAATTTTTTAACCTAAATTGAGTGACAGGGGGAAGTTGATTATAGTGAGGTGATTCTTTGCAGAGGTTTCACTTTTCTAATAGCATATTTCTCGGTCAATGGTATCCAGAATTATCATATTTATTTATATATAATAGAAACACCGCCAATCCTGGCATACGGCCACCAACAGCATTGCATTCCAGGTTGTAAGCATAACCCATGTCAACCCAGACTGCCCCGTAGTCAGTCTGGTATGCGACCAACTGTAGGATTCATAGCGAGAGCGTACCTCAGTATTAACACATCCACCATAAACCCATTCGGGCATGACTTCAACTCAACCAGGCAATTGCACCCCCAGGAGAGACCTTCCCACCACATGACAGAAAATCCTAACTGAAACACCCAACAAACATAACAAATATAATAAACAGCCTACCTGCTGCCCGGACTCCTAAACAAAAGAAATCCACCTCCAACACCTCCTCCAAAAAACACTACCAGGAATCACATGGCCAGCCGACCATCGAGAAACCCACTGGCAAACGAGTCTCGCAACCCAAAAATAAAAACCAAAACTACCAATAACAAAGCACAAATTAACTCACGGAATCAAACTCCCGGTGAACCTCCACCGCCATATCATAATCTAGGGGGTGATATCCGCACCCGCCAATAAAACAACTCCCAAAAGAATCCTACAATGCTGGGAGCGGGTATGCATCCCTCATTAGGCACAGACTGAGATTCCGACCTCTTGTTAGGGGTAGCCGATATCGTGTTTACTATTGGACTAGACCTGCGTCTTCTAAATGGAGATTGTCTAGGAAGGCTTGTGGGTATAATCCAAGGATTATTCGTAAGGTAATTGATTGATAAAAAGTATAGTGGGATAATAATATTTTTCTAAGATAATAACTTTTTATATTGATAAGATCTCTTCTCCAGTTGCTTGATGATGTCTGTAAAGCTAGGGAGACACTTCGATATTTATATTCCGCGTCTGAGTGTTTGCGGGCTACATGTGCATCAGGAAAAAGTTTTACGCATATTCAGGGAGGTCCTGAATGCTCCTGGTTGACACCGATCCGCTTTGAATGACACTTTTGAAAATTTTACTGAAAATGTGGACCAGGGTGGACCAGGGGGCACTAGGGTGGACCACGGGGACCAAAACCCCACATGATGGACCAGGAGGGCCGTAGACATTTTCCTGATGTGCTCTCCATACTAACTAAGTCTCTGCTAACTAATTCACTTCTAACAGGAAAGTGCGAACTTCTCCTGACTCTGACAACTATCTGGTCCTTCGCTTTACATTTATAAAGACGTACACTATCATATTACTGAGAGGGTGTGTCAGTACTGTTAGTAATAGGTAAGTGCAGAGTACATATAGCCCAACCAGCTAGGGTAATAATTTTCTTCACCAAACCATGTAAGAAGTGGCCAACTTCTAAGATCGTCAGGCCATTCAATGCTACGAGTCTTTGGACTGCGTATGCATCAGGCTTCAGTATGACTTTTACTTGTAATTGCCCCAATAGCTATTAACGTGTAATGCCTTTTACCTTACTGACTGGTTCTGAATAGGACCGTTGGTCTCCATCATATGTGTTTGGATTCCCTAACTCATAGGGATGATTTCGCTTGCATGTCCACTCTTTTGTTTCCCTCATACCTTTGACTTTGAGGGCCTATAACTTTATGCCACTATGACTGATTTGGTCCGAACAACTTGCATAATTTTCGCTAGGTTGTCCTCTTATATATCTTGCAAACAGCATCCGGTTGGATGGACGGCCGCGACGTATATGGTATTATGGTGAGCAGTCCCTTGCAAGGAAATCCTGAGGGCTAGCGCAACTACGACAAGTACCTCACATAACATAGTGTCCCAACGTCGGGGCCGGAGGGGTATGAGTAGGAAAATATGGTGGTATATTTTTGAGGGTCTGTACGCTCTGGAGGTCCGTGCACTGGAATTTAGTACTGCATATATGAGCTTCCAATATGCCTAATACCTGTCTCTTCAACCACATGTCACATCAACCTCTGACCCGTCCCAACCCATCCACAAGGGCAGGCCACAGTCTCCATGTGCTGTTCCTTACCCTCAAGCGCAAATCATGGGCACAGGTGATCAGGACCAACTGAACACCCCCAACACATGAACCTAGTATTACATCAGCAAAAAAACAGCCTGCCCCCTGTACCTCATGTCGTTGAGTTTTACGTTTTGGCACATTGTAAGTCCTATGATCGTGATATTAAAAATCCCGTTAGTTTGACTAAAGAAGATAATATTAATTCTGTTTTCTGCAAAATATGAGCAATTTTTATTAAGAACTCATAGACCTTTTACATACGGAAGTTGAGAAATTTGAGTTCATAACATATAACTTTGTAATGTAAAATGTCTATGAGATATTGATAAAAATAGCTCATATTTTGCTAAAATTAAGATTTGTATCTGATCATTAGGGGACACAATCGGAAGCATCATGATTAATCGGGGTCACTCGCGATTAGCCAAAACGTAAAACTCAACAACATGGCTCACCGTGGAGCATAAAAGACAGATTTTTTTTTTGCTGATGTATATCTCGCGAGATGAGGGATATTCCTTGAACTCCTGACCAGGCCTTTAGCACCGACCACAACACTGCGTGGTTCTCTCCGTACTCGAGAAGTTTGTCTCTGGGGATGAACCCCCAATCTAGTACCAATAACCAAGCCATCCCTCGAACTAACCGGGTAGATCCGACCGCCCTTAACAACTTCATCCTTATTCTCCGGGACCCCAAGCCAGAGCGGGGGAGACATCAGCAAAACAACAGCTTACCCCCTGTGCCCCCTATTGTTGAGTTTTACGTTTTGGCACATTGTGAGTCCTATGATCGTGATATTAAAAATCCCGTTAGTTTGACTAAAGAAGATGATATTAATTCTGTTTTCTGCAAAATGTGAGCAATTTTTATTAAGAACTCACAGACCTTTTACATACCGAAGTTGAGCAATTTGAGTTCATAACATACAACTTTATAATGTAAAATGTCTATGAGATATTAATAAAAATAGCTCATATTTTGCTAAAATTAAGATTTGTATCTGATTATTAGGGGACACAATCGGAAGCATCATGATTAACTGGGGTCACTCGCAATTAGCCAAAACGTAAAACTCAACGACATGGCTCACGGTGGAGCATAAAAGACAGATTGTTTTTTTGCTGATGGAGGAGCTGACTGAAACAACTGAACGTGACCATGAAAGGTCACCACAAATACGACAGGTAACCGGAAGTATCAGGAAAAAGTTTTACGTACGTTCAGGGAGGTCCTGAACGCTCCTGGTCCACCAAGGGGGGTTTTGGTCCCCATGGTCTACATGGTCTACACCTATCCGCTTTAAATTACACTTTTGACAATATTACTGAAAATGTGGACCAGGATGGACCAGGGGGCACCAGGGTCGACCACGGGGACCAAAATCCCCATGGTGGACCAGGAGGGCTATAGACATTTTCCTGATGAAGGGGAGGGGAAGGGTTAGGCACCACAGCACCCATCTTGAAATCACCATCTGAGTCCTGTTTCTTTTCAACAAAACCACTACCTGCCACCACATCCCCTATACTAATATCTGCCATACATGCAACCTGCACAGCTATATCGGAAGAACAACCATCTGAGAGCACTACTGAAGGCAGCCGCACCACCACACTCTCACCAGCACTAGCCACCTCAGCAAAAAAAGGGGGGTGGGGAAGTATCATAATCAACCTCAGAGAAGAGGGAGTCGGAGCGAAGGTCAATAGAAGCAGCCTTGCGAAACGCTTCTCTCTCTTTCTTGCAAAGATGCAAGCGGTGGGAGAGCACCGAAACATGATGTCGGAGGTCAGAGACCTCCACTTCGAGGGTGAAAGTCTTCTCAACTGTCTTAGAAAGAACCACCCTAGTCTGAGCGATGGAGGGAGTAGAAAAGAAAGAAGAACCCTGTTTAACCATATCAACCTGAAAGAAGAAGAACAGTAGAAGATAGGGGAGCTCGAAAAGTAGATGGAATCAATCAAGTGATTCCAGGAACGGGCTTTAAAGTCAGAGTAGATGTTAGGCACAGAGCTCCCTGGTATATTATTAGGAACAAGTTACCCTACCTTGTGTAAAAATCTCCTTTGGGAAAATACAACTCACCCCCCTCCGGCCTCAATGTTGGACAGCTAGGTCAACACTGGTTGCCGTGGGAGTTGTATCCCCTCACCAAAACCCAGAGTCAAGATGACCCATCATGAAACACCGTTACGGTCTAGTTGGATACTCACGTGACTTCTTTCATAAGGTCATGTGTTCAACTCCCTATCTCGTCATAGTTATTTTGGCTTAAGTCGAGAGCGGTCTTTGACTAGAAGCAAGTTTTCATTAGAGTCATGCGACCATAGGGTTTTCACTAAAACATGAAGTTAGAATTCCTAGCTAGGAATAGAATCTTTTTTGGTGAAAAACTATCGGTTCAATAAAGAGTTATGTAGAAACTCATAGAATATGATAGTAGCCTTGCGTGAAAGTTAGACACTTCAGTCTGGAAAGTCGCCCAGTACTAGAAGAACAGTCTAAACCCAGGAAGGGGGTCGGGGAACCCCCAAAGAACCTGTTAGCACAAGACCGATAACTATGATGGTAACCATTGGTTTGATTCATAGTCAAGAGTCATATAATGCTGGTAGACGAAGCCATAAGATGCACATGCAGTCTGGTTTCTGGCGGAGCTAACCACAGAAGACTGGCCATCTTCGGTTCAGCGGGTAGTCTCTCTGCGTTAACAAACGAGGGTGATTATTCGTAACTTAATTCGCTTCAGATAAAAGATCGTACGAAGACTACGAGAGGTGTCCACACCATTGTAGAATAAAAGTTCCTACGTGTCTACAAGTCGCGTATGGGTGCAGAGGTTTTCAGAGTCAGAAAGGGTTCGCACTTCTGTTGAAGTCGATAAAAAAGAATAAGAGGTACTTAGTTATATGAAAAGATTATGTAGCCCGTGAACACCCAGATGTGGAATATAAATATCGAGGTGTCTTCGCAGCTTATACAGATAAAGAAGCAACAGAGAAGAGACCTTAACAATATATACACGTTACAACTTTAAAATCTTATCGCACTATTACTTTTATTTAGAAACATTCGTCTCCCTAGACGACACTCTCCATACACACATTAGCGATTCGGGCCATAGCGTAATGACACCTCTCCATTACACTACCCCTATAACAGTAGAAGAGTCTGAAATTAAAGACTTGAGGCTACTGTGAGATAGAATCAAGGGCACTGATTGGATGAAACTGGAAATATGACCTGTCACAGAAGGTGAAGATGGTATCTGGAATGGTTTCACGCCAAGAGAATTGTATTGAAACGGTTCACCTGTAATAACAATTTTTTAGGAGTCTGAGTTATGGGGGTACTGCCATGGGGGTCCTGGGAGTTCACTCGGGGAGGGGCCGAAGATCGACGGGGTTTGGAATTTAGTAGGACTGTGGGCTTGCTTTTTCCTGCCCTATGGGGCTTCGCTTCCAACGACAGAAGGATAGATCAGTCTAGTCAATTGGAAGCTTCTGCCCAAGAGTAAGCCTCTTGGGTTTCTTGAAGAATTCACAATTTTTTTTCCTTTTAATTGAGATATATTGATATTTAGCTTGTGATCATTAATGACTTCATGATCATCCGCTCATCTTGCTCCTCTCGACCATAAATTACTCTACTCCGTAGGCTGTAACATGGTACTGTATTGTCGTCGTGTGAAGCTGTGAGCGGCCATCGAGCAACCATATTTTGCGGCCCGGAGCATAAATTTGACGGAACGCGGGTTGGATCATGATCTCGCCCACTTCTGGAGATGCTGTGCGCTAGGGTATTTGTATACGAAGGGAGCAAAGTACGAATTTCACAAAAGCAAATATTCTGGCAAAAAGAGCCGTTTTTTCTGCTAGACTTCATTGATCATGCACTCTAAAGATCGTCGGAGGTCTTGAAGCCGGGTCCACGCCTAGGCCGTAACTCAATTCGAGCATGCACTATTGCTCAAAATAGCCCCCGGCTCAGTAAGAACCATCTCCCATTTCAGAACAGGATTCAGCAACCCAGCCCGTGGGGGAGAGAAAAAAAAACCCCCCTCCGAAACTCCCTGGTAGAGGTATTACCCTTCCAGATGAAATTACCGCTGCGGTGAGCCCGGGAGAACTAATCGGCTCAAGTGGAGGGCCTTCATATAGGTTTGTCTCGCTTACTACGCATAAAAGCAAGGTATCGTGATGCGAGTATTGTGGGTGGACAAATGTAATCGCGCACTAATGGTCTGTGGCAATGCAACTCTTTATGACTCCCTGTTCTCAACAAAACTTAAAAAAGTTGCTTGAGAACAACAACCAAAGCCAAGCCATACCAGATAATAGTCTTTTTAGCATCGCTAAGAATATGAAGCATAATTTCTTTAGAAAAAAACATTTTGTCTGAATAGCTTATTAAGTTTACAGGAGGGAAAAGTATTAGGTTACATGGACCTTAGATATAGTATGATAAATTCTTCGGGGTTCGATGAACACCCCCAGTCAACAAGCGCTTCAGGACACCGCTTTCCCATGCGGCCAGCACATACCATGGCGAGGGGGTAGTCAAGCTACTTTTGGAACGAGAGTTTAACCCCCCAAACACCACTCTCACGGGAGGCATAGAATGGAGCCGTCTTCAGGGTTCCCAATACCCAGACTTGAGGATGTATGACTGAGAGTAACAAGTCATCAGGGTTAGAGCTGTGGGAAAACCAGGTGTAATGGGAGGTTTTGGCCTTTGAGCTTCAGGAAAATGAGCTTTTCGCACAACTATTAAGGGGGTGTTTGGCACGCCATTATTTGAAATAATCTTGATTTGAAAACATGTTTTGGGCCAAATCATGTGTTGTAATAACGATTGGGTTTGGCAGAGCGTTATTTGTACACAAGACAAAATCATCGTTTGAACACATGTGTCGAAATAATAGAAAAATTCACTATCATGATTACTAAAATATTAATTTAATAATGAATATATATGAGAATTTATATATTATAATATTATATTAATAAATAATAAATATTATAGAAGAGACAATGAAAATTTAATAAAAAGGGATAATATAATATAATTATTTATAGAGTGTAAATGAGACTGTACCAGTTAAAACCTGACTATCGGGCCTCAACCACAAAAAATTTATTTTGGCTTAGCCACCTAGCTAGGCACCTAGAGTATGTATACAATAGTTTAGAAAATATTATTCATGATCAAATGACCTCTCTAGCTTGATATATATACAAAATTTGCAAAATATGCAAAATACACTTTTTCACATGTAAAATAAGCTAGGTTTACTAGGTACCTGCTGCTGTAAAAAAATAGAAGAATGTCAAGTAGTTGTTGTGCTATTTGGGTTTGAAGTTGGTTGCACATTTTTTGTCTATCTACTATTACTGTAGTGGGTGTTACATGTTACCTAGACATCTTGCTTAAGTAATCATATTCAGTTCAGCTCTGAGAGAATAGCAACTATACTCTTCTTTAAATTTGATTATTATTAAATAAATTCAAATTAGTTAAGTGTTCTATTTATATAAACTTGTTATTTATAATAATTAATAGCCAATTTGTCCTTCTTTGTTGCAAAATGTAGAAATTCTTACTTTAGTACTATAGATATATTAAGTGACTAGAGAACAAGTAAACATTTACCAACAAGATCACAATAACTTTAAGTAAATTATCACAATGTTGGTAGTTTCAGTATTGTCAGATGAACTAGTTACTGAGAGTGACTCTGGCTCTGCAGATGAATCTCTTAGTCTTTATATGACGGATTCTGAATATGAAACAGATGAACATCATGAATGGACATCTGAAGGTATGTGCTTCTGAAATATATAATTATAATTAGTTGATTCCCAACATAATAGATTCAGATTGCTAATATGTAATCGGTATCAGAATCCAAGAGTTTTCCCTCTAATCATTCAAAGATTGAGGAGCATATCAAAAAGCATAATTCCAAACAACTAAGTAGGTATGTAGATCATCTTGTGAAACTTGACAAGGCTTGCTCTTGCAATCTGGATTGCTCATCATAGGCTTCCTATTCGCAATGGCTTACCTGGATGGAAGCCAATTGTATAATGCCAGTTAAGCAGCGTAAACTACTAGCCAGCTATCTTATTGCCAGTACAATGAAAGTTGTAAAGCCTCATGGCTCAAGGAAGTACAATAAACGCACCTTTCTAGAAATGGAAAGTGGTGAGAAAGATTTCACCAAGCGAATGCAACGTAATAGGTATGTAATTCCATTTATTGGATATGTTTGCTGTTCATTCTTTCGTTGGTACTGGATTCTGGGAAAATTTCAAGTGCGCACTTTACTTGTGAACTTGAAATTAGGGAAATCAGTATCTTCACCAATCCATAAGCATTCAGCACAGCCTTCACATAACTCATTATCCCAAGGTACTTATCAGCAGATTGAGAGTTTTCTTTCAGCAATTGAAAGAGACTATGGTGAGCCTATGGCAACAAGATCATACAAACAAAGTACCAGAAATGGTACAGTAATTACGAGAGTGGAATTGGACAATCAAATACTCCTGCCTTCCTTCTTCTCTCTGCGTATCCTGCATTCTCAGTTGAATGAGAGTGCTTCTAATCAGCCAATTTCACTTACTAGCTTTCTCCGTTATTGGAAAACAAGTAAGAAGTTTAAGCATATGCATATTCGGACTCCAGCCAAAGATATCTGTGACAATTGTACTATTCTAAAGGGCCAGCTTAAAGCTTATGATGGCAAGAACCGTTCCAAGACTGAGGGTGAGAGAGATGAGCAGTGGGTTCAAGCAGAAGAAGGACTCAGTCAGCATCGAAAAAAGTACAGAGAATGTCGAGACTTCTATGAACTAACCATCTTACAAGCTACTAAATACTCCCAGGATACAGGCTGTTATTCTTTTGATTTTCAGCAAGTGGTTGAAATTCCAAAGCTTCCTCAGCAACCTGGGCAATGGTACTTCTTTTCCCCATTCAAGCTGTATTCATTTGGGATTGTTGATGAAAATAAACATCACAATCATCATCACCATTTACTTTATAAGGAAACACAGCAGCCCAAAGGGCCCAATCAGGTAGTATCTCTTCTCCATTATTATCTAACATCAGGTGGTAAGATGAAACCCCATATCTATCTCTGGGCTGATAACTGTGGCGGACAAAATAAGAACAAAACTATAACAGCATATCTATGTTGGTTGGTTCAACAAGGTTGGATGGAAAGCATTGAACTTTGCTTTCAAGTAAAAGGGCATACAAGGAATTCTGTAGATCGTGGTTTTGGCACAGTAAAGTATAAGGCATCCAAGCGAGATATATGGACACCATCAGACTATAGTGCAGCAGTTTCAGATTCAACCAATCAGGATACCATCCAACCAGTGGACCTTTTTGAGGATGGAGGTGATGCTGGTGTATTTTTTGATTGGGAGGAGTCATTAAGTACTCTATTTAGGCCACTTAAGGGTATACAAACCTTTCATAACTTTCTTTTTATGAAAGAATTTCCAGGTACTGTAATGGCAAAGAAATTACCACTTGATCCATGGAAGAGGTTTGATCTTCTTAAGGCAGGAATCACATTACAGCAAATTTGTATAATATTACCAAAGGAACTGAAACCAATTGGATTGAAACCAGAGAAGCGCTTTGATATGTGGACTAAGTTTAGCTCCTATGCTCCTCCACATATCCAGTCTACCTGGCTGTATACCAAGCCCTCTATAGAGATTATTAACCAAGCTCAAACTGTCAAGACAGGAAGAACTAAGCCAGCTGGTAATGTACTCCTATCTCCCTTGGTTTTAGCGTTTCAAGAGAGTATAGCTCAATAACTAATAGAATACGTATTTTAGAGCTTACAGAAGGTAATACAGTTTCTACAACTATGGAGAATACAAGTGGTAATGAGACAAGGAGGGCAGATGAGCCAAATTCAGGCAATATACCTAAGCAAAGAGGGCGTCCTCCTGGTACTAAAAACAAAAAATCACGAAAAAGTATGTAATTTAAACTAGGACTGCAATTTTACATTCATAGCATGAAACTATAAATAGGGAAATAAATTTTAGTGGGATGTGGGCACAGTGTGAGAAGGGAAAAAAATTAGATAATGGATTCAAGTGAGAGGTGCGGCAGGAAATTATAGAGGAATTCAACAAGGATGCAATTGAGGAGAAAAAGACGGTATAGCAGTTGAAGACTCGTATGAATACGGTAAGAGAAATTTCTTTCTCAAATGTCCTTAAAAATAATATCAAGATTTAACTAATTGGAATATTAATAATGATAGATGAAACAAAAATGGAAGGCATATACCCATTTGCTAAACTCTTCTGGTTTTGGATGGGACAGTGAAGCAAACATTGTAACTGCTTCTGAGAGTGTCTGGAATGATTATTTGAAGGTATGACTTACTTCAAAATCAAACTTAAATATCTAAGCTAACATTATATTGTATTATAGACCTTTCCTAAGTCGGCAGAATTTAGACATCGTTTACTTGAGAATTATCATGCATTGGATGAGATCTTTTGCAATACTACTGCAACTGGAAGCAAGGCTGTCACATCTTCCAGTAGCCAACTGAGAACTCGTGAGAGTCACCAAATAGACTGATGAGTTTGAGCCGAATGTCCTACCCGCTCACAGCGAATCCCACTTCCTAACCGCCGAATTTGATGGAAGTCAGCCTGAGGACAATCCTGACTAGTACGAAGGCTATATTTCCGATTTTATCACCCAACAAAAAGCCATGGAGAATGCAATTGACCCAGCCCTATCGAATGCCACCGAGATCGAAAGTTCTACTAAGGGTTCATCGCTCAGTCCTAGAAATCCTATACAGACTTCCTCCACAACTGTTCATATCTGGGAACCCATTGAGAGTGGCAAGCGTCGAAAGAAGAAAGCACGAGTTACTGAAAAGCCATCAATGGCTTTGTTTGCGGAACGAATTTCCAATGAAGTCTCAGACTTTATTGCAGAAACGCGTGCCGATAAGCGTGCTAGACTAGCCAAAGATCCAACCACCACCTCCGAAAATCTATCCATTATATCCTCGTCCCGCCCAGCGCCAGTTTCAGATCAGTTCCAGCTATATAGAGAGGCCTTGGCCCTTTTGATGAAGATATACAAGGATGGTAAACTCTCAACTGATGAGGTTACTGATGCTATTGAGATGTTGGAAAAGAACCTAATTCGTTGTGTAACATTTGTTGGACTGGCTGAGGAGCTTCGGGAAAGCTGGTTGAGAAAAGTAATACATGTAAAGTTAGAGTAGCCTTCAGTATTGAATTAAATATAATAAAACTTTTTTTTTATACTAGATAGATTAAAGTACATTAATCCTCATCGATGCGTGTAAAATGCCTACTTCTCATAATTCTCTGATAATCTCTCCACATCGTATTTGTAATTTCATCTCTTAACTCTCTTCCCTTTTGTTTCATCCTATTATCACTTAATACTTCTCTATTTACCCTCTCAAACTCCTGTTGCTGGGCTAGCTTCTCAAGTGAGATGGGTATCACCTTTTCATCTTTTGGAATTCCCTCGCACTTAATCATATTATGCATAGAGCATAGGGAATTGAATAAGGCTGCTGTGCTCTCACTGTCATATCCGCTGGAACGCTTTAGAATTTGAAATCGGCTTTTGAGAATTCCCAATGTTCTTTCAACACAATTTCTAGCTGATGCATGTCTCAAATTGAAGAGTTCCTTAGCATTTCGAGGCCTATAAAAGATATACATTTGTTATTAGTTTATAAATTTAGAAATGGATCAAAAGTACAGTTTTTAAAGATAAGAAAAACTTATGCTCTTTCACAGACAATCTGCTCTCTCAAATGGTAACGGACCCCACGATATGGAGTAATGATCTGTGGGGAAATTCCATATCCTCCATCTGCCAAATAATACTTTCCAGCAGGAACCTTAAACCCCTTGGCCATTGCATCTGCCAAAACAGAGCTGTTGTGTACCGACCCTTCCCAACCAGCAAGCGAGAATTATATAGTACAATCGAATGAGCAGGCAATAAACATAGTCTGGGCAGTAAAGCCCTTGCGAGTCTGATGAGATGGGGCATCAATCGATCCAATACTCACAGGAATAAGTGAGCCGTCAATAGCACCAAGGCAATTTCAGAAATAGGGGAATAGCTTGGAATTATGCTGAATCTCCGGGGGTACAGATCAAGATCTGTATTCTCTGGTAATAGAGTTTTTACGAATTTGGATGCAAGAATATTTGTTGCATTTAGGACCTTTTTGAAGATTCTGGAAATGGTTTCGGGCGAGTGTCTAAAGCGTTCCTGGGTGGTACAATTTGAGAATCCAGTAGTTGTAATATAGAGGAAAATGTGTAACTGGTATTCGACTGTCGTATATCGCGTATCGTGTAGAAGATTCTTTGTCCGCAATCGCCCACAGATTGATGTGAAAACAGCTAATAGCATATGCAAATATTCGGATATACGAACACCACTAGGGGAGGCCAAAAGCTCTGCTGTATATTGCTGACCACTCATACTAGATTTGTGGCGTGGAATGCGGGTTATGTGACGGTCAAACTCATTCTGCTCATTCTCCAAGGTCGAGAGAGTACTCAGAGCTCGTACTCCAATTGCAGCGACTTGCAATATATCAGTAAAATCCTCGTTATCATAATCGGTCGACATTGTTAACTTGTGGTGTGTGGGTTTGAGATTCGGTCCTGGTACTGATTGTAGTTAAGCACTCATCTTAGCAAATTTCCTATTTATATATTTTAATTGTAGATTAATTTCATTTATTTACAAATTATCAATTAAGGAACAATTTTAGAATAATAAATTTATTAGGTTAATAAGAGGTTAATAAAACATTATTTGAAAACATGTGTAGAAACAATGATACTGTTTGGCACACTCATGTGTTCAAATAACCGTCATTGGTTGTTTGTACACATGTGTACAAAATATTTGTTGAAATAACGATTATTTCAAACAACGACGTGCCAAACACCCCCTAAATTTTAATATTGATAATTTTATATTAGTAAATAAGAGGTAGGACTATAAATATAATAGAAGAGTATTCACTTAGACTTTGTAAAATAAATTGTGACCTAGATTAGAAGCTGGTAAAGAAATAACTCTTTGCTTAATTTTAGAAAAACAAGTATTGATATGAGTTATATGAAACAAATAATACTTAGAATAGCTATAGTATGATTAGAAAAAACTTTAGGAATAATGAGAAATTATAAAATATCAGTATATTTTTCCAATTTAATATATCTAAGATTTTAAAAAAATCAAACTTAATTAGCATTATATATATATTTTATAATTTGTTTAATTTGGAAAATCATTCAATATTGTTAATTAACTTCAAAAATATAAATATCTTCTAGTTGTCCTTTCCTAATAGAAAGAAGGTATAGTTCAAGTCTACTATACTAGTAAAGTACTTTATTTTCTTTATCTAGATACTGGGAAGGAAGTTCAGAAGTTTTGTTTAATTATAGTAGCAACAAGTACTTGCCTGTGTATTACCACACTCATTTAAAGATTCCAAATGTTATAGAATATAGGGTCTAGTTATATAGAAAAATTCACTCAAGATTTCAAGAAGAGTATATACTCTTGTAGACCTTGTCTTACTTGAGTCTCTATAGAGATTTCTTTACCTGACTCTTTCCTCACCCTCCCCATACTGATCCTCCTCTTCCCCTCTACCTCTTTGCCCCTTCCACCCCCCGTATCTTACTACTCTTTACTCTCACTTTCTCTCTCACCACAACTTTTACCTGCCCCTCTAGCTTTCTAACTCCATGCTACTTTTATCTTCCCAGATCCTCTATCTTCTCTTTTAACCTTCTCTCTATTAGGTATATTGGAGTCCCATATATATAGTGCTGGATTCCAGTGCACAGACCTCTAGAGTGCATAGACCCCTGTATACAGACCCTCAAGATATGCAACTGTATTTTCCTACTCATACTCCTTTGGCCATAGCTTAAAGACGACAGCTACCTAACTTCTTTCATAAGGTTACATATTCAATTTACAGTTATATCATAGTTATTATTATCACTGACAGATATAATACTATACAACATGTCTATCAGCAAAAATAATACTCTGAGCCCTGTGCACCCTGTGTGTCTGGTACACCAGGCGCACATAATGTCAACCGCGAATCAGGACGTAAACATGTACTTGCTTAACTCAGAGTGCACTTGGTGCAACACCACATCTTTCTGAACACACCTGATGCAATACTACATTCAAGTTTTTCTGAACACACCTGACGCAACCTCGGATCTTCATAAATATACCTGGCAGAATACTACATTTTCTTGAATACACCTGACGCAACCCCGGATCTTTATGAATACACCTGGTGCAATACTACATCTTTAGGAAAGGGTCTTTTTTTTTTTTTTTTTTTTTTTTTTTTTTTTGTATCATGTGCGATTGTATTCAACTAACTAGGGGACAACGACTACATGTAGCGGTGGCTATGGTAAAGCAAAAACCCTCTGTGAAAAGAAATCCTCCTCGGACCACCGGAAAAAACCATCATCCCAAGTCCCTCTGGTGTGGGACCAACCGCACGATCCCGCCGCGAAGACAAAAAACCCCTATCGGCTAAGTAGACAACAGAAATAAATCACCAACACGACAAGCAGGAGACAACAGGAAAACCGGACCCGAAAACTCCCCCTTGACATAAAACAAAAGAAACCACATTAATATCCCAGAGTACTCTAACAGAAACCCGACCGTGAAAATTCAGCCAAAAACTACAGAACACAGAACGGGGGGACAAAAGGCGCTAAAACCAAGCAAGTCCGTCACATTACTCCGTAACCCAAGGCGTTGACATCGTCCAAGGAGGCAGTGCAATACCATGACCGAGCGTAACCGAGGGCTGTGGCCGAGCCGAGCCACGGGGAAGGGGGAGACCCAGGGGAAGTGGCAGTAAGGGTGCCAGCTAATGAGAGGACGTTTGGCTGTAACCGAGCCACGGGACGAACCGAGCGGAGGAGAGGAGGGGTAGACCCAAGTATCGTAGGAACTATCGGAGACGTGTGCGTGTCTGACAAGGCAGCCTCGAACGAAACGTAATCGAAGAGAACAGAGACATCGACCGTGGCCTGTTGAAAAGTTTTCTCTTACTGCGAACCGTAATCCCAGCCGTCTGTAACATGGACGCGAGGGTGTTGCCGACCGTGCAAATGCTAAGCGAAGACGCGAAACAAAAGCGAAAAGGTGGATGGGACGGTCCCTAAGAAACGGGTGCCCAAGTCCGAATCTATCATAGGGGGGGGGGTGCAGCTCACTGAGAGTGCGTTGAGAAAAGGATGTTGACGACGATTTCTCGTGGTGTTGAGATTTCAATCGCCGGAGGTGTAGAGGAGATGGTTCGTGTCTTTAGGAAAGGGTCAAGAGTACCCCCTTATCCACTCCTGACCTAGGTTACAGCATATATCAAGTTCATAAAGTCCTTTTAAATAGTTTATTTTATCTCTAATTCTACTACTAGTTATTTATATAAGAACTGCCCCGTGTAAAAACTGGGCATTATGCCCCCCCTCTTCATAAGACTCTGTAGTGCGATGGAAAATGGTTGTATGAAGACACCCTTTTGGCGGTGGACAAACGGGATAGTATACAACACCATGGTAAAAGGGCTTCGCGATCACATATCTAACACTCCTGGAATCTGGCTTTAAAGTTAGCGCTCTCTAAATACCCAGGAGTTAAAAAAACCTGGCATAAGGACCCCCCCTTTATAAGACTCTGTAGCGCAATGGGAAATGCTTGTATGGAGACGCCCTTTTGGTGGTGGACAGATGGGATAGTGTAGAACACCGTGGTAAAAGGGTTTCGTGATCACATACCAAACGCCCCAGGAATCTGGCTGTAAAGTCAGTGCTTTCCAAACACCCTGGAGTAAAAAAACCCGGCATAAGTACCCCCCCTGTTCAGAAGACTGTATAGCACCATGGAAAATGGTAGTATGGAGACGCCCTTTTGGCTGTAGACAGATGGGATGCCGTAGAACAATATTGTAAAAGAGCTTCGTGATCGCATATCTAACGCCTCTGAAATCTGGCTTTAAACTTAGCACTCTCTAAACATCCAGGAGTAAAAAAACACCCGGCATAAGTACCCCCTCCTTCAGAAGACTGTGTAGCACCATGGAAAATAGTCATATTAAGACGCCCTTTTGGTGGTGGACAGATGG
Source organism: Tuber borchii (assembly GCA_003070745.1). NCBI lineage: Eukaryota > Fungi > Ascomycota > Pezizomycetes > Pezizales > Tuberaceae > Tuber > Tuber borchii. The sequence goes on along the minus strand of NESQ01000021.1, from coordinate 11,733 downwards.
GATGCTGTAGAACGATGTTGTAAAAGGGCTTTGCGATCGCATATTTAACGCCCCTGGAATCTGGCTTTAAGTTTAACGCTCTCTAAACACCTAGGAGTGAAAAAAACCGGCATAAGGACCCCCCCCTTCATAAGACTCTGTAGCGCGATGGAAAATAGTTGTATGAAGACGCCCTTTTGGCGGTGGACAAACGGGATGGTATAGAACACCGTGGTAAATGGGCTTCGCGATCGCATACCTAACGCCCCAGGAATCTGGCTTTAAAGTCAGCGCTCAAATACTCGCCATGAGGACTCCCCCTTCAGAGAACTCTGTAGCGCCATGGGAAATGGTCGTATAGGGGCGCCCTTCTGGCGGTGGACAGATGGGATAGTGTAGAACGCCGTCGTAAAAGGGCTTCGCGATCGTATACCTAACGCCCCTGAAATCTGGCTTTAAGGTCAGCGCTTTCCAAACACCTAGGACTAAACACACCCGGCATAAGGACCCCATTCAGAGGACTCAGTAGGGCTATGGAATATTGTCGTTTGGTGAAAACTTTAGAGTAGGCTGGGGCTGAGACTAGTGAGAGGGGGAGGAAAGTAGAGAGTCGCATCACGTCAAAGGCTAATTGCCGAGAAACTATAATACAAGGGAGTGTCCTAGCTATTACTCGCTTTCACACTGGAGTGAACTGGCCTTTTCACTCTCTGAAAGATAAGCTTCTGAAAATAGAATACACTGTCTGTCCTAGTATGCCACTGTCATTAGCGAAAAATTAAGATTAAGAGTACGGTGGCTTTCTCACTTAGCACCCACACTAACCTATCTGTCTTTGCCAAGAGCAGCCCCTATCTTAGTATCAGAGAAGGCTGGAATACCAGTCAGAAGGTGGGTATTGACTAGGGGGTACTCAGGAAGGAGAGTGGCTGAGTGGTCTTTCCAGATGTTCGATGGTATTGTGAGGTAGATCCAGAAGATTGGGGGGTAATTTAGTGTGGTAGCGCACACCAGGAGAGACAGAGCGTTGCAACTCCTATCAGGGCACACTAGGCGTTGAGGGCGTAGAAGTAAGGTCTCTTGCGTCAGGGTGCAACACCAGCACGCCTGACACATGATATATTTTTGCTGATGTCCTCTGGGCAGTGATCAGACTTATACGACTGAGTGAGTTAAGTGTTCACCCTTAGATTAAGATTTCACCTTCAGATAGAAATTCTGAAATCACAGACCCATCAGTTGGATCAGGAGTTATAAGACATGCAAGCGAAAATACTCTAATGAGTAAGGAGATCCAAACGCACATAGTGGAGACTAATTGTCCCACTTAGAACTAGTCAGTAAGGTAGAGGCAGTGTATGATAATAGTCATTGGAGCGATTACAGGAACAAGTCATACCAAAGCTTGATGCATCCACAGTCTGAGAACTGGTAGGCATTGAATAGCCTGATAATCTTAGGAGTTGGCCACTTCATCCATAGTTTGGTAAAAAATATTATTAGGCTAGCTGGTTGGGCTACCTGTACTCTGCACTCACCTATTACAGATGGTACTAACACACCCTCTCAGTGATATGATAGTGTATGTCTTCATAATATCAAGTGAAGGATCAGATAGTTGTCAGGGTCAGAAGGTGTTCATACTTTCTTGTTAGAAGGAAATTAGCTAGTAGTTACTTAGTTAGTATGGTTAGCACACGTAGCCCGAATACTCAAATACGTAATATAAATGTCAAAGTGCCTTCTTAGCTTTAAAAAATATTATCAAGCACTAGAGAAGAAATCTTATCAATATAAAAAGTTATCAAGCTAGAAAAATATTATTATCCCACTCTACTTTCTTATTAATCAATTACCTTATGAATAATCTTCAGATAATTACCACAAGCCTTTCTAGACAATCTCCGTTTAAAAGATACAGGTCTAGCTCAATAATAGACATGATATCGACTATCCCTAATACTCTCTTCCCTGACTTATCTCTTACTTCCTACTTTACACCCACTCTTCACCCTTCCTCCTTATGCCCTGCACTCTATATTTAGATTCCATTCTGCCTACTACTCAATTGACACCTTCTTATTAGTTGGTAGTTAGAATTTGCTATTTAAGCAAATGTGAAATCGACAATCAAGATCTCAAAGGGCACATTCTCCTATAGAGATTATCTTACTTAACTCTTTATAGAAGCTCTTTCTCTTACCCCTTCTACCACCCTGCCTATTTTCAGAGCCTGTAACCTTTTGCTCTTCTTTCCTTCTACACAAGGTTTATCTTCTTGATTATTACCCTCCACCTGCTTTGCTATAGATAACTTTTTTCTAGTATATAGTAACTATTAGCTATATACATTACAAAAAAGACATCTAGCTTATTGCAATGTTAATATATAAATATATTTCTGTAGACTTTATCTTACCTGGCTCTATGCAAAAACTTTCACTACTTCTCTTTGTTATACTTCTTTTCTTTCCCTGTCTCTATTTCTTCTACTTCCTGACTTATATTTCCCTCTTCCCTTCTCTCCTTTTTCCTCTCTCATATCCTTAGTAGGTTATACACTGCTTATATTTTAGTTAACAATAGGCTAGCCATATAAATAATAATAGAAGTCATTCTTTTATTTAGATTTTGAGATATTGCCATTCTTCTTTATGCTCAAACTGTTTTACTTTTTTTGGCAAGTCCTTTGCTGCTAGTTAGTTTAACTTAGTTTTTTATTTTTTGGCAACAGCTGACCCTGTAGTTTTTACAGGAAATTAGAACTTATTAGGCCTAGTAGTTAGTGTTAGGCATAACTGAATAACCTATGAGAACATTACAAAAAATAATCTATACAACTCAGAAGCACAATCAAACAACTTATGAAAGTACCAAGAAAGGTCCACTATATCATTATCAGACAACTTAGTAGTTGTTCATTTCCACCAAAAGGTTGAGCAACAACACCTTCCTCATAGCACTGTATAATTTGTTAGGCAAATCTGATGTTTCTCCAATATTCTCCTCTGACCTCAATGTCAGGAAACTAGGTCATATAGGACGATATCGTAGTTGCTAGTTCTCACTAAAATAGAGGTCATTTGCAGTATTGCTATAACACTATATATGTAGTGGCCATCTCTCTGACTGGATACTGTTCGTAGAATATATAAGTGTGTGGACTTAGATTGAGTAAAATTTATTAATGGTAGGAAAGTCATTTAATACCAATAATATACTAATATGAAATATTGTGTGAAAAGAAATAAATGGGAAGAGGTTACTCCGCCATTTGTGAAGAGAGTATATTTGAACTCTACCAAAAGGCAGAGTTATAATAGCCTGTCAGAATATGTCAATAAGGAATGAGTCTACGAATGAGAAGACTACTAGTTTGATCATGAGGGAGAAGTCTTTCTGAAAAACTATACAGGACTACATGGATATGCTGTAGTTGGTTTGACTATGTGAAGTTGACCACTGTCAGAGTTCCAGAACTATTAGTGAGTTCAGTACACAACCACATAAGTTCATATAGCACAAGTGTAGTGATAATCTCCTACTGAAAGTGTTACTATCATACAATTTGAGAAATAAAAGCTCTTATATATCCATCAGCAATTAGAGGAAGAATATTTTCAGAGTTAAATGATGTTCGCACTTATTTGATAGGTGGTTTTAGTTAGTACATTTCATAGTTAGTAGTTAGCCCACTAACACTCAGATGCGGAATATAAATATCAAATGTCTTCCTAGCTATATATATTAAGAAGCGAATGGAGAAGAGATTTTATCAATATTATATATTTTACCAAGAAAAATCTTTATCTTGTTTTTTACCTTACCTTACTTATTGTATTATTCGAATATTATACTATGAGTCTTGCTAAACAAACTCTGTTTACGATAAAGTACTATAGCCTAGTCTGATTCTCTCCTACATCGGCTACCCATAATATTTAGATTACATTAACTTCACTCTCTAGCATATAGAATATGTCATATTACTTATTATTAGCTATTAAGATAGTACTTCAAGAGATATTTCAGATAATCAGATCATGCTCTTTAGAAATACTTATTTTATAAGCATTATAAATAGTTTAAAGCAAATATTACACTATTCAATAGTTGTAAATATCAGGAAATTAAATATTATATTTATAGGATTTACTTTCTTAACAGCATTGAAGGAGATTTTGTGAGTAGCATATGTTTAATGTTATAGGGTAACTAACTTAGAGGGGTAGAGGAAGCTAGGCTAGTATATAGTATTCGAGATAATAGAGAGAAGTTAGGAAGACTAGTATAATGATAGTTCAGTAAAGGTAAAGCAATAAAATTAGAAGTTCTTGAATTCTTTTTAATAACTTATTTTATTGTTAAGGTCTCTTCTCCATTGCTTAATTTTCTCAAACTTCGGGGAATAGCTCTCACTACTCATACTAAAATCTTGCTACATCCTGTTTCTGAATAATTATATATCTTCTTAAGATTTCAGCTTCATCAAAGGAAGTGTGAATACTGTTTGACTCTGAATAGTTGCTCTACTTGAACTCAGAGAGTCTCTCAACAGCTATTTCACCCGAGAGTATCCCCACTCCACTACTAGATAGTCTTTGATTTCTTCATTCTAATTGTAACCTGCTCCTAGGTATCATGAGATTCCTAGAGGAAGATCTGGGGATACTGAAGAACAGGAGAGGAAGCGTCGAGTGGAATCTCTGTAAGAGATATAAGAAAGATGAGGGACTAATAGAGTGACCATTCAACTTGTAGTATATTTAAAGAAGAGTATTCCTGTGAGGCTTGAGAGTTCGAATCCATAGGGGATCTTGAACTCTTTAAATATAAATAAAGCATAACCAAATATCCTGTCCAATTCCCGGAAAAACCAACTCCCTCTCTGCCCGCTAGGCTGTTCGAGTTTGGTGACGCCCCTCCCCTGACTCCTGAGGAAGTCTCCTCGGCTCTCTCAAAGTGCTCTCCGTCATCCGCCCCTGGCCCTGACAGTATCCCCTATGCCGTATGGAAGGCTCTACACAGGGCCCACCCCCACATCCTCACCTCCCTCCTATCTCCGCTTCTAATGTACGGTCATCATCCTTCCTCCCTCAAGCGGGCCCATGGTGTCGTCTTGGACAAACCTGGAAAGCCCTCCTACGACTCCCCGACTTCCTTTCGCATTATTGTGTTACTGGAAACCGTTTCCAAAATCCTTGAGAGAATTGTCGCCTCTCGTCTCTCCGCGGTGGCCCGGTTCCAAGGCCTCTTGTCCCCTAACCAGTGTGGCTCCCTCCCTACCCTCTCCTCCTTCGATGCCTGCGCGGCTATGGTCCACTCCGTCCGCACCCTTCAGAGATCTCGCAGAAAGGTTTCTTCCCTCTTCCTGGACATCAAAGGCGGTTTTGACAACGTTGATGCTTCCATCCTCTGTTCCCTCCTCCGAAGGAAAGGAGTTAATCGCTACTTAATTTCTTGGGTTTTTTCCTTTCTAACTGACAGAAGGTGCTGTTTGTTGTTTCAAGGGTCTCCCAAGGTTTTCTCCCCTGTTACTGTTGGAACCCCGCAAGGGTCTCCTATTTCTCCTTTGTTGTTTGTAATTTATGTTTCTTGTTTACATGTTGAGATTCCAAGGGGAATTGTTTTGTCTTATGTTGATGATTTTTCGATTACTGTGGCTTCTCCTTCATACCGTACTAACGTCAGGCTGCTTCAAAGGACCTTTGGGGTCATGAAGGCTAAGGCCATGGCTGTCAGGGTTGGTTTTTCTATCCCCAAGACGGAGCTTATCCACTGGCGCACCCCGAAGCAAAGGGATCAGCCGGACGAGCCCTCCCCCCCCCCAATTGCCCTAGACGGTCAAGTTTTCTTTCCTGCGAGCCAACTCCGCTGGCTGGGGTACTGGTTCCTCCCAAATATTTCTTCCACGGCTCATTTCTCCAGACGGCTTGCCCTCTCTCAGGCCGCCTTCGCGGCGGTCAGGAGGCTCTCGGGGTTTGGGGCCGGGGTTTCTCCTCATCTTTGCCACAAGCTGGCCTACTCACTCATCTTCCCCATCCTTTCGTACGGGGCCGACCTCTTTACCCCCACTAAGGGATTGCTTCACATGATGGACGTCCATTGGCACCACGTGCAACGCTGGGTCACGAACTGTTTCAGGTCTACCCCAATCCCCATTCTGGCGGCTGAGGCCGCCCTCCCCCCCTTATCTGTGCTTCTCGCTCACAAACGCCGAATGGCGGCCCTGCGACTCTGTTGCTCCCCACCCACCATCAATCCTGCTGCTGCTCGCCTCCCTCCCTCCTTCCCCTCCGCCCTCCCGAACCGGGAGAAGGAGGACTTTCGCTCACTCTGTGTTGGCCTGGACCCTAACGTCAGGCCTCTCCTCTGGTCCACTCCGGAGCCGAAGCCCCCCGTAAGGACTCACCTAACGGTTGACGCCCTCGCTCATCTTGTCCTCCCCCTTCTTGGCGACACCCCTACGTTACCTCTCCTGGGATCCTCTCTCTTACCAGACCTCCCGGACCTCCCCTCAGACGCCCTTATGAGGGCCTCCTACCGCACCCTCCAACGGAAAGCACGGACCTTGATGCTTGACTCGTGGAGGCTCCACGCCCCCCCGCCAGACTACTACACCTACCCCCTCACCACGACACCGCATCCTTTCATGGGCCTTGGCAAATTTATGGCCGGCCGAATCCATCAAATGAGGGCCCAGAAGAGCTACCTGGCCGCCCATCCCTCCTGGTCCCAAGCTGAGCTCTCGCCCCTCTGCCCCGTGTGCGGAGAGGAGGACGAGACCTTCAGCCATGCCATCATCCGCTGCGAGGTCAAAGCAATACCCAGGGCCCTCCACCTCCAAGGTGTGCTCTCGGTTGGGGAAGACTCCCCACTCTGGCACTCTGCCCAACTCCTCCTCGGTTTCGCCCGGTTCATTAACGAAACGTGCACTAATTTTCCTCCTTCCATGGCTTTATACCGCGCCCTGCCCTCAGGTTCGGGGTCCGCTTCCCCCTGTTCTCCCACATAAGGTGGGAGATGTTTATCTCGTTTGGTTTTTTGGCCTGATAAGTTTTGTTTTGTCCAACCGTAGGGTTGGTATTTTTACTTTAAGTTTTTATGTGATTGATTTCTCGGGTTAGCTTTTGTTAAAAGTGTTGAGTTTTCGCGCTGGAAATTTCCGTTTGTTGGTTATGTGTCGTGTACTTGACACGATTTGGGGAAGTTTGTTTGAGTTTTTACTTTGTTGTTTGTTTTGGGATTAAGGTTTTCTTTACGCCATAGCTAGCGCTGCATGCGAGTTCTTGTACCTTAACTAAGAATACATGAGATAAAAAAAAAAAAAAAAAAAAAAAAAATATCCTGTCCAATATCAGCAAAATGAATTTCAACTCTGATCCCCAATAGCTAGATACCGATTTCCATTTGTATCTCATGGGATTACTGGCCCATCATTCTTTGCTTCCGCTCTCCCTTGTTCGTTTCTGGTGGACCCCTACTTTCTACCCGTATGCCTCTGTTGCTCTCCCATGTTGACCAGTACACTTTCGCTACAATCAGATTTTCCCTTGCCCAGACCTTGATCATCCCGGCCTGCGCTTGTGTGAACCTTGACCCTTCAGGTCTGCGCTTGCGTGGGCCTTTATTCTTCTAGTCTATGCTTGCATGGAGCTTCACCCTCCAGGTCTATGCTTGTGTGGGCCTTTATTCTTCTAGTCCGTGCTTGCATGAATCTTCGCCTTCCAGATCCACGCTTGCGTGGGCCTTTCCCCTTCCAGTCCGTATTTGTGCTAATCTTTATCCCTTAGCTCTGTGCTTGTGTAGACCTGATCCTTCTGGTCCACTGCATAGTCGCCTCTGAATTCCCCTGGTTCATGTTTTTGTGGCCCATGAATCCGCTTGATCTATCCCCATCTGACTTCAGTTTTCCCTTGGTCTGCACTTGTTAGGCACAGAGCTCCATGGTACATTTCTAGGAACAAGTTACCCTACCTAGCACGAAGATCTCCTTTGGAAAAATACAACTCACCCCCTCCGGCCCCGACGTTGGACCGCTAGGTTAACACTGGTCACCGTGGGAGTTGTGTCCCCTCACCAAAACCCAGAGTCGAGATGACCCATCTTGAAACACCAAATACATCGCGGCCGTCCCTCCGACCGGTTCCTGTTCGCAGGATATATGAGAGGGTGTCTTCCTCCATCCTATGCAATACGAACCATCTCCTCTACACCTCCGGCGATTGAAATCTCAACACCAGAGAAATCATCGTCAACTCTTCACCCTCCCCTCTGTTCCCACTTGATGGCTCTTTTGCCTAGGGGTTCACGGCTCTTTCTCCTCCCTCATTCCCTTTTCTCTTACAGTTAAAGGGCCCTTTCCTTAGAGTTATGTCGCATTAAACCTCCCATTTCGCTTTGCTTCTCGACCCCGCTTCGCGATGCTGCTCACTTAGCTACAGTCGGCAAAACGTCTCCTCTGCGCTCATGAGGGCTATCTGTTTTGTCATTCCCGCCGGGACCTTGGACTTTCGTCTACCCCTCCGTTTATTCTCCTCCAGGTTTTGTCCAGTTGCTTTGTTACAGCTACGAGTTCACTCATTAAGGTTGGCTTCCTCTCAGCCCGGTCGCTCCGCTGGCTCCTGCGTCCTTTTGCCACAGTCGCATGCCTCAGTTACGCTCTGTTATGGTATTGCACTGCCTCCTTGGCCGATGTCCAACATCTTGGTTGATTATAATTGTCCGGTCCCTTGCTACTCAGCTGCTTTTGGTCGGCCCCACTTTGATATATGTTCCTTATCTGTAGTTTTTCTATAGTGGTATACTATCCTTTACCTATTAGGGGTATTATTTTGTCGTTGGAGTCTACGGAGAAGGTTTTCCTGTTGCTTCCTGCTTTCATGTTCGGAGGGTCCTTTCTGTCTGTGGGGTTGCTGAGCTGGCTTTGGCTGTTTGGTTTCTTTCTGTTGGCGGGTGGGTTTGCTCTTCCTATGTGCGAGATGTGCGGTTGGTTCCACACCAGAGGGACTTGGGATGATAGTTTTTTCCTTGGTCCGGGGGGAATTGTTCTTGGGATTAAGGTTTTCTTTACGCCATAGCTAGCACTGCATGCGAGTTCTTGTACCTTAACAAGTAATATATGATATAAAAAACAAAAAAAAAAAAAAAAAAAAACCTCCATCCTATGCAAGTGGAAGTATCTGATTTGGACGACGTCGTATAAAGTTACAGGCCCTCAAAGATATTGGATCGAAGAGTGGTCATTAAGTAACGGGACAAAACTGCGTGAAAGTTAGATACTTCAGTCTGGAAAGTCGCCCAGTTCTAGAAGAATAGTCTATACCCAGGAAGGGGTTCGGGGAACCCCCAAAGGACCTGTTAGAGCAAGACCAATAACTATAATCATAACCATTGGTTCAGTTCACAGTCAAGAGTCGTATAATGCCGGTAGAAGAAATCATAAGATGCATATGCAGTCTGATTTCCGACGGAGCTGACAAAAGAAGACTGACCATCTTCGGTTCAGCGGGTAGTCTCTCTGCATTGACAAACGTGGGTGGTTATTCGTAACTTAATTCGCTTCAGATGAAAGATTGTACAAACACTACGAGGGGTGTCCACACCATCGTAGAATAAAAGTTCTCATGTGTCTACAAGTTGCGTATGGGTGCAGAGGATCTCAGGGTCAGATAGGGTTCGCACTTCTATTGAAGTCGGCGAAAAGAGTAAGAGGTACTTAGTTATATGGAAAGATTATGTAGCTTGCGAACACCCAGATGCAGAATATAAATATCGAGGTATTTTCACAGCTTATACAAACAACAAGCAACGGAGAAGAGACCTTAACAATATATACACGTTACTACTTTACAAAAACTTCTTATCGCGCAAATACTTTGATCTTAAAACATTCGTCTCCCTAGACGATACGCTCTAGCCCCTTATTTATCAATTAGGGCCATAGCGTAATAATACTCTTCCATTACGCTACCCCCATAACAGTACTTGCGCGGCCACCCAACCTCATGAGTCCTCATTATCATAGACCTTGGCAACCTTCTTCGTTACTTGTTTAGATCATGAGCCTTTAGTCTTATCCCAGCTTGGATCTCAACCCCCGGATCCAGCTACAATACGTCTTAGCAGCCCTCCAGTTGCTCCAGCCACTATACATCAGCAAAATGTATTTCAACGCTGATCCCCAATAGCTAGATACTGATTTCCATTTGCGCCTCGTGGGATTACTGGCCCATAATTCTTTGTTTCCGCTCTCCCTTGTTCGTCTTTGGCGGACTTCTACTTTCTACCCGTACGCCTCTGTTGCTCTCCCATGTTGACAAGTACACTTTCGTTGCAATCGGATGTTCCCTTGCCCAGACCTTGATCCTCCAAGCCCGCGCTTGTGCGGACCTTTACCCTTCAGGTCCACGCTTGCGCGGGCCTTTATTCTTCTGGTCCGTGCTTGCATAGATCTTCACCCTCCAGGTTCGCACTTGTACCGGCCTTTCCCCTTCCGGTTCGTGCTTGTGTTGACCTTTATCACTCGACTCTGTGCTTGCGTGGACCTGATCATCCTGGTCTACCCCATAGTCACCCCTGAATCCCCCTGGTCCACGTTTTTGTGGCCCATGAATCCCCATGGTCTATCCCTATCTGACTTCAGTTTTCCCTTGGTTTGCACTTGCGCGGCCACCCAACCCCACCGGTCCTCATTGCCATGGACCTTGGCAACCTCATTCATTACGTGTTTGGATTATGAGCCTCCAGTCTCATCCCGGCTTGGATCTCAACCCCCACATCCAGCTACAACGCGCCTCAGCAGCCCTCTGGTTGCTCCAGCCACCATACCCTTATTCCCAGAGCCACTTGAGCCGAGCTCCTTGGCTTCTTGCATCATTCTGGTCTGCCCTGAATGCTCCAAGGGGTGGTGCAGTCTTCGAGATCACACGATACGGTAGAAATTGTGATTCGGCGTTACCGCGCTCGTTCACTTTCTGCTACCTCTTATATTTCACGTAAACTCTTCCCTAGAATCAGTATCTTTCTACCCATTACTTTTGCATAGTGCTTCGTCTTATTCTGCCTTTCCTCGCCATGCTTTTATTTTCACATACACTGCCGATTCTAATATACATAATAGTAGGTCTCTAGGTCTATGTGGCTATTCACGATCCAGCTATTTTTTCCCCGGACCTTTCCACCTTCCACCAGATAGACCGGCTCCTCAATTGACTCCACTTCCATGAGATACCGATCCCATTCATTGAGCACAACCTCCACAAACCCAAGGAAGTGATTCGGCGTTCCTGATTCTGTCGCATACTTCATTTCAGCTAGCATAACTAGCCCCAGAGTTTCTGTCACTGGGGATTTGTTTCGTTGTGGGGTCTGCGCAATCACCGCCTTAGATCGGCTGAAAAAAAAGTATAGTAGCGGTTTGCATAGCTTCCTCCCTTGGAATGAATCCTTGTCCCTCTCTTGACTTTCCCGGACCCAAATATGGTGGCTCAGCGGCTTTTTTTTTTTTTTTTTTTTTTGTATCATGTGCGATTGTATTTTAACTACTACAGGGAACAACGACTACATGTAGCGGTAGCTATGGTAAAGCAAAAACCCTCTGTGAAAAGAAATCCACCTCGGACCACCAGAAAAAACCATCATCCCAAGTCCCTCTGGTATGGAACCAACCGCACGATCTCGCCGCAAAGACAAAAACCCCTATCGGCTAAGTAGACAACAGAAATAAATCATCAAACACGACAAGCAGGAGAC